>OZ005662.1:182330425-182930425 GCA_963930645.1 Salticus scenicus | reverse complement strand
CATTCCACATATGGTATCTATTAAGAAAACTATATACATACGTACACACACACACACACCTATATATATGTCTATATCTATATCCATAGCTGCCAATATTTTAATTTATTTCGGAGTACTTTTAGCCCCGCCTTTATTTCGCACCACTTTATTTATAGAAAAATTTTCTTCAACATATAACTTCGATCAAATACGAAAAAATTACTTTAAAAAAGTAAGTGGTACGAAATAGAGGCGGGGTTAAAATCACTCCGTAATAAATTAAAATATTGGCAGCTATGTATATCTATATATAAAAACAAAAAAATTAAAGTTAAAATTAAAGATAACTTAATGATTTAAGATGTAAAGTAAAGTAAATGTAGTGGTAATTACGGCAGTGATAAGACATATACATACACAGTGATACTAACATTCCAAATTATTCATTAGCAGTGTCAGTATTTTTTTTTTTCATACCACATTTTTCGAAGAATTTTTTTCTTCTTATTTTACCAAAATTCACGTAGGAGAAATTTTCAGCACAATGAAAGTGGTGTGAGGAAAACGCGGTTACTAATAATAATAATGCTACAAAATAAATTAAAAGTTAGTTGCGTTTTGTTCAGGCCGCATTTAAGAAGCAAACTTAACAAAAAAGAGGGAACAAAATCAGAAGTGCCATCAAAGCTAAGAAATAAAGAGATGCAGCATGCTAAAAACACAAGCGCAGACGCATTACCTTTTCTAATATTTAAAACCCAGACATTATGACGACTACTTTTAGACTTATAAAACTACATATGACAAAGGGATAAACACATGTATATATTTTTAAATATGAATCGCATTAAAACGATAAGGATATTTATATGTAGTTTTCCCAAAGATGTGGAGGTGGGAGAAAATGTTTCTAAAAACTGCTGGAGCATAATTAATAACATACTGTAGTAAGGAATAAATTATGAGTTTTATCTACATGTTTTTAATAAAAGAAACTAACAGTCGTTCATATGAAAAGTTTTGTGCATTTACATATCTTTTTAATCATACATTACTATTTCATAGGTACCAACTCTTCTGAAGTTTGTGAACCACGACTTCTTAAGAGAAACAATTCTGTAATTAAATCAGGCGAAATTAGCTGTTTTATAACACTGGTGTATTTAACATATTACGATTAGAATTCTTTTATAGTATTTTTTATCTATTATCTTATATTTTGATTAGTAAAAATATTGAAGGTAAATAACTCATTGATCTTCAGCATAATGTTATAGAATATAAAGGTGCATCTTGCATCAGACATAGCTTTTCAACACAGTATGAATCATTCATTTAACTGCCATAGTTTTTAGTATAATTAAATTATACATTTTTGAAATATTTGCTGCAAGTGTTTTAATTCCTATGTAGGTTTTACAAGAAATGTAAAGTTATACATAGGACCTGATAAGACCGCGGCACACTTTATTTACACTCAAACCATTATCTTTTAACAAATACTTTCCTCTTATAATAAACAGAAATTTTTCATTAAGATAATGAGACAATTATTTAAAAAATACTAGTGACAAACTAGTGATGAGTAAATATATATATTTTTTTACACCGTTTATTTTTTATAAAAAACATTTCCTAGCCAAAGCGTGGAATTTATTTGATATATAGTAAAAGATAAATGTAAAAATAAATCCGGTGAGAGAGTGCCACGGCTTTAATCAGGATCTGATTATACGAAATACGACTAACTGAATATGCATTAAATTTATTATATCATTTATCAAAAGTAATGTTTATGTAATATTTATTGCATAGTAATTCTTTTGAGGGCTTTTAACTTGTATTTTGTATAATAATTAATCCATATGTTATAAGATTACCAAATGAAGTTAGTATTAAACTTTTCCCCATGTCTGCCCAGCCACCAGCAGTCAGAAATATTGGCTTATTACTTGCTGCTAGTTTCAGTTGTTTTTCCAGAAATTTAACTTTCTGGTTGCTTTGCTCAATCAATACTTTTCTATGGATGTCTTTTAAAACCATTAACAAATCTTCCATTTCTTCTGGTATGAGAGATGCTAGGTAAACTGCACTTACGAAATAAAATATCTCTACTGATAGCAGAAAAATGATACCCATTCTATCGATTTCAAGTTTTTGATATACGATAATTATATAACACAATGAAAAGATCACAGCAATGTTCTTGACAACCAAAAAAAAGAATAATGCAAATGTTGAAAAAGTGTTTTTTATAAATTTGGTGCTGTCCCATAATAGATAACAATTTTTTAGTAACTTCTTACTTTCGTTTAAACGATGATAACTGATAAAACATTCATAACCCTTTTTCAAATCATTTTTTATAAATGAAATAGTTTCCTTCCATTGATAACATATTGCACAAAATAAGCTGGTTAAAATTGTTGGTATTACAAGAGTCAATAAATAAAATGTAATTATATAAATTATGCTAAGTACTACCCACTTAATATTTAAACTATCAGATCTAATATTAGTATATATAAGTAATTTATGAATATCAGTCAGAGAAATATAAAATGGATAAAAGAACATAATAAAAATTGATACTTTTATCAAAATAGACATGACTGTTAAACATGGATTTGGTTTATATTGAGATGAGTATAAGTTTAATAATTTTCTTACAATCCATACCTTTGAGTTTTGTCTTTGAATTTCAAAATACATTAGTTATACAGCAATGGTTTGTATAAGTGTTGAGGCTGTAAAAACAGTAAATGATGCATACGATATTTGTCCTATTACGGTATAAAATACAAATCATAGCAACACCACAATAATCATAAACACTTTGTATATTTTTACTTTAAGAGGTATGCCGCTTTCATTTTTTGTTTGCATTTGGATTCCCAACAGTTCAAGATATTGCCAGAACATGTTTTTCAGATATCGATATTTTTACCTGCTTTTATATTATGTCTGTTAAATAAAACGTTCAATTAAAAAAAATTAAAAAGCATATGTCTGATATAAATCACTTCCGTAAATCAGAAATACCAGATTTAATTTAACATTAAAAATCATACTGACTTGAAACATCTGATTTTCAAACCATAAACTAGTAGCATGATATATGACCTTGTTCCTGACTTCAATATGGCGAATGAAATTTATTTTATGAATTATCTTTCAGGATAGATTAAAAGAAAAAATCGCAGGACAAACATATTAAAACGTCAATAGATGCTTTTGTAAAATTAAAAGTGCACTCACAATTTTAATTCACAAAATATATATGACTTGACGCATCATTATTTCAGTTATTGAAAGTTGACGTAAAGCTGCATGGTTGTTTGAGATACCGTCAAAGTAAACACTGCAGAACCACTTTAGTTAATAGAATATGTCCTTATGATAAATTCACAAAAAAAAAAAAAAAATCAAATAATCGTAATCATACGAAGAGAATCTAAGAATGGAGATAAAAATCAATTAAGTAATTACTTAAATGTCACTTAATGAAACCCGAAAATCAGAAAATTATCGATAAACAGCAATTGATTAATTTATTTGCTTACGAAATTTCTAAAATGAAATTTTCGTGGAATACTTTTTTTTCAATTAAAAATGATGCATTTTTTTTTTATTTTTTAAAATATATGGATAATTTTACTAATTAAAACCCTTTTTTTTTTTTTTTTTTTTTTAAAGAAAAAAAATATAATAATTTTTATTGGATATTAATAAATGGGGTGCATCACCAATGTGCCCAAGAACGAATTGTCAGGTTGTTTGGCAGTGTTCTTTTTTATTCTAGACTAATTTTTTATTGTCAAGCTTCAGCAGGAATGTTGAGTAGTCCAATAATGTCCTCTATCGCAGTATCGTTGCGAAAATCTTGTCTACTTTCTTGTGTGAGAAAGTAGTTCGTAAAGAAACAGGCAGGTTGTAATCGATGAATACTCTTTATTCTGCGTAACTTCTCGAATTTGTTCAATAAAACTGATATTACAACAAATATTCTGGAAAATTGTCCAATTCTACTCTTAATTCTTCTTCGAAAATTCTGGTAGCCGCCTAATTAACTTGTGATTCATACCGCATGCTATTCAAAGAAAGTTTCGGAACAGTTTAAGAACAAAGTAACTTGTTCCACAGGAATAAAGCAAATAACATCAAACACTCCAGTGCAAAAGTATTCGCTAGCCCATTAAAAAGTTCATTAGCTTAGAGAACAATCTCCAAAAATGTAATAGCTCAAAATAGGTCTCTGAATAACTCTGAATCCCAGTGCCTTTCCTCTATCACGCAGAATCAACTCACTCAAATTTATTCTCTTTGGTGACAGGGATTGGCAAAATTACCATCCAGAAACCCGTGGAAAGTTCTAGATCTCATTTGGTATGTGTCGGAGAGTTTCGAAACTTCGGGAACTCTAAACGACTGCTTTTCGCCGAATTTGGACGCCAAATCACCAAGTTTATTGCCGAGTTTGGCCTCAGGGAAAGTGAATGAACTACCGCTGTATTTTTACTTGGCCTGTAAAACTACTTTCGCTGCAACAGAAAGATTGATGCAGTGGAAAAGAATAATTCAATGTAAGAATATGAATCCATCGTAACGATGTAAATTTGTAATCCTGCAATGCTATTTTTAAAAGCGTTGAATATATATATTATTAATATGTTAATTGTTTTCTCCGAACAGCAATCAATATAATCAATATTCGAGCTAAAGAAATTTTTAACATTTCTTGTGAAAGGGAAACATCTTCTTTTAGTACTTGCATAATTTATTACAGGATATCAAAAATCTAAAGCGAAAGTTTTTTAATTTCCTTTACTGTGATTCTCAGTTTTTTCTGCCAACGTTCGAATGTCTTCGATAGAAGTAAAATAATTTTTCTAAAATGCAGAAGGGAGATGATTGTAGTAGCATTCCAAATCAAGGGAGTCCGCCTCCTTCATTTCTGAAACAATATGTTTAAAAAGAAGCTTTTGCGTATTCTTATTTGACTCTTTATGTTACGCTAGTGTATATAACTGACAATGACCATTACTGTATTGATTTCTGAGATTAAATTTAAATGATTTAATCACGAATATATAAAATCAGTTTGATTTATAATGAAATGTTTTAGAGAAAGACGTAAATAAGGGGATTATTGTTAAAAACAGAATAACCACACATATTAAGTTAATAATTTTATTATTAATATTATATTAAATAACTTTTATCTAATTTTTTTACTCTCCTTTTTTTTTTTTTTTTTTTTTTTTTTTTTTGCGTTAATCGTATAGTATCAGAGTTGAAAACATTTTAATTTTTTCTGGAGCATTTTTAGCCACGCCTTTATTTCATACCCCTTTTCAATACTCTCTTTTATGAGTAATTTTTTTTTCTCTTTACTTTTTAATCTTATTTATATGCTGCAGAGAAAATAAAGTGGTGCTAAATAAAAGCGGAACTGAAATTTCCCCAGAATAAACTAAAATGTTGGCAACTATCTAGTCCTGAATTTTTGTGTTTCAATATTGTACGGTTTGTACGTCATATGTTAATCATAACAAGTAAATGAAATGGAATGCAAAATCAACAGAGCTGCCAACCTAATCTAGCAAATTGTTAGTTCCGCCCCTTTTTCTACACCACTAAAGTTTTAGAGAAATTCCCTTCAAATGAATCTACGATGAATTAAGAAGAAAAATATTCAAAAAATTAAGTGGTGTAGAAAAAGGGGCGGAACTAACAATTTGCCGGATTAGGTTGGCAGATCTGAAACAGGTAAAATGTCAATTACCGGGAAATTCGGAAAGGTAGGGCTTTTTGTTCAAAATTGCCACATACACGATGACATTAGTTTAAACCTTTGTTTACCGAAGGTGTTTTCAAGTACCATTAGTTTAAAAAAAAATAAAATCGAATTTTTTGAAGAAATATGAAAGATATTTATAAGAAGAATTGAGTAACTATACCTCACTTTAATCTCACTACAAAGCACTAGACAACTAGACGATATATGTAGCCGTCTTGGTTACAGAAACAGTTTTATAGAGTGCTCTCACTGTTTTTGCAGAGTTGCCAACTTTTATAATTTATTCCGGAGCATTGTTAGCCCCGTCCTTTTATCACACTGGAAATTTTAAAGAATGATTTTTTCCCTTATTTAACCATTGTCACATAATACAGAAAAATATTCTATAAAATTTCTGGTGCGAAAAGAAGGCGGGACTAAAATTTGTTCCGGAATAAATTATAAAAGTTGGCAACTCTGTTTTTGCTTGGTATTTAAAATGAGAAATTGTTTTTAAGATTATTTTAAAAATTAAAATATTTAGTAAATAAGTGTTAAGCAATTAGGAGAAGATACCATACAATCAATGCAATCAAATTCCAATAATTTATTTGGAATTAAAAATCAATATACTATTTGAAGATGTGTTTAGGAATTTTACTAAACGCCCTCTATTACATTTTTTTTTTTTTTTTTTTTTTTTAAGGGTGTTAAAACACAAATATCATTAGTCCTGTCGTACTAAATTAAATTCTGTCATTGACAGAATTTCATCCCTAGTCTATTTATTTTAGTTTATTATATTAATCTTGCTGAACTGCAGAGTTTTGCTCTTCAAAAGTAAAAATTTTTCTTTGTAAATAATGATGCTTAAACATCGTAAACGTTGGTCGCTGTGTAATAGATATGACATAGATTTTTCGTTTGAAGACGAATTTTTTAGACATGCTTTTTTTTTTTTTTTTTTTTTTTTTTTTCCTTTAAAGATTTCAATCACTTTTAATGAGCAAATTTTAAGATTGAATATGGAAATTATTGATAAAAAATATTGCTGCATGAGTTAAATTTTGAGACTGGAAAACTTGTTTGCCCGAGACATGTGTAAAAGTTTTTTTTTTTTTTAATTAAAGTAAAATAAATATAGTTATAACTTATTTTATAAATAAAAATTTGGAACATAATTTGCTCTTCGTAATGTTTAAACAGATTTTTCTATTTATTCCAAATTTTCATTTGAGTTTAGTATCGGTAAAATAAAGTAAACATATTTTCTTTTAAAATACTTCCGTTTGTTTAGTGTAAAAAAAAAAAAAAAAAAAAGAGAGAGAGAGAGAGAGAGAGAGAGAGAGAGAGAGAGAGATTTGGAGAGAAATAAGCAATACTTTTCAATAAAATTCTCAATATCCAATTTATTGCAATATTTATTTTTCGATAAAATTTAAAATTAAATTTCAAGTTCTTTCAAATTTATACGTTTAAATATAAACAAAATTAAATGATAAGAAAAATAAAATTACTCATAAAATGAAACAATATGAACTAAAAATTAAAATAATTTTTTTATTTAAGACATATCCTTAATTTAAGTTAAAATAATGTGAAATAAGAAATTTCTTTTGATAATTGACTATAATAAAGTAAATAAAGACGAAAAATTTCGTCATTGTTTCAAATGAAACATTTATCAAATTTAATATTAAGTAATGTTAAGTGTAAAAATAAGATTTCTAATTCAATAAAGTGATTTTTTATTAAAATTTTAATACAATAAAACAAAACTTCATTTTAGTTAAATTTGGATTAATATAATGTAATTTCATGTTTAACGTTAAGGATTGATGTTGAAAATTTAAAATCATTACAACTGTTTTTTAACTTCGGTGAGCAATTATTTATGCAATGCCTTTTTAAAATCATTTCAGGATTTCTAGGATTTGCAGATATTTAGAAAAACATATTGAATATTTACGAATGCATTTTAGTTGTTTTAGAAAAACAAAGTTTTAAGCACATTTGCAAAGCTGCCAAATTTTTAAATTATTTCGTAGCATTATTCATACCTGCTTTTTTTTTTTTTTTTTTTTTTTTTGTCATACCACTTTTTTTAGAAAATAATATTTTTCTATTTTAAACATTTCAAGCATATGAAAATTTAAATAATTAAAACCAATGTAGTCAGCCAAAAAAAAAACGCCCCCCCCCCCCCTAATTTCGCCGTAAATTATCGTAGAAACATTTGACTGGTACCTATCGATTTGTAATATCGTCTAGTTTATAAAGGTATAGTTACATTTTGCCTAAGGGGTCGTCTACATATTAAAACTGGCATTAACTTCATTTTCTTTTATAACAACCCCTATTTTTGACTTCATATTCAGATTTCTGAGATCAAGGCGGTTCGAAAAACATACCTATTTATATACTTTAAATCAATTCTAAATGGAGTTACACGTGAAAATGTATTAGGGGTCCGTCTATACATTTAGAAAATATAAATCATGATCTACCACCCAATATACATTATTTATAATGTTTCACACCGGAAAAAAATTTTGGAAATGTTAATTATAAAACAAAAAATAATTCACTCAACCCTCTGAGTTAGTTTATGAATTAAAAGATTTTTTTTTTTTTTTAAAAAAAAGGTAAATGGTTTTAAGTTTGTTTGAAAATTCAAAATTATTTTAGCTCAAGCTGCCGTATAATTGTCTGAAACGGTGGCACTCAACCTGGTTCCCACGGCCGTTTCACAGTGACAATGGGAGTTTGTTCTGATACTGCAGTACTTTCATTTTCTTTAATTTAATAGACTTTTTAAAAATATTAAAACAGATTTTTTTTATTTTTATTTATTTATTTTTTTAATTAATTATTTTTTTTTTCCATGACATTATTAAAAACTTTTACATAAATCTCCACGATATTCTTTTGCTTTTATATTTTATAATGTGTAACAAATTAATACGCAAATTAATAAATCCTACTACTTAATGGATGTTCTAAAATTCTACTCTTAACACAGATACCGAAGTGGACGGTGGGTCTAGAAAGGCTGACTATCCTTAATCTAAATCTACAGTTGAAAAGGCCAAAATGTTAGATTACTCTATTAAAAAAAAAAAAAAAAAAAGGATGGGGGGGGGGGGAGAAAGAAAGAAAATAATAATAATAAAATAAAATAAATAAAATGAAAATAAATAAATAAAAAATCTGAACAGTAAACTGTGGGAACAGAAGCAGGGAAGCCATCGTCACCGTGAACGATAAAAATTACGATGGCGTGTCTCTGGACCATCGTAGGGGTGCGTCCCAGACCGTCGCCAATTACCCATAGCGCAGTACTAGTGCAACATTAAACCCAACCTACCTACCTACCAATATATTGTGGTGTGAACTGGCGTATAAGTGACCGATTACGCATGTATTTCAGTGTGGAATGGCTTTCTTAGTAGGAAAAATCTGTTTGGATTTTCACAAATATATATGACTTTAAGTTTATTTAAAATTTGCTTCGGAAGAAGATGATGACTCCTCATTTAAATGCTAATGCTGAAGGTCACATGTGGATAGCGGTAAAAAGTAAAAATCTATGTTAAAGTAAGATAAATTTCTCTTAAAAAAAAAAAAAAAAAAAAAAAAAAAAGGAATTACAGTGGGCTAAAAATACCCCGAAATAAATTAAATTGATGTTTATTCTGGTTTTAGTCAGGTGATATCACTTGTGCTAAATAGCTGGATCCGCCCTCTCTTAAGCTCAGGTTCAGCTCATCATTAAAATATTGTTTTTAATATCTACCGCACCAAAATGTTCAAAACACAAAATTAATATAAATTTAATATTTTATTATGTTACATTATGGGTTAAATTTTAAATAACACAAAGCTTACAAACGGTACAGTAACCAAATGCAAATATGTCACAACAAAATTTAATTAGAAAATTCATGGTAAAAAATCTTTTTAAAATTATTAAATATTCATAATAATAATAATAAAACGATTGTCGAATGCATAATTGCTGTTTCATGCAATCAGTTTCGCTGTACCGTGTTTTCTAAAACATGATATTTAACTAGAGGTGTATTTACTCTTGAATATTGAAATGCGAAAAAAAGTGTAACAGGGTTAAAATAGAATTTTAGCAGCGAAAAACTAGAAAAAGATATTTAATACTTATGAAGAAAGACTTAACATATTAGGATCGGATATATTCCTCTCTTGTACCGTAAGCCACGCCTTTTCACAAATTTTCTAAAACTTTATAATATAAAGCAAAATAATTTTGCATATTTGTAATTAAATCATTTAAGTTTTGTCTTCAATAATCGATGTAGTAAATACGATTGTAATTTATGCATACCAGCGTCACATATAGAGTCAAATAGGAATATGCAAATTAGTCTTTTTTTTTAAATAGTGTTTCAGCGAATCAGAGGCGGGGCTGATTTTCTTTTGAAATTCTTTCACAATCCGTCGCCTACATTGTGATAACTTTACAAAAATATGCCAATTTGTATAATAAACATCGAAATATTGCTTAGGAAACAATAAAAATAACATAAAGGTAAATTAAAATAGTTTTCCGTCAAATTATATACAAACATTCACTTATAGAGGATACAGATTATAACAAGTGACGGCCCCCTAACAGGAATAAAAAGTGAAATATCACTGTAACTCAAAAAATAGTGTTAGGAACGAGCTGTAAATTTGGAAACCCATGTTTTTGATGATGCCCGTTCTATTCGTGCAAAAATTAACATAGGTCATAATTCATAATTTTTTCAAATATGAATTTATTAATAATTTTAATAATTCAAAAAATGTTTTTTTAGCAAAAATTTGCATGGAATATGTTTCGGTCACTTCATTCTAACGAATAAAAAAAAAACAGAATTTAAATATCATAATTATTTCGGAAGATATGATTTAATGTTTGTCACATTCATTTAACATTAGCATCCCTAAACTTTGACAGCTTATAACTCTATGAAAAATTGACCAAAATATATAAACTATACCATTTTCCGTGATGATTTGATCCAAAGAATTAAAATAAATTATAAAAAAGTGGGGTTACTATTGAAAAAAATGAAGTTGATGTCAGTTTTAATATGTAGACGACCACCTAAGTAAAATCTAACTATAACAACTAGACGTTATTACAAACTGATCGGTACCAGTTGCATGTTTCTAGGATAATTTACGGCGAAATTAGGTGGGGGCTGGCGTGTTTTTTTGGCTGACTGTACCACCAGAATTTACAACTGAATCTAAATTAAAGGAAATAAGTTTATTTATTTTTTTTTCTAAGGAATGAAACAAAACTTTGTAAAGAATTTCCGGGGTGAGATTTTGCAGTTCGGATTTAAAATCAAGTGACCGCCCATGAACTTTAATTACTGTAGAGTCACCCAAAAAAAAAAAAAAAACGCCACCCCCACCTAATTTTGCCGTAAATTATCGTAGAAACATGCGACTGGTACCAATCAGTTTGTAATAACGTCTAGTTTATAATGTTATAGTTAGATTTTACTAAGGGGGTCGTCTACATATTAAAACTGACATCAACTTCATTTTTGTCAATGGTAACCCCCATTTTTTATAATTTATTTGAATTCTTTGGATCAAATCATCACGGAAAATGATATAGTTTATATATTTCGCTCAATTTTTCATAGAGTTATAAGCCGTCAAAGTTTGGGGATGCTAATGTTAAATGAATGTGACAAACATTAAATCATATCTTCCGAAATAATTATGATATTTAAATTCTGTTTTTTTTATTCGTTAGAATGAAATGACCCAAACATATTCCATGCAAATTTTTGCTAAAAAAACATTTTTTGAATTACGAAAATTATTAATAAATTCATATTTGAAAAAATTATGAATTATGACCTATGTTAATTTTTGCACGAATAGAACGGGCATCATCAAAAACATGGGTTTCCAAATTTACAGCTCGTTCCTAACATTATTTTTTGAGTTACAGTGATACTTCACTTTTTATTCCGGTTAGGGGGCCGTCACTTGTTAACTATTTTAATTTACCTTTATGTTATTATTATTTTTTTTTTGTTTCCTAAGCAATATTTCGATGTTTATTATACAAATTGGCATACTTTTGTAAAGTTATCACAATGTAGGTGAGGGATTATGAAAGAATTTCAAAAGAAAAGAAGCCCCGCCTCTGATTCGCTGAAACACTATTTAAAAAAAAAGACTAATTTGCGTATTCCTATTTGACTCTATATGTGACGCTGGTATGCATAAATCACAATGGTATTTACTACATCGATTATTGAAGACAAAACTTAAATGCTTTAATTACAAATATGCAAAATTATTTTGTTTTATATTATAAAGTTTTAGAAAAATTGTGAAAAGGCGTGGCTTACGGTACAAGAGAGGAATATATCCGATCCTAATATGTTAAGTCTTTCTTCATAAGTATTAAATATCTTTTTTTAGTTTTTCGCTGCTAAAATTCCATTTTAACCCTGTAACACTTTTTTTCGCATTTCTGTATTCAAGAGTACGTACACCTCTAGTTAAATATCATGTTTTAGAAAACACGGTACAGCGAAACTGATTGCATGAAACAGCAATTATGCATTCGACAACCGCTTTATTATTATTATTATGAATATTTAATAATTTTAAAAAGATTTTTTACCATAAATTTTCTGTTTAAATTTTGTTGTGACATATTTGCATTTGGTTACTGTACCGTTTGTAAGCTTTGTGTTATTTAAAATTTATCCCATAATGTAACATAATAAAATATCAAATTTCTATTAAAAGTTTTTTAATACAGAATCAAATAGTGAAAAATTGGTTTATTATTTATATATATTTTTTTAAGTTTATAAGATCTATTATTGGAACATAGCTCAACAGTATTTATTTTCAATTTCTATATCACGAAATCAAAGTCACAGTTATTATGGAATAAAATTTAAAACAAAGGAATTGTCTTATTACTTTCAAATATATAGATAGATCTTACAGAATCCTGAAATTTCATCTAAAAGACTTTAAACGTCTAAATTTAAAAATTCAAAATAAAATAAATTAATCTAAATACTTTTAAAGTTGAAACGGGAAGATTTCAAAATATATGAAAATTGGCATTTGTGTTTTGAACATTTTGGTGCGGCAGATATTAAAAACAATATTTTAATGATGAGCTGAACCTGAGCTTAAGAGAGGGCGGATCCAGCTCATTAGCACGAGTGATATCACCTGACTAAAACCAGAATAAACAGTATTTTAATTTATTCCGGGGTATTTTTAGCCCACTGTTATTCTTTTTTTTTTTTTTTTTTCAAACTTCAACACTAGCCATAGTACGCTTACGTCCTATTTACATTAAGCTTTGATATGGAAGCTATGTTGCTGTTTTTCGATGCTGTGAAATTTACAAAATATATTTGTGTTAATATACTATACAGATAGAAGAATAATTATATAATATCAACAAAACTTCTTTAATCAATATGTTTATATACATTACTGTATGGAAATGTTTATATATGAATATTGTATTTATTTTTAATGCGACATATAAACACAAAATACTAAAAAAAAGAAGAAAATGTGTTATAAATTTTTATAATTCAAGCAAAATATACATGCATACTTGCCAACCTAACCCGTAACATTGTTAGTTCCCGCCCCTGTGTGTACACAATTTAATTTTTAGAGTAATTAACTTCAAATACATTTACGATTAACTCATTGAGCACCAAGCGAATTCTTATGGAAATCCCATTCAGGCCACACGTGCTGCTTAGAAGCGTGTTATGTTTATCGAGTTTCAATAAACCCCATTAGGCCTTAACGATATAATCCTATAAAAATCCTATTAAAAAAAAAAAAAAAAAAAAAAAACATGAAGTAAATTTTAAATAAAGTGTCAGTAATTACTTAAAACTATGTAAGTTCTGTAGTTTTATATCTTATTTTACACTGCCGGCTGACTTGGCCTAAATGGAAAGATCAGTGTCAGCCACCGATGGCTGACATGGCGCTAAAAAGACTGATGTGAAAAAAATGTACGGAAGGGGGCGGGACCAGTAATCTTCCGGGTTAGGTTGACAAGAATGTATATACATAGAGCAATGCCAGAAAATGTTCTTTATTTTTCATGAACCAGATGAATGGTACTTTTTTTCTGAATAGTCTATGTATTAAACATAATGCTGCTTTAAATACCCTTTAAATGAAAAGTTTTATTACATAAAGTAATTTTCTGGCACTCTACAGCTCCCAAATGACACACAATACGAAACCCCGCCCTTTTCAAGTGTTTAAAGAGTATTAACGTTTAATATGCTTTCTATTCGTTTTGATCTTTCCTCCTCCTCCTTATCTTCTTTTTTCCTTAAGAAAAAAGAGTTATGTAACATTTTGACCTTTTCAAGTGAAGATTTAGATTAAGGGTAGTCAGCCTTTCTACACTCACCGACCACTTCGGTATCTGTGTTAAAGAGTAGAATTTTAGAACATCCCATTAAGTAGTAGGATTTATTATTTTGCATATTAATTTGTTACACATTATAAAATATAAAAGCAAAAGAATATCGTGGAGATTTATGTAAAAGTTTTTAATAATGTCATGAAAAAAAAAAATAATTAATTAAAAAAATAAATAAATAAAAATAAAAAAATCTGTTTTAATATTTTTAAAAAGTCAATTAACCCGTTAGTAGTCGCTATAAGCAGCGCCACCTATTAAAAATTGCACACTTTTTATTTAACTGTCACCAATAATTTTAAGAAGTGATGTGACCGACGTTTCTTCGATTTTATTCGCGTTTTATGTATATCAAATGCTACTTTTAAAAATTTTTGGTGGCTATTGAATAAAAAAATCTGGCAACACTAAAAGATGGGCGGCAAATCGACCAACTAGCGACTACTAACGGGTTAAATTAAAGAAAATGAAAGTACTGCAGTATCAGAACAAACTCCCATTGTCACTGTGAAACGGCCGTGGGAACTAGGTTGAGTGCCGCCGTTTCAGACAATTATACGGCAGCTTGAGTTAAAATAATTTTGAATTTTCAAACAAATTTAAAACCATTCACCTTTTCTTTTTCTCTTTTGATAGATATTTTGATATCTATTCAAGCTATTTAATTTTCTTCATATGAAGTGAACTACCCGATGTTTAATCAATAGAAACCAATAAAAACCTTTTAATTCATAAACTAACTCAGAAAGTTCTGTGAATTAGTCATTTTTTTTTTTTTTATAATTAACATTTCTGAAATTTTTTTCCGGTGTGAAACTTAATAAATAATGTATAATGGATGGTAGATCATGATTTATATATTCTAAATGAATAGACGGTCCCCTAATACATTTTCACGTGTAACTCTATTTAAAATTGATTTAAGGTATATAAATAGGTAAGTTTTTCGAACCGCCTTGATCTCAGAAATCTGAATATGAAGTCAGAAATAGGGGTTGCTAATGAAAAAAATGAAGTTAATGCCAGTTTTAATATGTAGACGACCCCATAGGCAAAATGTAACTATACCGTTATAAACTAGATGTTATTACAAATCGATCGGTACCAGTCAAATGTTTCTACGATAATTTACGGCGAAATTAGGTGGGGGGGGGGCGTTTTTTTTTGGGTGACTGTACAATAGGGAATCCATACCACAGATTATGATTCAGATAGGAGAGTGCAGCTAAAACGCGAACCGGAAATATAGTAGCACCACAGCACCACTAGTGTCAGTCAACAGAGGGGAGAACAACATGTGTGAAGTCTACATGAATAGCATCTTTGATCGAAAATTGTTTTTCTATTTCGCGAGTAGTTAGTAGCAGGTTAGTATTATGGGAAGTTTTCTTTTTCTTCACTTTCTAATATTTTTAAATTCACAAAATTATTCTCAAAACATTCACAGCTATTCTTCTAAAAAATAAAAATTAATTTTTATAATGTTTAAAAACATGCTTTGTCAAACATATTCATATTCAAGTACAAATTAAAATTACAAACTGTAATTCTGAAATAGCAGTATGAAATCATTAAATATTTAACGTTGCTTGGTTTATATAATACAAAACGCTTTAAAATGAAAAAATGTTTTTATTGTATGTATATTTTCAAAGTTTATTTTCTTAATATTTAGCACTTGCTTCTTAAAATAAATTGCTTTTGACAATCGTGTTTGTCAACAATAATAAAGTTGCCAAACGAAAACGTATGTGCAGTTTTGTTTCCTTAACATTTTCTACTACTTCTAAATTTACAAAAACATTACATTCACAGCTATTTTCTAAGAAATAAAACTAATTTCTATTATGTTTGAAAATAAATTTTGCCAAACACATTCGTGTTCAAGTGTACAAGTAATATAACAAACTGTAATGCTGAAATAGCAGTATGAAATGAAATCTTAAATATTTAACATTGCTTGGTTTAAATAATACAAAATGCTTTAAAATGAAAAAAAAAAAAATTCAGGTTTATGTATATTTTCGAAATTTATTTTCTTAATATTTAGTACTTGCTTCTTAAAATAAATTGCTTTCGACAATCAAGTTCGTAAACAATAACAAAATTGCCAAACGTAAACATCAATACATTGGTTAGTTGGTTGGATGTTGGATTTAACATTGCACTAATATTACGATATGAACATAGATAGTAAAAATAAGACGAGCGATTGCGTAAGCTGGAGAGCTCGAGAAACTTACAGCCGTTGACAATAGTGTCGATGCAGTCAAATTTTGGTTACCGAAGAATATACGGGAGTGTACTATCTGTATAATAATTTGCGATCCATAGTTGCCAACCATCTCTCTAATAACCGTACAATTGTTAATACAACCTGAAAAAACGCCCTTTTTCTCATACCACTATATTTTTAGCGTTATTCTCTCGAAATGTTGTTACGATTAAATAAGACTAAAATTACTCTAAAAAATTATTGGTGTGAAAAAAAAAGGCGGGTACTAAAAATTGTACGATTCATAATGAGATAATTGCCAAGTATGGGTGCCCCTTAAGTGAGATGGAAATTTTTTTTTGTTTGCTTTACTCTTTAGAAATCCGATATGCATACCCTTAATTTTTTTTTTTTTTTTTTTTTTTTTTTTTTTGAACCCAGGAATTTTTTAGCAAAATATCAGCTCTTTCGGATAATGTTAAAACGTGCTGAATTGACTAGAAAATCTTAATATCGATACTTGTATTTTCCCGTCAATTCGGCACGTGTTAACATTATTCATTTCATTTTAAACGTGCTTCTTTTTTTTTTTTTTTTTTTTTTTTTTTGGTTAAGACAGTTTTTAAACATCGATACGTGTTTCAGTTTAGTTTTATCAGATGATGACAGACATATTGTATCAAAATGTGTTTCAGTTTGATTGGATGTTGATAGATGGAATCTGTCGTTTCAGGTTTATCCGATAAACATAAATTAATAATTTTTATCTGATGGAGAGAAAAAAAAAAGAAGTATGGAAATCCACTTCAGTTAGGATCAGATTATGATAGATTAAATCTATTGTTTCAATTTTATCTCATGAATAAAGATTTAATGCAACGCTTATCTGATGAAGATAGATTTAAAACACTGAAACGCGTTTTTTTTTTTTTTTTTTAGGTTTATCAGATGAGTACATATCTTATTGCATCGGAACATGTTTCAGTTTCACTTCATGAAAAAAGTTGAATCTATCGTTTCAGTTTCATCAAGTGAGGATTAATTTAAGCTCTTACCTGCCGGTAAAATTTACGAGATTCAGTTCAAAATGCTTCCGATCTCTTTCAACTCTGAAACGAGTAAATCTTTCAAAAACACTATCATGATTACTTTCAAATTTATTTCAGAGCTGCCAACCTAATCCGGCAAATTGTTAGTACTGCCTCTTTTCCCACGCCACTTAATTTTTAGATTTATTCTCTTCACATGTATCTACGATCATTTGAGAAGAAAAGTACTTTAAAAATTAAGTGGTGTAGAAAAGGGGGCGCTACTAAAAATTTGCCGATTAGGTTGGCGGCTCTGTTATTTTATTGCACTGTCAAACCCTGTCAGCAGTTTCACAGGTAGCAGTACATCACAAAGGATCGTACTTCGGAAAAATGTGTATATACGCCTGGGGCAGTTAAGGGATTAGTGCAACCTTTTCCTTATAACATAAAATAAAATTTAATTTAGTACAACATTTTCTTTTTCTTTATTATGTTTTAGCCAATTGATTTATATAAAGGTGGTATACATATGGTATGTCTGTTGCGTTTCTTAGCAACGGCATGCTTGCCAACCATCTCATTATGAACCGTAGAATTTTAAGAACCCGCCTCTTTTTTCACACCAGTCATTTTTTAAAGTAATTTTACTCTTATTTAATCGAAAAAATATTTGAAGAGAATTACACTAAAAATAAAACGGTGTGAAAAAATGGGTGTTTTTTTCAAGGGGCGTTAACAATTGTACGGTTATTAATGAGATGGTTGGCAAGTATGCCGGTTTTACATGTGTTAACGTGTTGCCAGTTATTTTGTTAATGTAATTAATGTTCAATGTTAATGTAATATAATTAATATCCATTTTTCATTTCTCTTGCATGTTTTCACTGAATTTTTCTTTTATATTCTTTTCTTTTATTTTATTTTCCCTTTACTGCTTGGGGGGGGGGGGGGGTTCAAAAAGTCTGTTTTGTTTGAAAGCAAAAATGGAGATCTCTTATATCGAATTTGGTGCATTTATACATTATAGAATATGAGGTATAGCCTTCAAGTGCACGGGGCAAATTGCAGCTTAAATGATTCCCCATTAGCACCAGATATATATAACTAATTCGACAAACATAATTTTTAATGAGACACATTTCACACTTTAAGTTCATGTCATTGTACACTATAGAAACTGAGAAAGTTTTCCCAGAAATGGGAAAAACCACAGCATATCAACGTCACCTGTTGGGCGGTATGAAAGAGATGTGATAAGCTCCAATTCATGTCAAGGTGCATCTATAAACAAATTATGTGTATTAACATTTGAATTAGAGCTGCCATAAACATTTTATCAGACACACAAGCGGACGGGGATGTTTTAAAAATGGTCAAATCTTGTTCAAGAACATTTTGAAACGCGTAAATCCGTCAAAAACCGGAAATCGAAAATTTTTACGAATACAACACATTTATCTATAAAGATAAAAAATGTAGATAAACTCTTGTGTGTGTACATATATATATATAGATATTTATTTATCTTGCTAAATTAAAAAAAAAAAAAAAATGCTTTAATGTATATATTATATATATATATAGATTAAAGCAATTTTTTAATTTAGCAAGCAGGAACTAAATCCGTTCGAACACATCTTTATTTTATTTTGTTTAAAAATTACAATTAAAATATATACATATGTATATATTTTAATTGCAACTTTTAAAGTTAAATAAAATAAAGGCATTTTCGAACGGTTGGTTGTAGAGTTTAAGGCCGACTGGCTGCACTAAAGTCCTAGTCCTAAAAGTGGAATGCCCTAAGAGGGAGTCTTTCTAAGGGGTCCTAGCCTACATTTACGCGAGTTTCAGAGAAACCCATGGAAATTACCGAACATCTAAGTTGTTCTGCGCAACGCTGGATCAAACCAAGAACCTACCATTCATTATCGATAAACACGAAACACCTACAATTTTCTTATTTCCGAAGCTGAATACTGCTCCGTTACTTGAACTATTATATTAATATAAAATGTATTGCATGTTTATGAGTATGGATATTCATATATCAACATTTTAATATATAATTTTTGGTGACAATTCAATAATATAATTTTAAGGGTGTTTAAGGGAATTATTATTGATAAATGTGATTCGAGTGTTGTTATCATAAAAAGTTTTGTAATAGACGAATCTATCTAATTAGTTATACTTACCTTTGTGTTACATCGATAAAAATATTTCTAAACTTGACAAAAAAACATTCTGCTACAAATTTGTTTGAGAACTATGAGCATTTGATGTTATTATATCAAAACAATGACTTTTAATTGAAATTTCATAAATTTATCAAAGAGAAAATTCAGTACTGTGGATCTAGGCTAATCATCATACAATTTTTGCTGTCTCAGATGCTCATTTTGGGAGGTTAATGTTTTATAAGACAATTTTCTATATACGCTCCTATATTTTGAAGATAACTTTTTTTTTTTTTCAGTTTTTTTAATTAAGGAATTTGAAAAAACGGTTGTGGTAAAATTTAGGAAGCTTCGAGCTTTTTTTAACATTTTTTCTCTCTCTGAAAAAGTAAATAACTATAACCATGAAAACAACAATAAAACCAGAAAGATATTTAATCCAAAAAGCATTAAGCGTATTATCAAGGGGACCTCCCAAATGCAGAGTGGAGAGAGAGCTCGTATTTTTTCGTTTGTCAAGAAAAAAAAAATCTTAAAAAAAGTTGTGTTTGCGTATATTTTATAAACATTTTATGTGCCGCTAACTTATGTATATGCATCAGAAGCATTTAACGTATCGATTGCTGAGGCTAAAACTTAATTGCTTTCTTTATAAATGTATAAAATCTTTTGTTTAGTAATGGAACAATTTAGAGAAATGTTAAAAGACGGGGTTCACTTTACAAAAAAGAAAAATACCTGGCAATAATCTAAAATGTTAAAAGAGCAAAGGACGACATCTTTACGACATTTTTGTAGCTTATTACTATGCGAAAGTCAAAAATGAGATTATATATATATACAGGTTTTAGAAAACAGTAATATAAATGCTCTGATATCTGCAAACATTTTAATTTATTCGGGAGTATTTTTAGCCTCGCCTTAATTTAGCACCAGTTTGCATGCAAAATAATTTTCTTCGATTTATCTATCTATATAAATAAAGAGAAGTGTCTGTGTGTGTGTGTGTCTGTGTGTGTATCTGCGCTGTGGTGCTCACACTATTGATCGCAGAGCTTCCAAATTTGGCATATAGGTGCCTGGGACCATGCATGTGTGCACTTCATCGAGATTTTTTCGAATTTCGAATTTGAACTTTTTAAATTAATGTTTTTTCGATTTTAAATATTGCCTTTAATGCTTCATTTTTCATAAATTTAATTATTTTGCTTCAATCGTCTGGGTATCTTAGCAACGGCTATTACGCAACTTATTTTTATTTAATTCATTCATCTGAAGGCGATTTTTTTTTTTTTTTTTTTTTTTGTTATATTTATTGAAAATAAAATCGTAATGCAGAAGAAAAAATTGAGTATAATTAGTTTTAAATTTAAAAACGTATTTTTAACAGTTATGTTTAATATTTTATAGCAGAACAACTTCTTATTTTTCATTTTTTAGTAAATTCCTTTAAAAGAAAAAACTTTTATTTATTCATTTTTTTTTTATTTGCAGTATTTATCGGGAAAAATGGTAGTATATACGTAGTGAAAAGGATTAAATTGATTAAAATTTATTTGTTTATATATTATATATCGGAATGAAATCGTAATATAATGTAAATAGCATGGGCTATAAAATACATTGTTCAGAACTAAAATATTTAATAGATGCTGAGATACAGTCATCTTTAAAATCGTAGTGCTTAAATAGTAGCAGATCCCCCTTGTCGTCGATAAATATCCAGATTGAAGTGCCCGGAAAAATCTTTCTGCAGGCATGGGAAACCTAGACCTGATACAGTGCGGGCGGGAAAAGAACTGCCGTAGACAGCGGGTACCCGAAGCGAGGTTTGGAGCAATTTCAGTATCTTTTCTTTTCTTTTAGTTTTTTTTTAGATAATGTGGTGTAAAAAAATAAATATTAATTCAATTCTTTCGAAAATTCATTTAAATATAGTGACCAGCGAAGCGGGCGTAGCCTGCTAGTATAAAATAAAGAGAAGTGTCTCTCTCTGTGTGTGTCTGTGTCTGTGTGTCTGTCTGTATGTGCTCTGTCTGTATGTGCTCTGGTGCTCCCACTATTGATCGCAGAGCTTCCAAATTTGGCATATAGGTACCTCGGACCCTGCAGGTGTGCACCTCATCGAGATTTTTTCGAATTTCGAATTTGAATTTTTAAATTAATGTTTTTTTCGATTTTAAATATTGGCTTTAATGCTTCATTTTTCATAAATTTTATTCTTTGATTGTAATCGTCTGCGTATCTTAGCAACGGTTATTTCACTATTTATTTTTCATTTAATACATTCATTTGAAGGCGAAATTCTTTTTTTTTTTTTTTTTTATTATATTTATTGAAAATCAAACGGTAATGTAATATAAATAAATTGTTATGTTTATGTATAATTTTTATAGTATAACAACTTTTTATTTTTCATTTTAAATTAATTCCTTTAAAATATTTTTTTTAAATAAAATTTATTGGGGGGGGGGGATGGTAGTATATTGTGGAAAAGGATTAAACTGATTAAAATTCATTTGTTTTTCATGTATTTAATTCCTTTTAAAAGAAAATCTACTTTTTATTTTATTTTGTGATACTGGTCGGAATCAAATCGTAATACGGTGTAAATATAACGGGGGCTATAAAACACATTGTTCAAAAACAAAAACATATAATAGATGCTGAGATAAAGTCATCTTTATATCGTAGTTCTTAAATAACAGAAGATCCACGTGTCGTCAATAAATACCCAGATTGAAGTGCCAGGGAAAGACCTTTTTGTAGACAGTGGGAACCTGGAAATCCCGATGCAGCACGGGCGGAAAAAAGAGCTGCCGTAGGCAGTGGGTACTCGAAGCAAGCAATTCCTACTAGAGCAATTTCAATGTTTATTTATTTATTTATGCATGAATTATTATTATTTTTTTTTATGTTTTTAATGTTTTTATTTATAATGTGATGTAAAAACTTAATACTGATCCAATTCTTTTGAAAATTCATTTAAATATCGTGAACAGCGAAGTGGGCGTAGCCTGCTAGTAACTATAATAAAATAAGAAAAAAAGAGTCTTAAAATAAAATGATACGAAATAAAGGCGGGCTAAAAATTCTCCGGAATAAATTAAAATGTTTGCAGCTATAATATTACACATTTGCTCAGAAATTAAAACTTTGCGGTCTATGACGCCATAGTAGGATATAAAAAAAATCTCTATCCCTGTCCTAAGAATTAAAAAAAAACAATACATTATATGTATATTTACTTACTTATTCAAGTTTACCCCCTTAACTTTCATTAAATGTGTATGTTAGACAGTGATATTTGCCGCATCGATTGCTGGAAACAAAGATTAAATGATTTAAAAATGAATATATAAAATCCAGGAGTCGTACTCTAAGCCCTTATATCAGAACACTCACAAAGATAAGAAATTACTGCCAGTCTTGCCACCACTAATTTTATGTAGGAAAACTTTTGGATATATTTATTGTAATCTGCAATGAAAGTACAGGTTAGAAATTATTGCATAAAATTAGTGGTAACAACGAATTAAAATAAATTTCTTCCTCAGAACGTCCTGAAATAAGGGCGGAGAATACGACCCCTTTTAAAATATATTTTTTATTTACAGCAGGGAGGGAACACGGGTACAGAATTCATAGCGATATTTGTTTCGGAAATTTCTCAAACTATAATATCTTAGATTTAAGCAGTAAAAAAAAAAAAAAAAAAAAAAAAAAAGCTACATTGATAGTGATTCTGCGGCAGTGTTCCATCCCTGTTATAGTAATGCTTTAAAAGAAAGCCAAAAGGCGGGGCTTATTGTTTAAAAAAGGAAAATTTTACCGATTTTAAAGAGTAAAAGACAAAGTATTAGAAATAACCAAAAATTCTATTGTCTTGAAATAATAAAGCAACGTCCCTATATATATATATATATATATATATATATATTTTTTTTTTTTACTTAAATAATTATATTAAATTCTAATGATTATCTAAAAAAATAATAAACAGTTAAAAAAAAGAAAAAAAATCCGCTGACAGTTTTTAATTTTAAATAACAAAATTTTGCGGTACACCCATACCTGCGAACATCCCAATTAATATTCCGTAGTGTTGTAAGTGCAGCCTTTCTTTTCACAGGTAAATTTTGAGAGTGATATTCTCGAACTATAATTTCGATTACATAAAAATAAAAAGAAATAAAAATATTAGTGGTGTCGAAAAAAAGGTAGGGCTAACAATACTACAGATTTATAATTGGGATGTTTCAGGTATTTGTACACCTAATAATTTTTCAAATGTCACATCATACAAAAGAAAATTATTACAGCATTGCTTAAAAAATGTTTTTCGCAGTCTGTCATTAGAGTGCGAGTCACGTCAAATACAACATTTGACAAATGAACACTACTTGTTTTAACACATTCTTGTTGGGTGTTTTCAATGTGTAACAGAACAATACGCCAGATTGCTTTTCTGCAAAGAAATATACCCACATGCGATGCGTTAATCGCAAGAAAATATTAATTTAAAATTCTCAAGCTGTGATATTATCAATTTGTCTTTTTTTGAAAACTGATTTAATTATTAAATTTAAAAAAACAGATAGCTGAAAATACTCCATAGAAACACATTTTTTTCCATTGCCAATTGCAGAAATATGCAAGTATTTCATTGCTAATACTCGAAATTTAAAATTGTTTTATAGATGATCAGGGATGGAACACGGGCGCAGAATTCATACCACTATCGATGTAAGAAAATTTTCTACTTCTTGAATACACGATATTATAAGTAGAGAAATTTCTTAAACGGATTCCGGTATGAATTCTGCGCCCGTGTTCCATCCCTGGATGATTTTTAAAACATCGAGGTGATTTAACGTAATTCTCGCTTATAAATGCAGAAAGAATACAAGCTTCAAGTTGTATAATTTTTAAGTCGCCACTATATTTTATTTAGCTTCCATCTGGCAAGTGGGTATTCTCGGGTCTATATTCGTTGTTAAAAAAATTAGTATGAAGCAAAATTGAAGAAAAGGTAGGAACTTTCATATGTAAGGCACCTAGATATAGAAATATAATGTTTAGCAGGGAACATGATCTCCGTAGGATACAAAGGTATCATATTTTACGTTCTTTGGGTATCAGTAAAATTTAATACAGTTTGTCAATAAATCTGAAACAGATTTTACTGATTGTAAAAAAAAAAAAAAATCCAGTAGCTAAAAACGTGAAATTTAATAACTACGCAACTGCAATGACGCATTTGCAATATCTGTTTATTGTAAAAACCGAAGTTATCAATTGAGGTATCACGTCCAGGGATGGAACACGGGAGCAGAATTCATACCGGAATGTGTTTAAGAAATTTCTCTACCTATAATATCGTCGATTTAAGAGGTAGAAAATTTTCTTACATTGATAGTGGTATGAATTCTGCGCCCTTGTTCCATCCCTGCACGTCTCATTTCTTTTGCAATGCATATTCCAGCTTCCAAGTGATTGCTGTTAGTTGATCATGTTCTGGCAAGTATCTTCCTAGAGCAGCGTTCCCAACTTTTTAAATTTATTTAGGAGCATTTTTAGCCCCGCCTCCTTTTCATACCGGAAATTTTGAAAAATGATTTTTATCTTATTTAATCGTTGTCACGTATTAAAGAGAAATAATGTACAAAATTTCTGGTGCGAAAAGAAGGCGGGGCTAAAAATGCTCGTGAATAAATTATAAAACTTGGGAACTCTGTCTTAGAGACACATTGATGCGCCATAGAATTTTGAATCACAGATCTTAAAACTTAACTTACGATTTAAATATTTTGAATGTCGAAGAGCTCTGGGACACTGCCATTTTAAATGAGGATTGTGGCATCATCCACCTTGAAGAAAAACAGTTCTGAGTCACTGTAAATATACGGACTAATAGCAATATTTTAAATTTACTCACAAACACTAGTAATGTCATTTTTTTCCACACTTCTATCACTGAAGAGTTACGTTTCCCAATACGTGATTATAAGTAAACAAGGAGGAAAATGTTCCTTATAAAAGTGATGTGCAAAAAAATGCGGGTAATAAAAATGCTCTGGAATAAATTAGAAATATTGTTATATATGTACACGTGCAATTAGCATGAGAACCTCATTAAAAGTGTGGAACCAATGACTGAACTTCTGGTATATATCAAGGTGATTAGAGCTATCAAGCTTGTAAACACACAATATAGAGAATTCGACACTTCTGAAACAAATCTTTCAGACAATGTATGAGTAATAAAAGAATAATGTTTTCTCTCTCTATTTGTGGTTACATCCAAAACGCTCGCAACTTGAAATTTTATTCTGATCTCTAAAGAGGACTAGAATTCACCGCCGTTGTTTCTAATTCTTATATTTCTGGTACCTCAGAATTGCTCGTTTCTATTATTTAACAGGGAAGAGGTGCCGCTCACCGCTCTAGGAGCAGTGTCGGGCGATTCCAGCTATGCTAGGCCCCTCTTCCGGAGTTTATTTAAACTCTTAAAAAAAAAAAAAAAAAAAAAAAAAAAAATTACAAAAGCCGCTAGAGACAGGTCTCCCACGCGACAAGGAGCGGCATGTTCTATTCTGGTAGAAAAGTGACAAGTGGCTTAAGGCTTGTAAAAGTGACAAGCAAGTAGAGCAGGCAGAGCAAGTGGCTTAAAGCAAGAGCAAGCAGATGTGAGATTAATCTGTGAAATTAGTCATATTCATAAGGAATTCAAATATATTATTTAGTTTAGAAAGCAGGCTTTTTCTATTGGGGATATTAAACAGCCAATCGGCTGGCCTGGGAGTGGGATTTCTTAAGTGGAAGGCAGAAGTTAAACTACAGTAGTAATAATAGTGATTAGGAGTTCCCTCCTCCCCGCAAGGACACAGAGGAGAGCGTCGGCAATGAAATCTGTATAAATAGGATGGAAATGGGCCATGACCTGTCAGAAAAGCAGACACGGGGGGGGGGAAGACACCAAGAATTTAAATTAACGAGTGGGGTGAGATTAAAGGTGTACAGTACTGTGCAAATTAATTGGGACAAGCTCAAAACTTTTCACAAATGTTGTTTAATTGATATAGGTTAACTTACATGCACGGTATAACAATCTAATACGAAATATGCCCTCCTCTAGCTTGAATGAGATCTTGTACACGGTTTGGCATGGATTCCACTAAATTAGAACATAAATTTTTGATCTCGTCATCACCAAACCAAACTTTTATAACATTCTCAATCATTGTTTTCTTTGATGAGCAGTTCATTTTACTCACACGTCTCTTTACAATGCTCCACAAATTTTCGATGGGATTTACATCAGGAGAATTACCAGGCCAATCCAAAACCGTTAATTTCTGTTCTTGAAAAACATTCTTTGTTAGCTTAGAAGAATGGCATGGAGCAAGATCTTGTTGAAAGATGCCAACACCACCAGCGAACGTTTGCATCATAGGCACAATTTTTCTTTCTATTATAGAAATGTATATTTTAGAGTTCATCATCCCTACAACTAGTACTAAGCTGTCAGGTCCTCCAGAAGTAAAATAACCCCACAAAACATCTGTTTCTGAGGGTGCTTAACTGTTTGAATAAGATGTTGTTCTCTAATGGGTTCTCCATCACTTAGCCTGACAAATCTTGGTCGAAACCCTTGCACAATAAAATGCGTTTCGTCGCTGATAAAAACCTTCTTCCAGTCTTGTGCAGTCCAGGATTGATATTTCCTGGCCCAGTCCATACGTTTTCTCTTTATTGCAGGTCTTAGTAACTGTTTTTTGATTGGTGTTCTTGCAAATCACCCAGATTCAATAAGCCTTCGTCGAATTGTTGATGAATCCACGCTCACACCAGTAGCTAATAATTCTCTCTGAAAATGTGTACTTGTTTTGCGAGGATGCATTTTACTATTTCGTGCAAGAAATTTGTCTGTTCGAGGTGTGGTCTTGCGTTTGCGTCCACATTTTCCCTTCGTTTTGGAGACACTGTCCCAAAATTCTTTTGCAGATTAACAATCCTAGACACACTGGATTTTCCAACTCCAACTGCTGTAGCAATATCCCTCACAGTCATAGAAGTATGCTGACTAAGGGTAACAATTGTAGTCCTTTTCCTGGGAGTGATATACTTTTTTTAAATACACGTCAGAAGCAGACAATTCACACAATCGACCACTTCTTACAGCAACTGAAGCGCAACTGAAGGGAAATTCTTTTTAAATATCATGATCATGTGGACAAACCATTTTAGATTAGTTAAGGGAAGTCGCGCGTTCTAGGAAAATGCAGTTGAAACCGGTTTGAGGCAGAAAATCAATGAGGAAAGAACAATTTTCTTAAAAAATGTGTTTGTCCCAATTAATTTGCACAGTACTGTATCTTCCCTTTGGAGAAGTATCCCACAGTTCCTGCCAATCTCTAAGTAATTGTTGTTTTAATACTTGTATGAGGGAGGGGCAGGGAGTGAAAAATCTATTGAATTGTTTTCGGTGGCTGCCTTGGCCAGTGAATCAGCAAGTTCATTGCCGAGAACTCCCCTGTGGGCAGAAACATGTGCCAGGGAAAGATGTTTAGCCAGATTAATAAGTTTTGATTTAATTGAGATAACCTGTGGATGTTTACTCCTGTGGCGAGCAATGGCTAGAAGACCTGACAGACTGTCACTGAAAATATTATGGGAGGGATAGTTATTAATATTACTCATAACCCAGTCTATGGCCATTTGGATCGCGAATAATTCCGCTTGGAAAACAGAGTTATAGTTGGCCAGTCTGCCCGCCCACTGATGGACAACCGAACCATCGGTTATCACACAAAAGGCCGCACCCACACCGTGGTCCGTTTTGGAGCCATCAGTGTAGATAGCCACAGGAGCAGAAGGAGAAAAGCTATTTTTGTTACAATTTACTATTTGTGAAGCAACATCTTTGCCGGGATGAATATTCCAACTATTGACTGTGGGTTGTATTTTTGTGTTTGGAAAAAGGGTTTTTGCCAAAGAAATATTTTTTAATTGAAGAATGTTTGTTTTTAAGTATGTCTGTTGAAGCTGAAGATGGACGTGGGGAATGCCCGTAACAGCAGTGAGGGCGTCAGTGGAGATTGTTCTATATCCTCTTGATAATTGGAGGAGGAAGTTCCTCTGGATTGAGTTTAAGTTTGTCTGAGCAGCAACCGACAGGTTACCCCCCCCCCCCCAAATGCCAGCCCCGTAAGTTAATATTTTTTCTATTATTGTTGAGTACCATATTTTAAGAAAGGAAGTGAAGATTCCCCACCTCCTTCCAACCATATTAGCTGCATTGTGATAGTGTGTGAGAGTTTTCAATTTAAGTTCTTTAATGTGGGCTAGCCATTTGAGACCCCTGTCGACCGTGATGCCAAGGACCTTGATATGAGGAACATGTCTGACACTGACGCCGTCAATTCTCATCACAGGCATTCTTTTCAATTGTCTTGGGTGAGAGAATGTTAATGCCTGTGTTTTACCTGGGGAGAGAGATAGATCTAGTTGTTTTAGAAGATTATTGAAAAGAGAGAGAGCCTCCTGGGCCTGAACCTCCAGATCTTTCTAATTCTGCCTGAGAGAAGTAACGAGAAATTATCTGCGTATGCGTAAGTTTTGAAACCCCCCAGAGTTCATGCGCAGCAGGATTTTGTTTTCTATGTGGTTCCAAAGAGTTGGTCCTAGGCATGAGCCCTGAGGGCAGCCTTTTGATTGAGATCTTTCTGAGTAGCCGTTACCCCAATTAATTAAAATTTTTCTATTGGAAAGGTCGGAAGCAATGATTCCCGCTATATTGCCCGGGCAGTTGAGATCGCGTAGAGTATTGAGAATGTGGGGCCACTCTATGTTATCGAAAGCACCTTTAATATCGAGGGAGATGAGAGTGGTGCATTCTTTAGCACTTGCGTTGAGGGCACAGAAGCTCCGCATTTGTTCGAAAAGCATTTCGCACGATCTACCCTCTCTGAACCCAAATTGGTGTGTATGCAGTAAATTATTGGTTTCTAAAAAGTAATTTAATCTAGTAACGATGAGTTTTTCGAGTAGTTTTCCTAGAGTGGGCAAAAGACAGATTGGTCTATATGAAGTTGGCTCAGAGGGGAGCTTGCCCTGCTTCAGAAAGTACACTACCTCTCCTTTTCGTAGAATTATTGGAAAATATTGGAATTTAAGACAGAGGTTTGTCCAGTCAGTAATGATTTGGGGAATTGTGTAGAATGTATGTCTAAGTATTTTAAAGTCTATATGATCTGGACCTGGCGCTTTCTTAACATTGAAACTGTGCAGAGTAGCCCTAACCTCAGGCTCCGTGAAAGGGTCATCCGAGGGAGCTGAGAAGGGAGGAGGATTGAAATTAGGGTATTTACTAGATAGAAAAAGAATGCTCGTGATATATTCTAGGTTATTACGTTTAGAGGATCGAGCTGGAGGTCGTTGAAGTTTCAGCTCTGTTGGGGTAAAATATTTATTGGTGAAGAATTTTTGAGCGGTGCCAAATTTATTGGTTTGTGTGGAGCAGAACTTTCTCCATGCGCAAGTTTTAGCAGTATTTACCTGTTTTTTGAACTGGGCCGAGAGTTCTTTAATCTTTAGTTTTTGTTGCGGGTGTAATGTTGGGTCTAGATATTTTAATTGTCTCTTAAGCGCGGTTAGCTGGTTACGCATGGAGCGTACCTGGGGGGACCAGAAGTTGTAGGCGAACTGCCTCCCCGATTCTTTGAGTCTAAAGGCAGAGGAGGTGGCTGAATGTATGGATTTGTTAAGTCAAAAGTTGCGCGCTCTAGTTGATTAGTGTTTGTTACTGAAGACATTGTATTATGTAGAGAGGAAGTATTAATTTTGAGTTGTTTTTTGAATTTATTAAAATTACCATGTGCGGTTGCAAATCTTTTAGAATAAGTGGTTGAGGGAGTCGAATTTAATGAGTAAGTAATATATTTATGATCAGAACTATTGTGGATATCCAGGGCTGACCAGTCGTTAATGATTGCAAAAGTTTTAGGATTAACAAGGGTAAAATCTGGCCAGCCCTTGGCTTCATTTTTTTCGAAAGTTGGGTGGGAATTTTCAATCCTTATAAGCAGATGTTAATGACGCATATTATGTTAGTCGCTAAGAATTTGGATCACGTACGTATTGCTTCTTGTTCACAATTAAATCGAGGGCCCACTAGTCGCTTTTATGTCACGTGCTATTTCTCCCCTATCTGCTTTCATTTTCTTCTCACCTTTAAAACACTATTTAAATTGTCTGCAACTGTTTTTGTAGAAGACCACTGCCAAAAACTCCATCATCTATTTCGATTATTTAAAATGTTCACCAGGTTCATGATTCGAATCTGTAAATATACTTATTTCCGCCACTAGGAACACTTCGCATTTTTTTGGATATCCCAACGGTGTGACGTCATTTGGTAAAATCACCCTAACGATTTCTCGTGGAATGTCCGATGAATGTGAAAATCATATGCTATCACAGTCACTTTTATTGAATTATACACTCCTTTTACAATTTCCGATATTGTCCCTCTAGGTTATAAGCTACATGTGCCTATGTTCTACTGTGTATTCTTTATTCTATTTTCTGATTGGTGTTTCTATCTCTTCTTTTGCGATCTAGCTTTAAATTTTTACGCAACAATACACTTAATATATACTTGAAGATTAGAAAAGGAATTACGTTTCATTGGATCTTATTTCAATAATTTTGTTTTCGAGACATAGTTCAGGTACGAAAAATGGGCGCAGAATTCATACCAGTATTTGTTTAAGAAATTTCTCTAACTATAATATCGCTGATTTAGGAAGTACAAAATTTTCTTACATTCATAGAGGTATGAATTCTGTGCTCATGTTCCATTCCCAGGGCCTGATTAAGGGGGAAGCTCGCTCATACCGGAATATTTTCACAATTATTTTTTACTTCATGTTATAGAAATTCCACGCTTTGACGAGGAAATATTTTTTGTAAAAAATGAACGGTGTAAAACAATCCAATTTACTCACCGTTATTAGACACCAGAATTCTTTTAAAATAATTTTTAATGAAAATTTTCTGTTTATTATAGGAGGAAAGTATTTGTTAAAAAATAACGGTGTAAGTATAAATAATGTGTAAAGAGCGAGCTTCCCCCTTAATCAGGCCCTGTCCATTCCTGATAGTTCTAATTACGAAGTAAACACAAATCTCATGTTGTAGCTAGTAGGACATCAAGTCATAAAATCTCCACAATATCGTTGATTACATAGACGTATTGTTCAAATCGCCTTAACTTTTACTATATTATAACTACGAAATTTTACTCTTTTTCGCTGCCAGAAAAAAAAAAAAAAGAAAATTTTTATATAAATATCTGTATCAACGCTGATTAAATAACAGAAAAAAAATTCTATTAACATTTTTCAACAGTTAAAAAGTATAAAGTTCGCCTTTATGCATTATTATTAACAAACATTTTTTATAAGATTTGAAACGCTGATATACTTCGACATTTTGGCATAGAGAAAATATAAAGAAACAGTAAAACGAATGAAAATTTTTTTAATAAAAAATTTATTGCAAAAAATAAGCTTTTTGTTTATAATTCATTTCATTAACAGTTTCTTTTGACAAAATAAATCAGAAACAACGAAATGCTGTCGTTGTAAAATGGTTTCATCACTTTATAATGTACAACCTGAAATTTTCTCAATATTAAATAATACTTTTTCATAAAATATATTTTTCTTATGTTTATTAATTTATTCCAGTGCTTTCTCAACTGTTATTGAACAAGAATTAGGTTAAAGAATCACACACACACACAGAAGAAAAAAAAAAAGAATTACATGGAAAGATTATTTTCTAAGTAGAAAATAAAAATTCTCTACGAATGGATAAATTTAATTTTCCCAATAGTTTTAGCTGTCACGATGTCGGATAAATGTAGAAAAATTTTACATTGAGAAAAAATATTCCTTTCCATGATGAAACCTTTTGATCAAGAGCTATAACTTTCATTTTCAGCAAAGGGTAACTTATTAAGCTTTTTATTTGATACATAGATAATAATAAGAGTCCTCATCTCAAGACGTAATTCCAATACCACTATTTTTTTTTTTTTAATTTCTTTTTTTAAATAGATAATTTATATTTTATATCTACATTAATTTTAAAAGAATGAATGCAATACAAAAGATTGATTAAAAATAATAATAATAATAATGCTGTATTTATTTCTTGTGACGGTAACACTTGAACCGTTGAATTGCTCCGTCTACTTGATTTGAACTATTTGATTTTATCTGATTTCATCAATTTATTATGTTATTAGGCAAAAAAAAGTCAATTATTCTTTTGATATAAGACAAACAGTTTATTTTTATTTTTATTTGGCTATTTCATAAAATATCACATAGTCATAAAATTAAAATTAAATGGAGAATATTAAAGATTGCAAGTGCTTTGCTTTTGTTTTAAAATATAAGCCATGCCTGTCACCATTTTAATTAATATTCCGTAAAAATGTGGTGTTGATAAAGAGGCGGTACTAACAATACTACAAAATATTAATTAGATTGTTGGCAGGCTTGTATAATAGCAGTGGTCGCGCCTTCCGCCCTTTTTTCAGCACACTTTCGGGAATAAAATATTTTTTATTTTATTGTTATCACTATTTTTATGCAATAATCTCTATCCTTTATAATCTTAGCACAATTTTGTAAATATATCCAGAAGTATTTCTCAATAAAATTAGTGGTGGCAAAGAAGAACGAAATTTCTAATCTTTGAGAATGTTGTGAAAAAAGGGCGACCCCTGTAATAGCATAATATGCTCAAGTATTTTATTAAAGTAGTAGCAAGATATTTCTAACATTTAATTTTCTAAAATTATTATTTTTAAGCTTTATATATTGACAGCATTTTATAGAAATATCTAAATACTGACGTTTGTATGCTGAAAACAGTAAGTTGTGAGACATTGTAATTTACTATGGAGCATTTTTAGCCTCGCCTTTATTTCGCACCACTTTATTTTTAGAATATTTTTCTTCGATATATAATTACGATAAAATAAGGAAAAGTTATTCTTTAAAAAGTGCTATGAATTAAAGGCGGGGCTAAAAATGCTCCAGAATAAATTAATATGTTGGCAACTCTGTATACGAGGATCGCATTCTCCAGCGTTTTTTCTAAGGCTGCTTCGAGGATGAGAAATGTCCGCCATTTTTACTACCACTATTTTTATAGAAAATTACCTACCCTCTTCAATCGTGACACATTACTTTTGGAATATTATAGAAATATATTATTAAAAATAAGGTGGCAAAGAAGTCTGAGAATTTTCATTCCTGAAAGGGCTCTGAAAGAAAGGCGGAGAATGCGACTCCTGAATATATTATCTTTTTAATTATTTCCGGGGCAAAGTTATTGATATCATCAGTCATTGGGATTTAAGAACGATATTAAAGGACACGATGTAAGTAAATGTTCCCCTGTAAATAATAAAAGTAAAATTCCATAAAAACTTTCTGGGATGAGTTTTTCCTCTTGGAAATTAAAATTTGGTGTTGCTGCAGCTGCAAGTACAACACCGCACTTGCAAGGGTTCGGTCTGTTGTATGTACTCTAAAATTTACTTTCTAAGGAACGTAAATAAATGGTAATTTTGCTTAAAAGAAAAATAGGTGATTAAACTAAAATTAGCTTACCACACTTTTCTCTTTTAAAATTAATGAATAGGTTAATAAGCAAAACCCGAAGTCTCTGCTCTTTTCTCAAGATGCTTTTAGCGTTGAGAAGTTTATGCCTTTTATGCTACCTTTTTTTATACAATAACCTCTGTCATATTTAGTTACAACACATTACTGTGGAAATGCGTTAAAGATTTCTGTATAAAAATGTGGAAGCAAAAAATACGGAAATTTCTCATCACTGACAGTATCCTGAAATAAAAAGGGAGGGGGAGACTTCAAGCTCTTGTGTAAGTATACTCCTTTAGCCTTATACTGAATGAAAACTCAATTTTATCTAATAAGCTACATGGATTTCTTTTTTAAATAAATATCAATCTTAAAATTATTTTTATATACCATTAATAATAATAATAATAATAATAATAATTGGCCCCAGTGCTGCCAGATTGAGGGAAATTTCCCTCAAAGTGGGAAATTTTGATGTGATTTCAGGTGTAGAGGGAAAAAGGGAATTTCCATCTCAAAAAGGGAAATTTTACTTTGTCAGTTTTAAAACACTATTTGTTAGATTTTTTCCTCGAACTTAAATTATCGGAACAAATTTCTCTATATTCTGAGAGCTTAAAAGCACATTTTTTTTTCTACCATTTGTAATAAGTCTAAAATGCTCTGAAGAAATTTAGGGATTTAGTTTCATTTGACCTACTTATTCTGAACATTCCCTGATTTTCTCAGAAAATGCGCGAATATTGACTAGGATTCCTTAGAAAGATACTTATGCAGGGCATTCTACCCAGGCCTTGATTGAATAATATATTATCACCTCTTAATTGAATAATATTTTTTTTTAATAGTGAACTTCAGTAATCGTTTGCAGTCTAAAAAAAAAAAAAAAAAAAAGCGGTATTCAATTAAAGGACCTCTAGGGCATGTGGACAATTTGCGTTAACTTTTACATTACACTGCACTAATTATCCCCTTATTCAGTACAAATTGTTTTACACCTAATGGCGTTAAAGTCTTGTATATTGCACAATTGAGGGAGATTTTTAAGCGAAATAAGGGAAATTTTAAAGTTACCATCTGGCAGCACTGCTCCAGTAACGGATTAAGATAATATTAAAAAATTAAGGGAAATTAAGACTAGTCTATTGGTAAACTCTCAAATATCTTTTGATTTCGCTGCACAGGAGTGTAGAGCATTTCGTTTATTGAATATTTACTTTCCTTACAAATAAAAAAATAAAAATAAATATAAGTCAAATATTTCGATTAAAAATGTACCTTTAATATTTCTACGCATAAGTAAGTCAGATTTTAACAAATTACTTTAATCACGAAAATCAATATATGAGAAAATTGGTTAAAACCAACCGTTAAAAAATATCTGAATCCTGTAAGAGAATGCAATCATGAAAATCGAACATACAGAAAGCTATAAGGGAGGATTGATGGATCACTGTGGCTTAATGTGCTTATAATATATCGGGATTCAATCTATCATATCAATCAAATTCATAAAATAGTAAAATCTTTTTCAATAATTATAGATTTTCTTTTCAGCCATGTTATTAGGTCAATCGTGACTAAAATAAATATTATAGTTATGGAACATTTTCAATAATGATTTTTGTTATTATTACACATTTTTGATATTGAAATTTTGTAATAACTATTTTATAGTGACTGTAATCAATACTGATAAAATGTACAATATAGATAATTTAGATGTAATGATAAGTCTAGATAATTGCAATTAGAGATTATAGATACATTTCCCTAGTTTCAGCAATCATAATAATTGATTCAGCGAAATGTAGCCATTAACTAAAATACCATAATTTTGGTGCTTAAATTTTGGTTATAAGAAATAGATTTTTTCTTATAATTATGTCTTTTTCTGTTCCCTATTAATCTGAAATTACTGTCCTTTGGAAAGTAAGGAAAGAGTTAGATATTCGTTTTTTTTTTTTTTTTTTGTGTTTAATCAAACTATTGTGATAGAAATAAAGAAAATATAGTACCTAAATAAAAAAAATAAAAATTCTGCTTTCTCTTATATTATGCTATGCGTTTTATTCCAAGATGATCATATCTCGGCAAAGCCAATAAAATATATTTCTGATTCGATTTTGGTATATATTGTTAAAAATTGATTAAAATGGATTACCACGTAAAAATAGGAACATAGTGCACATGTGATGAATTGTTTCCAGAAAAAAAAAAAAAAAAAAAAAATGAGAGAGAGATATATAATACTAATGTTACTTCAAAATTTACTAATGTATTTTATAATAGTAGTTGTTTATGTTTTGAAGGCAAGACTTTAGAAGACCCCATTTAAAATACTATTAAAAAGAAAAAAGAAAGAAAAACTCAGTGATCGTTTTTAAATAAAGATTCTTAATTTTTAGATAAAGATTGGTTTTTATAAATACGGTGATATTCAAAATAGGCACTGCTAAAAATCTTGCGATAATAATATTAATAATAATAATAATAATAAAAAGCAAATTGCACTGGAATAACTTTATTCAGGATATTAAGAAACTTTTATTTCTCATTTATAGTAATTCTAGTGATCACTATATCTTAACATCTGTGTAGAACCTAGCATATTATATCAAATAATAAATCTATTTAAGTTTTGATCAGAACTGCCAACATTTTACTTTTTTCAGTGTAGACCTTTATATTTCAAACCACTTTTTTGTACAATGATTTTTTACAATATGCAGGGGTCGTACTCCCCGCCTTTTTTCAGGACACATTCACGCAGAGTTCCCAACTTTTATAATTTATTCACGAGCATTTTTAGCCCCGCCTCTTCTTCATACCAGAAATTTTGAAAAATGATTTTCTTCTTATTTAATCGTTGTCACATGTAAAGAGAAATAATCTACAAAATCTTTGGTGCGAAAAGAAAGCGGGGCTAAAAATTTTCGTGAATAAATTATAAAAGTTGGGATCTCTGCATTCACGGATGAGAAATATTCGCATCTTTTTGCCACCAATAATTTAATACAGAAATATTTAAGATATATTTATACTAATGTGTCGTGATTACTGTAATTTTCCTGCGTTGGATCCGCAGGTGCAGTAAATCTGTTAAATTTTTACGATCAGATGCGCCTTTGCCTGTAGATTAATTCTTATGGTGTGAAATATATCTAGCTGTTATGCGGATTATTAGCCTGAAAATGCGATGCACTGCGAATAAAGCAGTCGTAAAGTCAGAGAACAAATAATAAATAAATAAAGCTGAGAAAGTGTTTAAAAGACTTTGTATCTTAATAAACTGGTACAAATGAATTGATATAAATTGTCTTAATATAGTGATATGTTTTAAAATAAAACATTCAAAACGAACGTCATCAATTTTAAAAGACATTTCGCATTGCATCATTGGCAGGAGATTAGTGGCGCCATCTATTGATCATTATATTAAGATATAATTTTAACAATAATAATAACACGAATAATAATAATTTCGATTTATTTAATTTTTTTTTCAATTTGGCAGTAGAAAATTTATTTTCTAAAACTGAAATTAAAATGAAGATATCAAAGATGTTTTATCGAAAAAAAAAATGTATATATCAGTAAGTGATTTTACTTATGAAATTTTTCTAAAAATCCTATTATCCAAATATCGAAGGCTGCAATTTTCAGATAGTTGTTGTGCATTTATTAAAAATTCTAAACCTCTAGATATTAAATTTAAGATATTAATATATCTAATTTTCAAACACCACATTATCGGTAGTTTTATGGGGAAAAAATATGGATTAAGGGGACTTCGCACAAGAGAAGTATTTATATAAAGGCTTATATTTCCATTTAATAATTATAAATTGAATTATTTAGATTTATTCAATAAAGTATGTATCAAGGAATGGTTGTAATTTTATGGGGTTCTTTATATCGGGATGGATTTTACAATATTTTTAGAGAGAAATTAATAACCCTGCGGGAGCTACAAACTCACACTTAGGACTCTGACACAAATGTGTGACTGCCGAGTGTGAACGAGAAAACTCTTTTCACATCAGCCTGCCGGCCAGACTTGCTATATTTGTACATGAGTGCATCTGTCGCTGGCCATTGTTGCCAACTTAGCACCTTTTGGCTACAGGAAATATTTAATAGAAATATCTATTTTATTTATTGAGTGAAAGGGTTAAAAATAAAAATATAACAAAAATCATATTTTTTTCCCCCAATTTTCGAGTCTCCGCCATCTCAATGTTGCCAAATTTAGGGACATTTTTAGTCAATAATGACCTATAATTTTGAGGAATGATATTTGATGTACAGTCGGGGAAAAAAAAGCAACACTCACTGTAATTTCATTATTAATTTGCTCAGAAAAATCTAATACACACCATTCAACAGGAAAATTAGGTGCACTTTTTAAAAATGATATCAAATTTTGAATTAGGGGTCATCTACATATTGAAATTAGCGCCAACATTGATTTTTTTTTCAATAGCATAACCCGATTTTGACTTTATAATTGGATTCCTGAGAGTCTGGCAGTGTAAAACAGGATTGCCATTTTTTTTTTTTTTTTTTAAATCAATTGTCACCAATAATTTTTATTTGTAACGTTTGACTAATCACTTCGAAGATTGATAGTGTATTATGTATATCAAATGTTACTTCTCAAAATTATTGGTGACTATTGAATAGAAAAAAGCCGAATTTCGCAACCCTGGTGTGAAATAGTATACTGTTTGTATACTTTACTATTAATAGAATTATAACCAAAAATGTGTTAGGGGTTTATCTGCAAATCTAGAGAAATAAAACTTAGATCCTACAAAATATAGAGAAAAATTTATAATTTTTCGCCGTAAAGTTTTTTAGAAAAAACGTATTATGAAAAATAAAAATGATAAATTCTATTATTTTTACTGTTTGTTGGTTATACCTGATTTCGGTTTTTTGAATACGTATATATTTATTTAAATACTTCATTAGGGAATATATTGTAGATTGGTCAGGCAGCGTTCTTTAAAAAATGTGCGCTATTTTTCAATTCAAAATTGCCATCGTGGCTATATTGATCATCAATAAAACTTTAATTTTTCTTTACCTTATTTTGTAGGTGTGAGAAATATAAGAACTGAAATAGTTTATATACATATATATACACATAACAATGCATGACCTAAATATTTTCTAATAAAATATTGTAAGATATCTTGAAGTAAACATTAAATAATTTTAATCGTACTTACCAGTTTTGGCCAGTTTAACTTTTTGAAACTGTACAATACTTTTTATAATTTCTATGAAAATATAGTTTCTTAATTAAACTATATTTATAAAAGTAATTTTTAAAGACTAAAGTATCCTTAAAATAATAATTCCAGGCACACACACACGAAAGATAAATAAATAAATGAATGAATAAATAAAGCAATATATGAACTAAATGTTTAACGTTTTGACTGTGACGGTAGTGAAGAAGCGATTTAACAAGTCTGCATAACATTCCAGTACCATTCTTTATTATTATTATTATTATTAATATTTATTTAATTGACAATTTTTACGTTTAATCTATTTCTTTATTTTAATTTTAAACCCCGCCTATTTAGTTGATTTTTTCCTTCTAGGGTCCGTTTAAAGGATTCAAAATTTGTCACTAGTAATAGATTAGGCAAATACCACTTCTGTATATCTTTTCCAACGTAAAATAAAAGGTTTAATACGAATACGCCTAACAATTTTTTTTTTTTTCTTTTCTATATTCTTTTGTTTTAGAAGAAAGATGAAGGCGGGGCTTGTTTTCTTTAGAAAACAAGAATTTGTTTGCTAAAATTAATTTCTAAAATTCATCTTTTTTTGTTTCATTTCTTCACGTTCGACGTTCTTAGTATACAGTTTGACTCGTAAACAAAAATTTAAAATATATTGTTTATATTATTTCATCGTATTATTTTTATTTTTATTTTTATTTTGTTACTTTTTAAGATTTTCATTTTTATCTCATGCAAAACTTTATAAGAGACGGCTCCCTAAGCTACTCCAAAAGAAAGATTTATTTATATCTCGAAAACTAATCACTGGAATGAGCTGCAAATTTGCACACCCACATTTTTCAGCATTAGGATTCATTTTATGTAAAAAATAATATAGATAATACTTCGCATTTTTTAAATATGAATTTATTAATATTTTTCGTAATTAAATACATTTTTCAGAATCAAAAGTGATAATGGATTTTGTTTGGGTTTCTTCACTGTATCCCGTAATATATATATGAAGGTGAACACCTTCTTAATATGTGAGTGAACACTTTAATATATATATGAAGGTGAACACTTTAATTTATATATTAGCACATATTTACCAATATATACACTGAAGGTGCTAAAATATATATCGATCAAATTATTTTTTGTGAAGATATTAATAAAAGTTTGAAATATGAATTTAATATTAGCACCTTCAAATTTTGAACGCTTATAACTCTGTAAAAAGATAAATATATACAACCAATATACTTTTTCCAATCGTCGCAAACACAGGAATTCAAAGATAAAATAAAAATTGTTTATTACTATTCAAAAAAAAAAGAAAGTGCGCGCTTTAATATGTAGACGAACCTCAATTCAAAATCTCACTTCATTTTCTGAAAGTACTAATAATTCATAGTCGAGTGATATCTATTGCATTTTTGTAAATCGATTAGCAACGAAGTTACATGGAGTGTTGTGTTTTTTTTTCCCCGACTGTACATCTAATTTTCAGTTCACAAATCCATTATCTTAAAAAGAAGGGGGGGGGGGGGGTCAAACGGAAAGGAATAAAAATATCACATTTTTTATTTTGTTTTATTTTTTAACTAGCCGCCTTCGGCTACCAGCTGGTTCGCGATCCCTGAAAAATCCGACTTTACGAAACTCCCGCTCGGTGGAGCCTGCGGCGCCTTTTTCCCGTTTCAGATCTAATAACAGCTTATTGATATATCGTGAAAATAGCTTATTGAAATCGCAGTAAATTCCCGTGCGGTAGCGCCTTCGGCGCCCTTTTCCCTTTTCAATATCTGAAACAGCCTGTTCGCTCACCATGTTATAATCTTTCAAATTTCTGACTTTAGCTAAGTCCCGCTCGGTAGCGGCTGCGGCGCCTTATCACCGTTTTAGAACTTGCAACAACTTCCTCGCTCATTATAATTTGAAATATTGGAATTTTAAAATATTACAGCGCCATCTGGCGGTAGAAATTTCTGCAATATATTGTGCAATTCCAAATCAATAAAGCTTTCAAATAATGTATTACTTATGAAATTATTTTAATTAGTAGCTGAGATACAAAAGAAAACCTAATCAGAACACCTTAAAACGTGTAAATCAGGTTAATCTCGAATTCCACTTTCGATAATATAAAAATGAAATTATACTAATTAGAAGCTGAAATACAAAGATTATACAAACATCTTTTAAAAAGATTTGTGTCTGACGTATCTGTGATTTTCTCCAAAACTTGCTTAATTCAGTGCTATATACCGTTAAAAATTATTGGTACGAAATGTGAGCGAAAATCTCAATTTGAAACTCTGTAAAATATAAAAGAATAAAAATTTTCTGGTTTTTCCGTAGTTTTTGCAATTTTAGAGTATATTTCAAAGATCATAAATTATTTAATAAAAAATATTTGTTGATAGGCTGAATAAACAATTTAAAGAAATTTGAAGTTTTAGGATTACGTATAAATAAATATATCGTACTACATATAAGATTACATGCAAACGTCAATCTAGATCCTAATATGTTACACAGTCTTCACCCTTATACGACATACCACACCACTATATATAAACGTAATAAGAAACTTCATTTGTTTATTTAACACTTTGCTTTTAGTATATTGGAAATAAGTTCAAAGGAATATATTTAATATAATACACAAATAGAGAAATTAATATTTCTTTAAGACTAATTATAAATTCAACTCATTGAAAACTACAAAAATGGATTAACATTGCAGGTAATGCGATGTTAATGCATTTTAAAACTGTCAGAATTGGAGAAGTTAGTTTTTTGAGTACCATTATTTTTACAAAGCAATCTCCGTTTTATTCATTTGGTGATAACTACTACAAACCAATACTAAATTTTTCGATTGAAAATAAATAAATAAATGTTGTACTAAAAAGTGACTGCGGCGATCCCGACACTATTTGGCCAAATGCCCAGTGATTGACCTCTGTGGGCCCTTTAAATTAATCCAAATGATAGTTTGAAATCCATATCTCCTCACTCTTTATATAATTTGATGTTTTAATTACCAATACGTTTGATGTTTTAAAAGTATTATGAACATAAAATGCTTTTTAAATTTTATTTAATTCAATTTTTTATTTTTATTATACTAGCTGAGTTCAAGCATTTATAGTTCCTTATTATTTATTGTATAATATTTTTTTAATGTTCCAGTGCTAAAATATCATTTAAAAACTTAGTGTGTTAACTCACAAACATTTCCAGACTAATCCGTAACTTTTTCACTCTACTGATAGCTGCCAAAACCGGCCCATCATTTGTTTATTAATATACTTCAATCTTGCTACAAAGAAGCCATAATCGTATAACTGCTGGCCCAATGAAGGCTGCCAGCTGCATGTGAAAACTGCATGTTTGCCACAAGTGACCCACTGAAGGTTAATAACAGTAATATAAAAATTTTATGGTTGCCACAAGTGGCCCAACACTGACCCTTTCACAGCATCCATCATACTGTTGGTTGCCAGCAGTGGTTCATTATCCATTTTCGTCCTACTGCTGGTTGCCAGTAGCGACCCATCACTGGCCCACTGATTTATTTCCATCTTGCTGCAGGCTGCCATCAGTGGATCAGTTGAATGCGGCCATCTGATGGCCGGCGTAACATATTCCCTTCGGCAACGTTAACTTTTGCCACCAGTGGCTGCTGGCAGCCACAAGTTGGCCTCAAGTTGGCCGTAATTTGTGGTTTTCCTGGGTCAGCAAGTTACAGTGTATGTTCAAATTAATATTAATAATATTATTATTATTTAATTTTGAGATTTTTTTCGATTACCTAAAAATTTACTACACGAAATGGCCTAAAATTTTATACTTGCAAAGAATATTTAAAAACTTACCTATCGATTTAGTCCAGAGTGCAATTAGGGGACCAAACACAAATTGGGAATAAGCGAAAATACTTTGGCTCACCATGATCACAAAAAAAATATACAAATGACTTGCAACTTTAATACATTGTTGCATATACTATGTACAATATTTGTATGATTTGGAGTGGGAATTGTGCAAATATTTAGGCAGACACACATTGTTTTAAAAAAAATATTAACTTTTTTGACAAATGTTTTGCTTATAACTAGGATGGATTTCCATAGAATTCCACAAGACTTGCTGAAAAATTGACAAAACATTAGAAAAAAAAAAAAAAAAAAAAAAAAAAAAAAAACATAGAATTCCCAAGTGTAATATTCGTTGAGATATGAGCATTTTTAGTAAATATTATTTTCTGCACATACGCGAAAGATAGAAAATTTTATTGCATAGGTTTAAAGCTAGATGTATTGAGCAACTTTTGCAAAAACTTCATTTGAATATAATAAAAATTAAGAAAATTTTCGGGCTAGATTTTAAGTACAGTAATTTCGCGTATATAACCCGCGGATAATCTATAAGAAAAACCTGACTTTGTACGTTCTGCGGACTATCATCAGGTGCGGAGTATCTATCGCAAACGAAGAGAAATCAACACCAGTCTCATATTTATTTCGCATCTTAACTTCAAAACGTTAAAATCGGGATTCAAAAAGTTTGGATTATTAACGTATATTGACAATGAAAAGGAATTTGATGAGGAGGTTAATAAGGATGAGGAAGACGAACTGTCCCAAAAAATATTGCACCATTTTAATTCTGATACGGAAGAATCCGATTTAGATGGATTTGAATGAATTTTGTAAATAAATTTATTATTAATCTACAATTTTCTTATATATTGAATAAAGGTGTTAATCATTAGAAGTTACATCAGTTTATTGTAATTTCTATATAGAGAATGATTAACACTGAGTTATTGCTTTTTTATTATCGGTAAGTAAATTTATTTTAGTACTATTTATATTTATTTGTATGCAGTCGCATCTCGGTAACATGAACACTGTTAACGTGAATTACTCTTAACATGAACTGTTCTCAGAATCTCTATCGAAACGAAGATCAGTTTAGTCATATAAAGGTTAGTTACTGATAACATGAACAAATTTTTTATCCCCCTTGAGATTCACGTTAACGAGGTTCGACTGTATTTGTTTATTATTCGTATCTTTTCCTACTTATTATTAAAATAATAGGAATTAGTATTGAAATTATAAACGGCGATTGCCGACCATGTGATTTTAGAAGTGCGGGTTATCTTCTAGTGCGGGGTATCTTTAGGTTATAATTATTTTTAAATAAATTTTTTATGATGTGGATTATCTTTTGCCGCGGGTTATATATGCGAAATTACGGTAATTTCCAAAGTTGAAATTTCATAAACTGTTTTACAAAAGTTGCGTTCTTCATTTGAAGATCGAAATGTTTCCACCACGGGGCAAAAGTTCTTTTTGTGAAAAACCCCTTATGAACTCACAAATCTTAGTAAATAAATAAAAATATGTTAAAGTTACGAGCCTATAAGGGGCCTTTTAACAAAAAAGAATTTTTGAAATAGGGTTGAAATAGAATAAAGAAGCATCACAAAACTGGCGTTGTAAAAATTATTACTTACAAACTTTGAATAAACACCATAAAATGCGAATGCGAGTTTATTGCATTTTATGGTGTTTATTCAAAGTTTGTAAGTAATAGGGTTGAAATAATTGAATTTCCAAACTAAATCGGAAGGATGTGAAAACCCTCTATGAATTTTTAACTCTAGAAAATACCTAAAATCTAGCTCGCTCTTTTGCCGACAATTTGCTTAATTTTTATTTTATTCAAATGAGCTTGTGATAAAAGTTGCTCAATATATCTAGCTTTAAACTTATGGAATAAAACATTTTCTATCTTTCGTGCATGCGCAGTAAAATAATATCTACTAAAAATGGTCATATCTCAACGAATATTACACGTGCGAATTTTATGTGTCAGAATAATGTTTCTCTAATGCTTTGTCAATTATTCAGCAAGTTTTGTAGAATGTTATAGAAATCTGTTCTCGTTATTATAAAAAAACATGTCAAAAAATTCAGTAAATATATATATATATATATATATATATATATATATACCTGTCTGTTTGTTACCAAAAATTTGTGCTCGCCATATCTTTCGAAATGATAGATAGAATGTCGCAAAATTTACTAATTTGTTAGAAATTATATAAATTTAACGAGACATCACACTATAATTTCTTAAGGGCCCTCTTTACTCACCGCCGCCGAAAGTCGAATCTAATGTTATTCTATGGGAATTTTTTCTTTACAAATAACTTATTAACTAATACATATTTTTAAACTCTGTTTTCACATTCTGAAAATTCCCAGCTGTTAAATTGACGGACCTTTTTTTAAAAAAATATTTTTTTAATTTTTTATATTTTATTTTGAAGCTGCAAAATACGAATTTTCAATATGTGAGATTTTTTCAATTTGCAATTTCAAAATAAAATATTAAAAATAAAAAAAATAAAAATACATTTTTAAAAAAAGTTCGTCAATTTAACAGTTGGGAATTTTTTGAATGTGAAAACAGAATTTAAAAATATGTATTAGTTAATAAGTTATTAGTAAAGAAAATTTCCCCATAGAATAACATTGGCTCGGCCTTCCGGCGACGGTGAGTGAAGAAGGCCGTTAAATAAAACCTTTTAACACTTGCCTCATTATTGTGCCGTAAGTTTTTCACTTGGGTACCTAAGCCTCCTCGGCGGCTTCATCTGTCATGAAGTTCTTGAAACTGATCTACTTGGTGGTCTTTTCTATAAGGTGGCACCACGCTCCATTTGGTGCCATTGCGTCGCTGTCGTTGCACACGTATAAAATTGGGGCGATTTCTATAGATTCACGGAACATTGCAAAATGATAATTGTGCTGAAAACTAATTATAATAATTTTCATTATGCAATGTTCCGTGAATCTATAGAAAACGCCACAAAAGGTTTTATTTAAGTAATTATTTACTAATTTGTTTGACTTCGATATAAATTGCTGCTGATTAAATTTTGGCATATGTTATACGTCAAGTGGAACTGCTGTGCTTCTGTATCTTCCATTTTTGAATAATTATATCTCAGCTTCCATATTGTATAAGCTTAAAAAATTTCATTTTGTGGTGGGGGTACAAAACTATGTCCTTTTTTAAGAAATGAATTTTCATTTATTCAGTTAATTTACTATTTCAGAAATGTTTTTAAAATACTGACCAATGTCATGCTGTACTAATCAGTTACTTTCTTTTTTTTTATAGGTGTACGCAGACGTAATCAGAGCTTGATTATCAGAAGGGCAAACAGGTCAGCTCTTCCTGACCCTCCCCCCTTCCCCAACCTCACACACACACACACACTTCACGGAGTCCCCACAAATCCTATTTTGGCAAAATATAATTTTTACAATATTATTTTTAAAAATATGTGCTTTAATATGTTTTGAGTTGTACAATTAAAATTGCATAACAAGTTGAGCGCTATAAATCTTATCCTGTAATTTAAAATATTAAATTCTATTCAATAAGTAAATTTTTAATAATCTGGAACTTAATTATACACTATAACCTTTTTTAAAGCTCTTTATATAAATCATTTTATTGTATTATAAATGTAATTTAGTTTTTCAGTAAAAGAAAAAAAAACTAAGAGTTTTGTTATTATTAAGCGGAATTGTTATGAAATCACAGGTTATAAATATAAATCATAATATATTTAAAACATTTGTGCTTAAAAAAAAAAAAAAAAAAAAAAAAGTCAACTTATTTGTAATTTAATTACTATCATCTTACTGAAAATTTATAACATTTAATGTATTCTGTAATTTTGAAAATTAATGTAATTATTGAGTATTAATAAACGAGTTGAAAATTAAAGATTTCAACTGTCATAAAATTCCATGCACTTTTATATAGGAGTTATTTATTCAATGTTTATAGTTTCTCATATCATAGCCTCCTAAACTAGTTGCCTTCCGCATGGCGCAGAAACATGGCAACAATTCAGACGGTAGACAGCATCACTTGGTATAAGATTGCGCTACATTTTTATTCAACAGCTACCAAAAATATTTAAAAGTGGAATTTGATATACATAAAAGGCGAATAGAATAGAAGAAACGTCGATTATATAGTATATCATATGTCACTTCTTAAAATTACTGGCGACTTTTGAACAAAAAAGTTGCGCAATCTGTACCAGGTGGCTCTGTCTACCATTTGAACTATTGCGAAGTTTCTGAGCCACGTGGAAGGAATCAAGTTTAGGAGGTTATGCTCATATAAGGTAGAGATTAACAAAAGGGCAAAGTAAAGCTAAACCTTTATGAAAAAAAAAAATAATAATAAATAAATAAATAAAAGATACACTACACACAAAATACAAGTATTTAAATTATAAAAGCTGTATATTACAGAAAGTAAGTTTTTTAAATTTCTTATAAATAAAACATCCTCCTTAACAAAGTCTGATTTTCTAATTGTAAACTGTTTTAATGTTTAAAAAAAACATTATTTATCATAAATTGCTTTTTAATTTTTTATGATACCACCAAAATCCGAGTAATAATATCTCGATTATTTTATATAATGCTTAAAATAGATAAATGAAATTTTAATCGCAAACACTTCACATATATTTCATAAGCAATTTAATTGATTCATACTATCACATAAATGGATAGATATTTCTTCTTTTTTTTTTTTTTTTTTGATTTGCAAATTACTTTAATAAGTACCACATGTTCCATCGAAAAAGATTAAAAAACAAATAAAAAGCCTTTTAAAGATATTAAATGTAGGAATTACGAACATAAAAGGACTAGTAATTGATTTTCGTTTTTCATTGTTATTGCCCTGGAAAAACAATGTAGATGAACTTTTTATGACGAAAGATAAATGAGAATAATTTTATTTTTACATGCTTAAAATTCTATGTAAGGATTTAACAACATCTGGGAAATAATGTTCACATTAGTAATAAACGTTTTTTGTAACAAAATGCAGATCTTACTTTATCTTTTAATACATAAATATGAAATATGTGATGAAATTCCCATTTAAGCAATTGAGAAAAAATGTACATATTTTATTTTTAACATAAAAACGATCTCATAATAATATGTTATAATGCAGCTTTTTCATATTTTAAATTTAATTAAGTAAATTAGTTTAATACTTAAAAAAATTGCATCACAATAAAAAACGGTAAATTTCATTTAGAATTTTAAATAAAAAAAATTTTCGTGGTTAAATTTTTAATTATTGCATAAGTTAACATAATATTTTAATGTATTTTTAAAAATAAATGGAAGGATTTGAATTTATTTCGTTAAAAGAATGATTTATAAAATAAAAATTTAAAAATCGTAATGATTTAACTGAAGAAAATTATTATTTTAAACTCACGAAAAAATTATTTTTTATGCTCTGTAAAAAAATAAAAAAATAAAAAAAATATAATAAGTACGTTGTTATTATTATTATTTTCTTTTTTTTTTTTAAAGTGTAAAATGCGTTTAATATTTATTTTAAAAACCAATACTTCCAAGAATAAAATACTTTCTTTTGTAAAAATCAATAAGTGGCAATTCCTCGTCATAGTTGCCAAGTCTTCAAATTTCGGCTGGAAACTTTATACCAGAAATTTTCTACGACAATTTTCTCTTTACTTTATCGTAGAAATAAATTATGATACATTTCTATGGGGAATTTTTTTTTTATTTCCTTATGACTTAGGCCAATGATCATACAGTGAAAAAAAACGGATAAGATCCCAGGTTAAAATTTTAAAACCATTAATCAAATATTTTAACTTATTAAATTATCTCTCTCTAATTTGACTGCTATTTCTTCTTTATTTTTTTTAAATCTGAAAAATAAATTCTCATAAAGAGCACTCACGATATTTAAAGAATATCCGTCCATTAATCTAACGACTTGAATCTAAATTTATATTATCTTACTCTTTATTTAATTGTTTATTCATATATTTTCTTTTTTTGGATATTCATTTATTTTATCGCAATTGCTCTTGATAATTCATATCTAGGCATTTACTAGAACAACTAAGAAGAAAACACATAAATCTTGCTAAAAGCACCTCAAACAATCTTTTATTATATTTTTTAATTTAATTTATTTTTATTTTTTATTCTTTAATCTTTAAAGATTTTTCTTGACTACTATATCATATTTGATCACCCTGGTAGTTTTACCAATATATATAAATTGCAATTAGTGAATATATCAATAAAAATAAATATATATATATATATATTTTTTTTTTTATATCTATACATATATATCTAGGATCTCTCTCTGATCAATTATGTTACATTTAACACAATCATTTACCCCACTGATGAGGAACTTGGAGGCAATAAATTTTATGTCCATTATCACAGTTCAATATTTATTCAGTTCCTTTAGGTACGATATATATTTATCACCATAATTACAGTCCATTTAAAAACGCATAGTCCAATGAGATCCGAATCCATCAGGTTTATATAAAATAAGTAATACACATGAAATAATATCATTTGCTTCCGGATAGTCTAATGAGATCTGAATCGATAATGTTTATATAAAATAAGTAATTCACATACAATAATATATCATTTGCTTTCCATAACTGAGAAGCCTTTTGATCCATTGGGGACGTCAACAACGTAATTTAGATTTTGCAAAATGGAGTTGAGCTTATCGGGTCTCTTTTTTTTATATGCGATTTGTGCCATGCCGAAGTAATTATCATCCGATAGTCAAAATAATCAACTATCTTCATTTTTTCTAATTACCATCTAGGAATTATATTTTATGCAGTTATAATATTAGATTCTTTTATCATTATTAAATAGAATTTTCCATCATTTTCTGGGACAGAAACATCTCCCGCTTTCTGCCTCTTCCTTCCTTCTTCTATCTTACCATAGATGGGGGTGGTAGGGAGTTTTTCTTTCTGTTTTATTTTTTTGTCAGTCAGAGACCAATCCACGTAGAGTTGTGACCATTTACTTTTTATTATTTTGTTGGTGCTTCTTCCGAATTTCATGTACATGTTCTTGAGAGGAGAGTCTTATCTTAGCAAAAATCTCCCGCTTTTTTACTTGGGTTCAGAAATACCAGTGGACAGTGGGGTGTTTGTATGATCAGAGATGTTTTAAATTTTATTTTTAATTGATTATTAAAATCTTCTCTACAATTTCCATTAAAAAATAGTGGTGATAAGCCTGGTTTAGATATTTAAAATGTTGCCTTGTACACTCATGTTTGTGAAAATTGCAACATCATGAAAGAATGACGCGAATGAGCTGAATTTTTGAGGAAATGCAAATTATACTGAATAAAGCAAATGATAAAAATTTCAAATCCACCACGCGTGCGGGGGCTTAGCAGCGCCCTCTGAACTTATGCTGAAACCGTATAAATAAAGGAGTGAAGCAGCATGTTCAAAAAAGTCTATGCTTATCTCTTTGTCGTAAGCGTGAGGTGACACGTAATTACTCAAACTTTAAACCAAATTTTAATTGAATATTATAAAGAATTAAAATTTTTAACCTCTTCATGAGTTTAAATAACAATCATAGATTAAGAGGGGAGAAAAACATGTCTTTGAATTAGCGAAAATGCACAAAAGCAAATTTATTTGTATAAGCATAAGCTTTGTTATTGAAAGATGCTTCATTAGACGATGATATTCTACCCTCCCCCTCCCGCAAATATTTTTGTTTTATCTTTTTTCTCCTTCAAATAGTTACATTTTCTAAATGTTTTTTCTAATGATACAATTCACTTAATTTCTTTTTTAATATTTAAACTTCGTTCGGACGTTTTTTAAACTGCGTCATAATTTTTTTAAATTTTACATTATGCCAGCAGTTTACAGCTCTCTTCTTATACTACCATGATATATACATATATATAGCGGAATGTCTAAAGTTGTGGGAATAGTTTTCATTTACGGCTTATAATTTTTGATAAAGTAGATATTATGCAAACATATGAAAATCAATGGAAAGCTAGAATCCTTACATAACGTTTGATGAAGTAATTGAATTGATTTCGCCAACCAGAAAAAAATTATTACTAATTTTTTGAAGTAATCATTTTTTGCCAAAAAAAAATTTTGTACCCGGTTGTGGGCACACTTGAAAAATCCGCTAAAAGTGGGAAAATAATGAGAAAAATCGCCATAAATACAGAAAAAAACAATATTTATTCGTATTATAAGGATTTAGTGGCCAAAATAACAACAGAAAATAACATTTTTCCAATTTTATTCGTTATCTTCTGAATCCTCCGAATCAGAAGTGCAATGCTAGCAAGTAAAGTAATTTGCATGTATATTAGCACACTTCAAATGCATCAGACGATCACACGTGTTGCATTTGATTAAGATGACTATTGTTAGGCATAGTGGCAGGAGGTTCAAACAGATGACATAGAAGTCGATATAGTCAGATTGTTGAGACTTCAATTTTTAGGGTGTTTGGCGGGACTTTTAAAGGTGGAGGTGCCTTACTTTCTCTAGGTTTCTTCTGAAGGACTCAGACGCTGCAACGAAGTGCATATTATCGGCAGTTGATTTTATGGATTTCTTATCCACTAAATAATCCTAAATGGCTTTAACCAGTACATTTAAATCAATTTCTTTTGGATCGGTTGACTTTTTCGAGGTTTATAATGTGCGAATTTTTTTATTCAACTACCACCAATAATTTTAAGAAGTGATATACAATATATACAATCGACATCGTTTCGATTCTATTCGCATTTTAGATATATTAAATCCCACTTTAAAAAATTTTTGATGGATGTTGAATAAAAAAGTCGCGCAATCTGTACCAGGTGACGCTGTCTACCGCCAAGTTTCCGATCCACACGGAAGGCGTCTAGTTTAGGCGGCTATGGTTCTACAAGGCTCTAAAAGCAGTCTGAAATTATTCAGTACCTAAATTAATGATATACCCCGCTATCCCAACACTTCTGTATTTTTGTATCTAGTACTGACGGATGTTAGCTATTTGAACTCTTTCGTGACCGCATGTCCTTATGTCTCTGATAGTAAGCTCCGCCTATGGGATTACATTATTCTTTTAGGCTACATTACTTCAGAACAAGATCCATAATTATGTTAGAAATTGACTCTATGATTGTACTCTTTTTAATTAGAGTATTCGTATCCACAGTATTTTGATTGTGCAAATATCAATATTGGGACTATTCTATAGAAATATTAACATACAAATTATAAAAGAAATACCTACTAGAGTAATTACAGATTTCCAAATGGCATTAATCTACGTCAGCTGTCGCGAAAGTTATCTGTGTTCTACCACCTCAAAATTCTTTCAAACTGATTTTCTGAATGAACATATCTTATTACAACTCTTAACAAACACAAAACAAATCCTTTTATTTATTTATTTTTGTTTTTATTTTATTTTATTTATTTATTTATTTATTTATCTTTTTTAAGCGTGGGAATACACTTAAAACACACGATACTAGCGATAAATATAAAAATCATCTTGACGCCACGACCCCTACCGTAGTAAACACCGTCTAAACACACTAAATACCTTGGAGTTATTCGAGCTGCTAAAAGTACACTATGCTCCTATTATCTCGAAGCGAACAGTAGTCTAAAGTTTCAGAATAAAATGCTTCTATACACTTCCTATTTACGTCTTATTTTTATTTATACATGTATGGCGTGTGGTCATATGTAGTTAGAACTCATATCAAATTACTCAAAGCATAAAATGTAACTCTGTTTAACTTTTCGGTAAATACTTTATATGACCTAGTGTGTTCGACACTTTACTTACTCAGGTTTAATTTCTCCTTTTCGATTAATAATAAGCAATAATTCGAATATAATGTGTTATATTATATGATACGGTCGATATGCTTTTATGCAGAAAAATTAAACACATTTGTGTTAGTTTAAAAGTAACATATATATATATATATATTTTTTTTTTTTTTTTCAAACTCTCGTACAGAGTTCCCAACTTTTATAATTTATTCACGAGCATTTTTAGCCCCGTCTCTTTTCCATACTGGAAATTTCATAAAATGATTTTCTTCTTATTTAATCGTTGTCACATATTAAAGAGAAAAGCCATATTAATAAATGGTAAAAATGTTAATAAATGTTAATGAATAAATGTTGGTTTTGTATATTCAAAACTGCCCTCACACTAATCTCACTATGGTTTCTTCTGATGTAAAAGTCTCTTTTCACTAATGTTCCAATAAGTGGCGCCCTCTGCTGTCTCTCGAAAATAGATTAAAAGAGTTTCATTTCACATCTTTAGAAATACAAGAATTAATTTCTCTTACCCGCATTTGTTTATCACAAACCACTTTTTCTTTCCAAAATAAATTCTATCGTCAGTCTGTAGGTTCAGCCATGGGTTCCCCTCTCTCCCCAATTCTGGCACATGCACTATTTCGAAAGCAAGCTTTTTAAAAAAATATCTTTTCCTTTTTGGACCCGTTACGTTGACGCCACCTTCACGCTTATCGACATATCTCGTCACAATATTGACCATGTTTTAGAAAATTTGAATTCAATTGACAGTAATATCCAATTTACATATGAAATAGAAAATAATGGCTCCCTTCCATTTCTTGATATCCTCGTCTCTCGCACTGTAAATGGATTTTTAACCACCGTCTATCGTAAAAATTTTGCAGTCTCCCTTCCTCCCTATGCGCGTTCATGTCACCCACCTAACCAAAAAATGGCTGCTTTCTATACTTTTGTAAACTGTGCCCTTAATATTTGTTCAAATCCTATTTTATTAAAATCTGAATATAAATACCTGAAAGCCATTGCAATTGACAGAGGTTATGACCCTTCTATTATAGACAGAGCTATCCAAAAATTACAACTCCCTCGTATTTCGCCTACTAAATCAGTCTCTTCTAATATCAGTATTGATTTACCCTATTTTCCTAAATCCAGTCAATCCATAGTTAAAATTCTCAAACAATATGATTTTAAAATGATATTTTCGCCTTCCAATAAACTCACCTTTTCTCAGTTAAAAGATCCCATTGATATGCATAATTATTGGAGCATTTATAGTATTTCCTGTCAGTGTGGTTTATCATATATTGGCCAAACTAAACGCAGTCTTAAATTTCGTCTAAAAATTCATATGAATTACGTTCGCAAACAAGAAAACAATAAATCTGCTATTTCTAAACATTGCTGGGAGGAAAATCATAATTTTAAATTTAATTCAGCTAAAATAATTTGCAGACCTAAATCCATTCATGAACTCTATTTCGTTGAAGCTTTTCATACTTATAAAATTTTTAAAAACCTTGTAAATTGTGATTTCGCTCTTTCCTATTTGTCTGATTGTTGGAAATTTTACTTTCAGTCCACATTTTCTTAATTTTTCTACTGTTTACACAGCTAACATTCCTAAATTCCTATTGGCCACTCTCCCTACTTTTCCCGTAATCCTATTGGTTGAACTCAATTCGTACCCTCTCCTATATATACGAGCACTTCTCCAGATTCAGAATTTTTTTTGCACTGAAGACGGTACGCTTAAGGCTACTGAAACAGCTGTATACATCTCAAATATTTTTCTTTGGCGTTTTTGACGTAGTAATTTATTCGGGTTTTAATATTCCAACGCCAAGTCTCCTGTTATTATTACTGACATGTAACTTTGCAAATCTTAACACGATTGTGTAAAGCGATTAGATGCTATCGCATTTTAAATAAACGTGAATTCATGCGCTATAATGATAAATAATATTTCTTTGTGGCCCTGTAAGAGATACTCTAGACGTTAATTTCTCAAAATATCTGCATTGTAAAAAATATGTTTGATTTGCTGCCAGACATTCTCTGGAATATGAGAAAATACGCGTAATTTACGAAAAAATTACGTTGTCAGAACGTATTTTCTGAAATGACAGAGAATTTCTGGCCTGGCAGCAAATAGGACATATATTTTACAGTGTACACAATTAGTGCGACAGTGACTCGTAACATTCCTAACAATTTTATCTTAATTGGATAAAGAGTTTAGATGTTATCGCACTTTACATAGTGTGAATCCATAGGCAGTAATGATAAAGAAATCTTCTTTGTGTCCCTGTATAAAAACCATAAGTGATAGCCTCTCCAAAATCTATACAGTTCATGTAACAGTGACCTACATACATTTTCAGCTTAATCGATCAAAGCATTTAGACACCATTGTTTTCATTCACATACGTACACAAACATGCTTACATGACATTAAATATAACAAAAATAAACCCAGGAAACTTATAAACGTATAGACAAAGCTAAACCTTATCGCCTTTACTAACACACATACACTCACATGTATCCGTCACCTTAAAAATAGCAAAAAGAAACTTGGGAGACCTCAAAATGTATAGGTACAGAAAAATCTCATAGTCGATTTTTGTTTCATGATTGCAGTACTTTACTTACATAATGTATGTTCGGGAAGTAGACATTAAGATATTAAGGTTTATTTTACATTTACATACCTGCCAACAACATCCTAATTAATATTCTGTAGTGTTGTTAGTCACACCTCTTTTATTCACACCACTAAATGTTTAGAGTATTGGTCTTCAAATTTAATTACGATAAAAAAAAAAAAAAAAAAAAAAGAGAAATACTTGTGTGAAAAATTAGGCGGAGTTAACAATACTATGTGATATTAATTAGGATTTTGGCAAGTATACAGTCATATTTGTTAGTCTAAAGCCCTAAATTTGAATGTTCCCAAACTGAAAATAATTGCAGAAGATAAATTAATATGTTTTAAAATAGCCATTTGCAAAGAATTTTTATAGTTAAAAGGAATTTAAAATTATATCAGTATGAAATAACCCATATTGCATTGGGTTATTTCATACGGATATAATACTGCGATTAGGTATTTTAATTTAAAATGTTCAAATACATAACAATGTTCACTCAAGGATATTCACTCACAATGAACTGTGTGTATTGTCCTGAAACAAGATAGATCTTTAAAAGTTCTAGTCTAGGATCATTATAATCTTTAAATCATATTCATGCTTTTAAAAGAACATTAATTTAATTCTACGTCTTTATTTAATTGAAATGTAAATATTTTAAATAAGCATCTGATACATGATTATTAATTAGATTTAATTATTTATAATTCTATAATCTCAATATATTCTAAAGTATATAATATATATTCTGAAAAAAGAGAAGAGATATTTAAAAACAAAATTAGAACTTTCCTATTAAAACTAAGCCAAAATAATTGACATAAAAATTTTCTTGTAAAAAATAATACTTATTGGAAATAATGCATATCAATGTCTAATTTAAATTGCATTAAGTGACAACTTGCACGTTTTTTAACACCACTAGTTCTTTGCGAAAAATTCTATCATGCGTAATCACAGAAAAGTGTTAAAAACCTTAATAAAAAAATTCCAATAGTAAAAAATCGTACAAGTTGGCCGCTATGAAATTGGCATTATATGCCAACAGTACTATTTTTTATCGAAAGAATTGAGCTCTTTTACAAGGTTCTCACAGAGAAAAAAATTGGATACTAGAGTTTTTATATACTAGTAATTTTTTTTTTTTTTTTTTTTTTTTTTTTTTAAGATATCAACAAGTATCAACAATTAGTCACGTCTAAAATTGCTTAATTGGTATTCAAATTTTTTCTTGTATTCAAATTCAACTTTTCCTCTGTTCTTTTAAAGCACATGAACGAAACAATAGCTAAGTAAATAACGAAAATGCAAATTGACACAAATGAGCCACCAAATTTTAGGAAAAAATTTCTAGAAAATTTTTATATATTTTTGTTATAGTTTTCACTGATTAAACAAAACAAAAATTTATAACAAAATTTTCCGGTAGAAAATAAACGTGAATGTTGGAACGTAGCCTCCTAAACTAGATGAAAGTCGCGTGGCTCGGAAACAGTTCGAGCGGTAGACAGCGCCACCTGGTGCAGATTGCGTCACTTTTTATTCAACAGCCACCAAAATGTTTTAAAAGTGGGGTTTGATATACACAAAAGGCGAATAGAATCGAAGATACGTCGTTTATATACATACTTGCAAACATTTTCATTAATATTCCGTAGTATCGTTAACCCCACCTTCTTTTTTACAACAATATATTTTTAGAGTATTTTTCTTCTTATTTAATCGTAATTGCATTTAAAGAATATTACTTTATGAATTTACTGGTGTAAGAAAAAGGGCGGGACAAATAACACTACGGAATATTAATTAGGATGTTGGCAATTATGATTATATATATCATATACAACGTTCCCAACTTTTATAATTTATTCACGAGCATTTTTAGCAACGTCTTCTTTTCGCACTTAAAATTTTGCAGATTATTTCTCTTTAATATGTGACAACGATTAAATAAGAAGAAAATCATTTTATGAAATTTCCCGTATGAAAAAGAGACGGGGAAATAAATGTTCGTGAATAAATATTTAAAGCTGGGAACTCTGATCATATATCACTTCTTAAAATTGTTGGTGAAAGTTGAATAAAAAAGTCACGCATTCTCTACCAAGTGGCGCTGTCTACCGTTTGAACTGTTGCCAAGTTTTCAAGCTACGCGACAGGCATCTAGTTTAGGAGGCTATGGTTGGAAATTATTCAATTCTTATAAGGTAAAAAAAGTTAGTCACCCCCCCCCCCCCCCCAAAAAAAAAAAAAAAAAAAAAAAAAAAAAAAAAAAAAAAAGAAATAATAATAATAAGTTATAATGTAAATGGACACCATAAAATTATACTCAGGTTTTTTTTTTCAATATAGAAATATATATTTCAAGGGCAAAATCTGAAGCTGTCATTCGTATCGATTTTTTTCTAAAACAAAAGTGGTGCAGAAAAGTTATTTATGTACTGGCGTATACTTATTTTTGTTTTACAATAAGTTTTCCAGAGGCTTCTTAAATTACTTCAGAATATTTTTTTTCCTTTTTTGTATTAAAATATTTTGACTTTAATGAGTCAAATAAAATCTGTAACAGGGATGGAACACGGGCGCAGAATTCATACCACTGTCAATGTAAGAAAATTTTCTACTTCTTAAATCAACGATATTATAGGTAGAGACATTTCTTAAACGGATTCCGGTATGAATTCTGCGCCCGTGTTCCATCCCTGCTGTAACTGCTGTTAAGCAATATGTGTTTGCAGAGTTGCCAATCTTCTAATTTATCCGGAGCAATTTAAGCCACGGCATTATTTCATACCATTTTTATTTTAAGAGTAATTTTTTCTTATTTTATCGCAGGTATGTATCAGAGAAAATTATTCTATAAATAAATTGGGGCGAAATAAAGGCGGGGTATAAAATGCTCCGGAATAAATTAACACCACATGTTTTTGTGTTTTTGACAGTAAAGTCTGCCTATGGCCGTTATTCCCTCCATACAATATTTCAGAACAAAATTTTCTGATTCATATTACAAATCGATATGCATCATAGTTATACTATTTCTAATCAAAGTATTTGTATCCGTAGCAATAGGTTGTAAAATATGAACATACTTGCCAACCATCTCATTAATAACCGTACAATTGTTAACGCCCCCTTAAAAAAAGGCCCCTTTTCTAACACCACTATATTTTTAAGAGTTATTCTCTCCAAATGTTGTTACGATAAAATAAGACTAAATTTATTCTAAAAAATTATTGGTGTGAAAAAAAGGCGGGTACTAAAAATTGTACGGTTCGTAATGAGATAGTTGGCAAATATGTATGAATATTGTGTGTATTCTTAAGAAATAAATGACATACACATTGAAAAAGAAACGCCCACTGGCGAAGTTACAGATTATTTCATAAAAATAGTGGTAGCAATAAATTTACAAATTACTCATTCATGAGAGTGTCTTGAAATAAGGGCGGAGAGAACTGGAAATAAATTAAAATCATTGTCGTCTCTCCGACCTTTTTTCAAGATAGTCTCAGAGATAAGAAATTTTCGCTTTTTTTGCCACCACTAATTTAATGCAGATACACTATGGTATAATTGTAGTAATGTGCTACGATTATACGGGGTCGAAATTGTTTTATAAAAATAGTGATAGCAGTAAATTTGAAATTTTTTCATTCATGAGAGTGTCCTGAAAAATTGGCGGACAGTACGACTCATGATTAAAATGTTGGCAACTATGGTGTTCGTTGCGTTTAAAATTAAATTGCTTCAATTGATTAATTCGCATAACAAAAATGTCAGTTGTATATAATTATTTATGTATTATGTTTGTTACTTTCTTCTATATGTGTATAGGGAGAAAGTATTGGATTTATGAAAGTTTTCGAACTCTAGTTTTTGATGGATTTACACTTTTTGAGATGTCCTGAACACGATTTGACTGTTTTTAGAAAATGTCTGCCTAAAATCTGTTTAGAAAATGTCTGTGAAGGACCTTCACACCTTCACACATTGTACCTATAAATCCTCCTCAGATAAAGAATTAAACTTAATTAAAAAGACTATGCTTAATCAAGGTTACAATATCACAATATTCAATAAGTTGAAACGCAGAATAATAAACCGGCTTAACAATACGAATCTAAAAACTGGAAACGAAACTAGTAGATTTATTGGCGCAATCTCATTTAATAAAGGTTTCTATCCCGTAATACGACAATTTAAAAATATTGGATATAATATTGCATTTAAAACCTCAACATTGAAAAATCTGATAATATCCGATCGTGACAAAAAACAAAAGTTGGCGGCGTATATGCAATCCCCATCTCAATCAATAATATAACATCTTATTATATTGGCAAAACAAAGCGCAATTTGAGTAAAAGGATTAAAGAACATAAACATTCCATTAAATCACTGTACGGAAACACGGCATTAAAGCAACTTTTACTCGATAATAAAGAAGCCCAGCCAAAGTGGGAGGAAAGTAAAATTCTAGCAACCCCCCACACCGAATACACATTAGACATATACGAAAAGATCATGATTTGAAAATTTGGCGATAAATGCATCAACGAGAATCAGAGTAAAGACTTAGCAACCCTATGGCAGCCTTTCTTAGAACAACAAGACAAAGCTCGATGGCTTTCATTAACTGACGAGACCTGATGATGTGCTAGTAAATAAGCACGAAACATGTTGTCTAACTGTTTTTTAACCTTTCAAAATTCTTTTATATATTTTTAACGTGCATTTTACAGCGGATTTTACTCTTTTAAATAGTTATTTCGCACGTGGTTTTTAATTATTTAGTGAAATATGGATACAACAATTTTTGTCTAGTAATATTTTTAAACGAATATCAGCAGTAGTTAAGTCAAAAATTAACGTGTAGGAAAAAGTGGTATTCAAATTTCTCTTTGTGAGAATCCTGATTATAGTAACTTTTTTATTAAATTTTCGTACTGAAATAAAAGAAATATCATTATCAGTAAATAGTGGTGCTAAGGTTTCACCCCATTTTTTACCGAATGCTTAAATAAATGAAATATTATTTTAGCGTTCTTTAAAAGAATAATTGTACTTTTTCAAAATAATAATCTATACCTTCAATTTTTAATTGATTGGTAAGCGTTATTTGATAATTTTAAAAAGTTATACACGAACTTATATATAGAAATATCAAAACATTTTAAAGTAAAGTTAACAATGTACCACAACATTAATGACCTCGAAAATGATCATTAACTACTTGCTGAAATTGTTAGATACACTTTTTGTACAAAACAATTAATTTTACGAAAAACAGGCAATTGTTATTTATTTCCAATTAATTCAACGAGAATTGTTAGATTTAAAGTAAAATTTGTTTAAACCACTTTACTTTTTTGTCCGATTCCTATAAAATACTCCTTACACATAAGTATGGCATCTATTAACACTTTCAGGGGCGGTGGTTGCATAGTAAAACATCAAATTTTAATTCAAAATTGCGTAAACTGACCCCGGAATTTTTTTATATATTTTTTTTTCTTTTGTAACTTAGAAGAATAATGTCGCTTATCTCTTGTCTTTTAATACTGTTGGTGTGGTGATTATTCTTCATTTCAAATGAAAATATTTGCTTGCCCCTGAAAGGGTTAAGAAAACTATATACATACGAACACACACCAGGGGCGTAGCCTGAAAGCTTGATTAGGGGGGAGGGGGAGGGGAAGACCCGACATTTGGCACCCTTCCGTATTCCTCATCTAAAAATGCCACCTGTATACTTTCAGGGGTGTTGCCACCTGGGGGACAGAAGGTACAGGCCCTATCGTCAGTTAATACGTGCCACTCCCTCCCCAAACTTCGGGGCATATTACTAAAATCTGCCGGGGAAAAAAAAAAAAAAAAAAGAAAGAAAGAAAAAAAAAAGCGCGTTTCTTTCCGTCTTTGGATCATTCTAATTTTTTTCTGAGAACCTATATATTAATGTAGAACCTATGTAATATACAGATTCTGAGAACCTATGTAATACACAGACATGAAATTTCTCGCACGTTTTTAGCCTACTTTCAATAAAAGGAAGGGCTTACAAGAGGTATCGTTCGAAAGATATGGTTAATGTGGTTTTCAGAAATATATACATATATATATTCTCGTATGAGGATAAACAAAAGAATCCTTCTTAGGATCGGTTTGAGTTTTTTGATACAAGAGTATCGGTTTGAGACAAAGTAGAACAATTGAAAGATTTTTTTCCTCTTTGCCAACAACTTTCAAAAATATTATTATTTTATAATTAAGTTAAAACATAAAACTTTCAAAATAAATTTTAGGAAATTAAGTAGTACCTATTGCTAAGGAAAGCAACTTCATATTTTAAGAAGGGGCAATACCTAATCTCGGCGATAGTCGTGGCCCATGTTATTGCATGGGGAAGTTTGATTTCGTGATTACTCATTACCTAATGTATTTTTTTAATTCTGCTTTCACCTTAAAAAAATTTAAAATTGTTAAATTTTTTTTTCCAAAAATTGATTTTTTTTTTTTTAAATGTAATTGTAAGTTTAAATATCTGAACTTTCAATAAGTGCATTTTTCTCTTTTTTCCTTTTTTTTTTTTTTTTTTTTTTTTGCCGCAAAATGAAATACTAAAATTTATCAATTTTTGGAAAATGAGATTTAACGATTGTAAATTTTTACGAATGTGAAAACGAAATTTAAAAAAATACGTTAGGTAATAAATAATTATTAAAAAAAAATCTCTAGAATAACATGGGCTACGGCTGTCAGCGAAATTAGTTATTGTTCACTCTTAAGGGAAAAAAATCAGATATTTACTTATTTATTATTCTTTTTTGTATATTTAAACCAATTGAAAAACGTTTTTATTTTTTCCCCATGTCGCACCATATATATATATATATACATATAAAAAAAATTAAGACAAATTGTGTGAAAAATATTTTAAGAGATAAATATAGTAGACATTGCTAAGGAATGCGACACAATTACCGCATGCCTTTGTGTGGAAGAACAAACTAAAAAAAAAAGTCTCGTTGTCTTAAATTAAATCTTTTTTGTACAGAAATTTATATCTTACTTAGAAACAAAAAACAAGCTTCGGTTTATTTATTTTTCTTTCCTTCTTTCTTTCCTTTTTTTTTTTTTTTTTTTTTTTTAATTTCAGTTTTCATATTTTACACGCATTCTTATGTATTTAAAATTTCTAATAAAGAAAGTTATCTGCATGTGCAATTTTTTTAAAAGCAATTTAATGACTAGTGATTTTGCTTATTTTCTAGATTTATTTTTCCCTAATTTCTTTTATTTGTCTAGCAAGAGAAAGCAGTGTAATTTTATTTTATTTTATTTTATTTTTATTATTTTTTTTTCATCTGTTGACATACAGTCGGCAGCAAAAGTATCCGAACACTAGCAAAATTTCGTATATAAAAAAAGTACACTTAATACTGTTTTGTTAAATAAATCCTTGTCGAATCGTGTTCTTAGACTGACTAAGAAAAAGATTCGACGAGGATTTATTTAACAAAACTGTATTAAGTCTACTTTTTTTTACATAGGAATTTTTGCTAAACCTCGGATACCTTTGCTGCTGACTGTATTGTTTCGATATACACGGTATTCTTCGCTATTAAAGCCCAGAAGAAGATCGATTGGTCGGATTGAGAGGTAAATAAGATGAAGTTCATGCTTCTTTATGTATATAAAATTGCTGATAGCCATTTTTATTCTTTTTGAAGGATATAATAGCAATTCCCAAGAAAGTCTTTTATACGGAAATTTTGAATTTATATATTTTTTATTTAAATGCTTACTAGCACATACTTATTGCGGCATCCATTCGTCTGATACTACTAAGTTTACTTTTCTAATTACTCATGTCAAATTTAAACCAATTTAGTGATTACAGTGCAACCTTTTTCAAATAACACCTTTCAGAAGTCGAATATTTCTAACAGATAATTTTTAGCTACAGGTTCAATGACAAATTTTCTTACATCAATAAACTATTACTTCCCATATATATCCCTCCCTGAGAGTCCATTCCTTTTTTCAACTACTCACTATATGAGCTTTCATATTATTGTTGTGGTAGCCTGGTTGGTAGAATGCCGATCTCGCTGTAGAAAGATTGTGGATTCGATACTCAAGCCAGTCGAAGAGCATCAGGGACCTCAGTTTCTGGTGCACGTAAAATCCGTTGTGGCTGCAATATCCTCCGAGATCCGTATAAATAATACCTCTGGGGGATACTGAAGCAGGGGAGCCATCCCTTCGGCAGAAGAAAAAAATTGTGATGGCTGCCACTAGGGCGTAATTTCCAAACCGTCGTAGTTGCCCAATATTTACCTATTAATGTGACGTTAAATAAACTTCCTCGCGCTATTTCATATCAAGAAACACTAGCTGAATTCTGTAGACTTATAGATATTTCAAAACCTGTTAGCGATGAAACTAAAGTAAAAAATCTGCTTAAAGGTCACTTAGAATCAAAAATTGTGAGTGAGAAATTGTTATTAACCAAATTTCTTCTTTATGCAATAGCCATAACATACAACAAACTACTTTTTTTTTTCTTTTGTAGCCTGTAATATGCCTGAAATTTTGTTTTCGGAGTTACCTCTATTTAAAGATAAGCTCTCTGAAAGACAGATTTTTTTTTATGATTCAATGGAATAATAAAAATTAAAAAAGAAAAATTATTCAGAAAAGAAGGGAAATTATAATAATTTTAAGAAAGAATAATTAAGAAAGAATAATAAAGAAAGAATTATAATAATAGAAAGAATTTATAATTTAATTATAATAAAGAAAGAATGATTAAGAAAGAATAATAAAAAAGAATTTTATTTTAGGAAAGAATAATAATTTTAGACAAATTAATTAATTACCAGATAATTTTATTTAAATTCAGTTTTGTCGCCGAAATCCTTTTATTCGAGCTAAGGCCTTAAAAAAATTGTAATTTTAAGTTTTTGGAGGAAAGAAATCGATTGCACATACTTACGAGTCAGTTGTGTGTGTCTGAAATAGGAGAAGGGCGCCAAAGTCGCCAAAATGCGCGAATTTGCTAAGGTCAGAATTTTCAAGGGCCGTTGCATGGTAAGCAAACATGCTGTTGTAGTTGCCTGAACAGGGAAGAGTGCCGTTCAGCGGGAGTTTGGTACTAACTTATACTTAAAGTGTCCCGAATACGATCAGAATTTTCAAGAGTGTTTTCTACGGTAAACGGACAGACTATTGTAAGTGTCTAAAACGGGAAATCATGCCATAGGCGCCTCTAAATAGGAATTTGTTGTGATGATATTTTTTTTAAGGGTCGTAAATAAGATGAGAATTTTCAAGGGTCCTTTGCATGGTAGGAAAACAGGTTGTTATACACGTTTAAAAAGGTTATTTTAGGCATTTAATTAGTTAAGAAGGTACCGCAGACGCCACCTATCAAGAGTTTGCTACAGTCAGACATTTTAGTGCGAAGTTTTTTTTGCTAGTTGGTGAAACAGTTGGTCGCCGAAAACAGCTTGTGATGCACAAAAATCTTAAGTATTTTTAGTAACTAACGATAATTAACAAAATTATGATCCACCTTCAAAAGAACTTTAAGACGCAAAACAGAGCCCCCAGAAACCTCATTATAAATAAGCCACCCTGTTCTTTAAAGCACTGGGGGGGGGACTCCCCTTTCCCCCCTCAAGCTACGCCCCTGACACACACACACACACACGTATATAGATATTTATATATCAAAAGATAACTTAAAGATTAAAGATAACTATAAAGTTAAAGCACAGCAGTGATAAGACATATATTAGGGGGACCGGAAAATAATGTCGTTTTGAATTAAAATACTGACATCGGAAATTTATCCTGGATAAAATTTAAGATATTCTTAGGTAACTTATAAGATGGTTATTTGTAAAGTACCGTGTAAATACTGTTAAACAAAAATTTCCGGTTTCATTTTATTAATTCAAAACGACATTATTTTCCGGTCTCCCTAATACATACACAGTGATACCAACATTTTAATTTATTCATCAGCAGTGTCAGTATTTTATTCATTTATTTTTCATACCACATTTTTAGAAGAATTTTCTTCTTATTTTACCGAAAATTCAAGTAGGAGAAATTTTCAGTATAAAGAAAGTGGTGTGAGAAAAAAGCGGTTACTAATAAAGATACAAATTAAATTAAAAGTTAGTTGCGTTTTGTGTAGGCCACATTTAAGGAGCAAACTTAACAAAAAAGAGTGAACAAAAGCAGAAGTGCCGTCAAAGCTAAGAAATAAGGACACACAGCATGCTATGATAAAAACACAAGCTCAGACGCAGTACCTTTTCTAATATTTAAAACCCAGACATTAAAAGAGTTATGACGACTACTTATGACTTATAAAACTACATATGAGAAAGGGATAAACACACACACATATACATATATATTAATATGAATCACATTAAAACGATAAGGATATTTATATGTAGTTTTCACAAAGATACGGAGGTGGGAGAAAAAGTTTTTAAAAACTGCTGGTGCATAATTAATAACATACTGCAGTAAAGGATAAATTATGAATTATATCTACATGTCTTTAACAAAAGAAACTAACACTCGTTTATAAGAAAAGTTTCGTGCATTTAGATATATTTTTAATCATACATTAATATTTCATAGGTACCAACTCTTCTGACGTTTGTGAACCACGATTTCTTAAGAGAAACAATTCTGTAATTACATCAGGCGAAATTAGCTGTTTTATAACACTGGTGTATTTAGCATATTACGTTTAGAATTCTTTTATAGTATTTTTTATCCATTATCTTATACTTTTATTAATAAAAATATTTTAGGTAAATAAATCATTAATCTTCAGCATAATGTTACAGAATATAAAGGTGCATGTTTCATCAGACATAGCTTTTCAACACATTATGAATCATTCATTTAACTGCCATTGTTTTTAGTATACTTAAATTATACATTTTTGAAATATTTGCTGCAAGGGTTTTAAATCCTATGCAGGTTTAACAAGAAATTTAAAGTTATACATAGGACCTGATTAAGACCATGGCACACTTTATTTACACATTCACCATTATCTTTTAACAAATAATTTCCTCTTATAATAAACAGAAATTTCTCATTAAAATGAGACAATTATTTATTAAATAAATTACTAGTGTCTAACTAGTGATGAGTAAATTAAATTTTTTTACACCGTTTATTTTTTATAAAAATAATTTCCTAGCCAAAGCGTGGAATTTCTTTGACATATAGTATAAGATAATTGTAAAAAAAAAATCCGGTGAGAGAGTGCACCGGCCTTTATAAGGCTCTGGTAATACGAAATATGACTTACTGAATATGCATAAAATTTATTATATCATTGATCAAAAGTAATGCATAAATAATATTTATTGCATCGTAATTCTTTTGAGGAATTTTAACTTGTATTGTGTATAATAATTAATCCATATGTTATAAGATTACCAAATGAAGTTAGTATTAAACTCTTCCTCATGTCTGTTCAGCCACCAGCAATAAGAAGCAATAAGAAATATTGGCTTTTTACTTGCTGCTAGTTTCAGTTGTTTTTCCACAAATTTAAGTTTCTGGTTTATTTATACAATCAATACTTTTCCATGAATGTCTTTTAAAACCATTAAAATATCTTCCATTTTTTCTGGTATTCGAGATGCTAGGTAAACTGCACATACGATACGAAATAAAATATCCCTACTGATAGTAGAAAAATGATACCCATTGTATCGATGTCAAGTTTCTATTTTACGATACTTATACAACGCAATGAAAATGTCACAACAATGTTCTTGACAACCAAGAATAATATGAATGCGACAAATGTATAAGTATAAATAATATTTATTGTATAGTAATTCTTTTGAGGACTTTTAACTTGCATTTTGTATAATAATTAATCCATATGTTATAAGATTACCAAATGAAGTTAGTAATAAACTTTTCCTCATGTCTGCCCAGCCACCAGCAGTCAGAAATATTGGCTTATTACTTGCTGCTAGTTTCAGTTGTTTTTCCAGAAATTTAACTTTCTGGTTGCTTTGTCCAATCAATATTTTTCTATGAATGTCTTTTAAAACCATTAACAAATCTTCCATTTCTTCTGGTATAAGAGATGCTAGGTAAACTGCACTTACGAAATAAAATATCTCTACTGATAGTAGAAAAATGATACCCATTCTATCGATGTCAAATTTTTGATATACGATAATTATATTACACAATGAAAAGGTCACAACAATGTTCTTGACAACCAAGAATAATGCAAATGTTGAAAAAGTGTTTTTTATAAATTTGGTACTGTCCCATAATAGATAACAATTTTTTAGTAATTTCTTACTTTCGTTTAAACGATGATAACAAATAAAACATACATAACCCTTTTTCAAATCATTTTTTATAAATGAAATAGTTGCCTTCCATTGATAACATATTGCACAAAATAAGCTGGTTAAAATTGTTGGTATTACAAGATTCAATAAATAAAATGTAATTAGATAAATTATGCTAAGTACTACCCACTTAATATTTAAACTATCAGATCTAATATTAGTGTATGTAAGTAATTTATGAATATCAGTCTGAGAAATATAAAATGGATAAAAGAACATAATAAAAATTGATACTTTTATCAAAATAGACATGACTGTTAAACATGGATTTGGTTTATATTTAGATGAGTATAAGTTTAATAATTTTCTTACAATCCATACCTTTGAGTTTTGTCTTTGAATTTCAAAATACATTAGTTCTACAGCAATGGTTTGTATAAGTTGTGAGGCTGTAAAAACAGTAAATGATGCATACGATATTTGTCCTATTACGGTATAAAATACAAATCCTAGCAACACCACAATATTCATAAACACTTTGTATATTTTTACTTTAAAAGGTACGCTACCTTTATTTTTTGTTTGCATTTGAATTCCCAACAGTTCAAGATATTGCCAGAACATGTTTTTCAGATATCGATTTTTTTACCTGCTTTTGTATTATATCTGTTAAATAAACCGTTCAATAAAAAAAAAAATATTAAAAAACATTTGTCTGATATAAATCACTTCCGTAAATCAGAAATACTAGATTTAATTTAACATTAAAAATCATACTGACTTGAAACATCTGATTTTCAAACCATAAACTAGTAGCATAATATATGACCTTGTTCCTGACTTCAATATGGCGAATGAAATTTATTTTATGAATTATCTTTCAGGATAGATTAAAAGAAAAAATCGCAGGACAAACACATTAAAACGTCAATAGATGCTTTTGTAAAATTAAAAGTGCACTCACAATTTTAATTCACAAAATATATATGACTTGATGCATCATTATTTCAGTTATTGAAAGTTGACGTAAAGCTGCATGGTTGTTTGAGATACCGTCAAAGTAAACACTGCAGAACCACTTTAGTTAATAGAATATGTCCTTATGATAAATTCACACACACAAAAAAAAAAATCGAATAATCGTAATCATACGAGGAGAATCTAAGAATGGAGATAAAAATCAATTAAGTAATTACTTAAATGTCACTTCATGAAACCTGAAAATCAGAAAATTATCGATAAACAGCAATTGATTAATTTATTTGCTTACGAAATTTCTAAAATGAAATTTTCGTGGAATACTTTTTTTTCAATTAAAAATGATGCATTTTTTTTTCTTTTTTAAAATATATGGATAATTTTACTAATTAACCCCCCCCCCTTTTTTTTTTAAAGAAAATAAAATATAATAATTTTTATTGGATATTAATAAATGGGGTGCATATCACCAATGTGCCCAAGAACGAATTGTCAGGTTGTTTGGCAGTGTTCTTTTTTATTCTAGACTAATTTTTTATTGTCAAGCTTCAGCAGGAATGTTGAGTAGTCCAATAATGTCCTCTATCGCAGTATCGTTGCGAAAATCTTGTCTACTTTCTTGTGTGAGAAAGTAGTTCGTAAAGAAACAGGCAGGTTCTAATCGATGAATGCTCTTTATTCTGCGTAACTTCTCGAATTTGTTCAATAAAACTGATATTACAACAAATATTCTGGAAAATTGTCCAATTCTACTCTTAATTCTTCTTCGAAAATTCTGGTAGCCGCCTAATTAACTTGTGATTCATACCGCATGCTATTCAAAGAAAGTTTCGGAACAGTTTAAGAACAAAGTAACTTGTTCCACAGGAATAAAGCAAATAACATCAAACACTCCAGCGCAAAAGTATTCGCTAGCCCATTAAAAAGTTCATTAGCTTAGAGAAAAATCTACAAAAATGTAATTGCTTAGACTAGGTCTCTGAACAACTCTGAATCCCAGTGACATTCCACTATCCCACAGAATCAACTCACTCAAATTTATACTCTTTGGTGATATTGATTGGCAAAGGTACCATCCAGAAACCCGTGGAATGTTCTAGATCTCATTTGGTATGTGTCGGAGAGCTTCGAAACTTCGAGAACCCTAAACTACTATTTTTCGCCGAATTCGGTCACCAAGTCTCTAAGTTTGTCCCCGAGTCTGATCTCACTGAAAGTAAATTAACTACAGCTGTATTTTTACTTTGTCTGTAAAATTACTTTCGCTGCAACAGAATTATTGATGCAGAGGAAAAGAATAATTCATTGTAACAATATGAATCCATCGTAAAGATGTGAATTTGTAATCTTGCAATGCTATTTTTAATAGCGTTAAAAAAAAATATATTTTTATTTATTTATTTATTATTAATATGTTATTTGTTTTCTCCGAACATTAATCAATATAATCAATATTCGAGGTAAAGAAATTTTTAACATTTCTTGTGTAAGGGAGATATTTTCTTTTAGCATTTGCATCATTTATAACAGGATATAAAAAATCTACAGCGAAAGTTTTTTAATTTCCTTTACTGTGATTCTCAGTTTTTTCTACCAACGTTCGGATGTTTACGATGTAAGTAAAATGATTTTTCTAAGATGCAGATGTGAGGTTATAGTAGCATTCCAAAACAAAGTAGTCCGCCTGCTGCATTTCTGAAACAATATGTTTTTTAAAAAAAGGTTTTGCGTATATTAATTTGACTCTTTATGTTACGCTAGTACATATAACTGACAATGGCAATTACTGCATTGATTTCTGAGGTTACGTTTAAATGATTTAATCACGAATATATAATATCAGTTTGATTTGTAATGAAATGTTTTAGAGAAAGACGTAAATAAGGGGATTATTGTTAAAAACAGAATAACCACACATATTAAGTTACTAATTTTATTATTATTATTTTAAATAACTTTATCTAATTTTTTTTTTTTTTTTTTTTTTTTTGCGTTAATCTTATAGCCTTCAGAGTTGACAACATTTTAATTTTTCTGGAGCATTTTTAGCCACGCCTTTATTTCATACCACTTTTCAATACTCTCTTTTAGGAGTAATTTTTTTTTTCTTCTTTTCTTTTAAACCCGTTAGTAATCGCTATAAACAGCGCCACCTATTACAGATTGCGCACTTTTTATTTAACTGCCACCAATAGTTTTAAGAAGTGATGTGACCGACGTTTCTTCGATTTTATTCGCGTTTTATGTATATCAAATGTCACTTCTAAAAATTTTTGGTGGATATTGAATAAAAAAAATCTGGCAACACTGAAAGATGAGCGGCAAATCGACCAACTAGCGACTACTAACGGGTTAATCTTATTTATATGCTGCAGAAAAAATGAAGTGGTGCTAAATAAAAGCGAAGCTAAAATTTCCCTGGAATAAACTAAAATGTTGGCAACTACGTAGTCCTGAATTTTTGTGTTTGAATATTGTACGGTTTGTACGCCATATGTTAATCATAACAATTAAATGAAATGAAATGTAAAATCAAGAAGAATGTCAATTACTAGGAAATTCGGAAGGGCAGGGCTTTTTGTTCAAAATTGCCACATACCCGATGACATTAATTTAACCCTTTGTTTACTGGCGGGGTTTTAAAGTACCATTAGTTTAAAAAGATTATAAAATCGATTTTTTGGAAGAAATATGAAAGATATTTATAAGAAGAATTGAGTGACTACTCACTTTAATCTCACTGCAAAACACTAGACGATATATGTAACCGTCTTGGACACAGAAAAAATTTTATAGTGCTCTCACTGTTTTTGCTTGGCATTTAAAATGCAAAATGCAGAAATGCGAAATTGTTTTTAAGATTATTTTAAAAATTAAAATATTTAGTAAATAAGTATTGAGCAATTAGGGGAAGATACTATACAATCAATGCAATCAAATTCCAATAATTTATTTGGAATTAAAAATCAATATACTATTTGAAAATGTGTTTAGGAATTTTACTGAACGTCCTCTATTACTTTTTTTTTTTTTTTTTTTAGGGTGTTAAAACACAAATATCATTAGTCCTGTCGTACTAAATTAAATTCTGTCATAGACAGAATTTCATCCCTAGTCTATTTATTTTATTTTATTATATTAATATTGCTGAACTGCAGAGTTTTGCTCTTCAAAAGTAAAAATTTTTCTTTGTGCTTAAAAATCGTTAACATTGGTCGCTATGCAATAGATATGACGTAGCTACGGAGGGAGATTTTTCGTCTGAGGACGGATTTTTAGACTTTTTTTTTTTTTTTTTTTTTGGTTTTCAAAAATTTCAATCACTTTTAATGAAGAAATTTTTAAGATTGAATATGGAAATTATTGATAAAAAATATTGCCGTAAGAGTTAAATTTTGAGACTGTAACACTTGTTTCCCCGAGACATGTATAAAAGATTTTTTTTTTTTTTTTTAATTTAAATTCAAGTAAAATAAATCTAGTTATAACATATTTTAAAAATGAAAATTTGGAACATAATTTGCTCTTCGTAATATTTAAACAGATTTTTCTATTTATACCAAATTTCATTTGAGTTTATTATCGGTAAAATGAAGTCAAAATATCTCCTTTTAAAATACTTTCGTTTGTTTAGTGTAAAAAAAAAATAATAAAAAAAATTAAAAAATTATACAGACACGACATTATTTCATTATTTAAAACATGAAAATCTGACATTGACAGATTTTAATATAGTGCCAGAGGCCTACTGCTAAACTTGTTAATATCGACAAATTCTTCTTTAGTGAATTCGTGACGATCTAAATTCCATGATAAAGTTTTCATTAAATCAAACCATTGTGTTTCAGCTGCAGATATTGTAACAAATAACGTTGGAAGTCCAAACTGTCTTATAGCCGCAAAACAACGTTTTTTCTCTTTTTCCCAATGATGGGGAGGTGTGCCTTGGGGGGGACTCATGTCAAAGGTGTGCCTTAGGGGGGGACTCATGTCAAAGTTGTACCTTGGGGGGGACTCATGTCAAAGTTGGGCCTTGGGGGGACTCATGTCCAAGTTGGGCCTGGGGGGGGACTCATGTCAAAGTTGGGCCTTGGGGGGACTCATGTCAAAGTTGTACCTTGGGGGGGACTCATGTCAAAGTTGGGCCTGGGGGGGACTCATGTCAAAGTTGGGCCTTGGGGGGGACTTCATTCAATAAATCCCCATTCAATAAACCGACTGAAATAGGCCCTTAGCACTATTAAGAGTGTATTATAAAAATGCGACAACGCTGTACCGACTGAAATAGGGGTACCTTGGGGGGGGGGACTCATGTCAAAGTTGGGCCTGGGGGGGGACTCATGTCAAAGTTGGGCCTTGGGGGGACTTCATTCAATAAATCCCCATTCAATAAACCGACTGAAATAGGCCTCTAGCACTAATTAAGAGTGATCTATAAAAATTCGACAACTGTACCGACTGAAATAGGCCTCTAGCACTAAAAAAAGAGAGAGAGAGAGAGAGAAATAAGCAATACTTTTCAATAAAATTCTCAATATCCAATTTATTGCAATTTTTATTTTTCGATAAAATTTAAAATTAAATTTCAAGTTCTTTCAAATTTATACGTTTAAATATAAACAAAATTAAATGATAAGGAAAATAAAATTGCTCATAATATGAAACAGTATGAATTAAAAATTAATTTTTTTTTTAGGACATTTCCTTAGTTTAAGTTAAAATAATGTCAAATAAGAAATTTCTTTTGATAATTGAATATAATAAAGTAAATGAAGAAGAAAAAGATCGTCATTGTTTCAAATGAAATAATTATCAAATTTAATATTAAGTAACGTTAAGTGTAAAAATAAGATTTCTAATTCAATATCGTGGTTTTTTATTAAAATTTTAATACAAGAAAACAAAACTTCATTTAAGTTTAATGTATGTGGATTAATGTAATCATGTTTAAACGTTAAGGAATGATGTCGAAATTTAAAATCATTACAACTGTTTTTTTAACTTCTGTGAGCAATTATTTATGCAATGCCTTATTAAAATCGCTTACAGGATTTCTAGGATTTGCAGATATTTAGAAAAACATACTGAATATTTACGAATGCATTTTAGTTGTTTTATGAAAACAATGTTTTAAACACATTTGCATACCTGCTAAATTTTTTAATTATTTCGTAGAATTATTCATACCTGCTTTTTTTGTCATACCACTTTCTTTAGAAAATAATATTTTTCTAATTCACACGTTTCAAGCATATGAATATTCAACTAATTTAAAACCAATATACCAGAACAATTCACAAATGTATCTAAATTAAAGAAATAAGTTTTTTTTTTTTCCTTTCCTAAGGAGAGATACAAATCTTTGTAAAGAAGTTCTGGGGTGAGATTTTGCAGTTGGGATTTAAATTTAGGTGACCGCCCATGAACTTTAATTACTGTAGTATAAGGAGTCCATACTTGCCAACCATCTCATTAATAACCGTACAATTGTTAATGCCCTCTGAAAAAACGCCCCTTTTATCACACCACTGTAATTTTAGAGTTATTCTCTGGAAGTGTTGTTACGATTAAATAAGACTAAAATTACTCTATAAAATTATTGGTGTCAAAAATAAACCTAGTACTAAAAATTGTACGGTTCATAATGAGATGGTTGGCAAGTATGGGTGTCCCGTAAGTGACAGGAAAATTTTGTTTTTCTTTGCTGTACTTTTCAGAAATCAGATATGCATACCCCTATTTTTTTTTTTTTTTTTTTTTTTTTTGGAACCCAGAACGTGCTTCTTCTTCTTCTTCTTTTTTTTTTTTTTTTTTTTTTTTTTATTTGATAAAGTCAGTTTTTAAACATCGATATGCGTTTCAGTTTAGCTTTATCAGGAAATGACAGTTATTTTATATCAAAATGTGTTTCAATTTGATTGGGTGATGATAGATGGAATCTGTCGTTTCAGGTTTATCCGATAAACATAAATTAAACATTTTTACCTGATGGAGAGAAAAAAAAAAGAAGAAAGATGGAAATCCAGTACAGTTAGGATCAGATTATGATAGATTAAATCTATTGTTTCAATTTTATCTCATGAATAAAGATTTAATGCAACGCTTATCGGATAAAGATAGATTTAATACACTGAAACGCGTTTTAGTTTAGGTTTATGTGGTGAGTACATATCTTACTGCATTAGAACATGTTTCAGTTTTACATCATGAAAAAAGTTGAATCTATCGTTTCAGTTTCATCAGGTTAGGATTAATTTAACCTCTTACCTGCCGAGGAAAATTTACGAGATTCAGTTCAAAATGCTACCGATCTCTTTCAACTCTGAAATGAGTAAATCTTTCAAAAACACTATCATGATACCTTCCAAGTTTATTTCAGAGCTGCCAACCTAATCCGGCAAATTGTTAGTACCGCCTTTTTTCCCACGCCACTTAATTTTTAGAGTTATTCTCTTCACATGTATCTACGATCATTTAAGAACAATAGTAACTTAAAAATTAAGTGGTGTAGAAAATGGGGCGGTACTCAAAATTTGCCGGGTATTGTTGGCGGCTCTGTTATTTTATTCACTGTCAAACCCTGTGAGCATTTTCACAGGTAGCAGTAAAGCACAAAGTATCGTACTTCGGAAAAATGTATATATACGTCCGGGAGCAGTTAATGGGTTAGTGCATCTTTTCCTTATAAAATAAAATTTAATTTAGTACAACATTTTCTTTTTACTTATTATTTTTTAGCCTGTTGATTTACATAAAGGTGGTATACATATGGTATCTCTGTTGAGTTTCCTAGGAACGGCATACTTGCCAACCATCTCATTATGAACCGTACAATTTTAAGTACCCGCCTCTTTTTTCACGCCAGTCATTTTTAAAAGTAATTTTAGTCTTATTTAATGGAAAAATTATTTGAAGAGAACTACAATAAAAATAAAACGGTGTGAAAAAATGGGCGTTTTTTCATGTGGCGTTAACAATTGTACGGTTATTAATGAGATGGTTGGCAAGTATGCAACGGTTTTACATGTGTTAACTTGTTACCAGTTATTTTGTTAATGTAATTAATGTTCATTGTTAATTGATGTAATATAATTAATATCCATTTTCCATTTCTCTTGCATGTTTTCGCTGAATTTTACTTTTATATTCTTTTTTTTTTTTTTTTCCCTTTTACTGGTTGGGGGGGGGGGGGGTGTTTTCAAAAAGTCTGTTTTGTTTGAAAGCAATAATGGTGATCTCTTATGTCGAATTTGGTGCATTTATGCACTATAGAATATGAGGAATAATCTTCAAGTGCACGGGGCAAATTGCAGCTTAAATTATTCACCATTAGCACCAGATATATATAACTAATTCGACAAACATAGTTTTTAATGAAACACATTTCACACTTTAAGTTCGTGTCATTATACATTACAGAAACTGAGAAAGATTTTTCCAGAAATGGGAAGAACCACAGCATATCAACGTCACCTGTTGGGCGGTATGAAAGAGATGTCATAAGCTCCAATTCATGTCAAGGTGCATCTATATACAAATTATGTGTATTAACATTTGAATTAAAGCTGCCATAAACTTTTTATCACACACAGAAGTGGACGGGGATGATTTAAAAATGGTCAAATCTTGTCCAAGAACATTTCGAAACGTGTAAATCCGTCGAAAATCGGAAATTTTTACGAATACAATACGTTCATCTGTGAAGATAAAAAATGTAGTTAAACTCTTGTGTGTGTACATATATATATATATATATACGCACATTTATACATTTATCTTGCTAAAAAAAAAAAAAAAAAAAAATTCTTTAATGTATATAAATCGGTAGATAGATAGATTAAAGCAATTTTATTAATTTAGCAAGCAAGAACTAAATCCATTCGATCACGTCTTTATTTTATTTATTTCAAAAGTTACAATTAAAATATATACATATGTATATATTTTAATTGCAACTTTTAAAAATAAATAGAATACAGGCATCTTCGAACAGTTGGTTGTAGAGTTTAAGGCCGACTGTCTGCACTAGAGTCGTAGTCCTAAAAGTGGAATGCCCTCAGTGGGAGTCTTTCTAAGGGGTCCTAGCCCATATTTATGCTAGTTTTTGAGTAAACCATGGAAATCACCGAACAACAAGATTTTTGAGAGCAACGCTGGATGTAACCAAGAACCTCCTATTCATTAGCGATAAACGCGAAACACCTACAATTTTCTAATCCGGAAGTTGAGCAAAACTTCGTGACTTGAATTAATTTAAATGAAAAAAATAAATATGATAAAAAAGTGAGTTTGAATATTCATATACCAAGATTTTAATATATAATTTTTGGTGACAGTTGAATAATATAGTATTAGGAGTGTTTAAGTGAATTATTAATTGATAAGCGCGATTGGAGTGCTGTTGTCATAAAATGTTTTGTAATAGACGAATCTAATTAGTTACACTTACCTTTTTGTTACATCGATAAAAATATTTCTAAACTTGACAAAGGACATTCTGCTACAAATTTGTATAAGAACTATAAGCATTTGATGTTATTATATCAAAACAATGACTTTTAATTAAAATGTCATAAATTTATCATAAAGAAAATTCAGTACTATGGATCTAGGCTAATCATCATAAAATTTTTGCTGTCTCAGATGCTCATTTTGGGAGGTTACGGTTTTATACGGCAATTTTCTATATACGCTCCTATAATTTGAAGATAGCATTTTTTTTTTTTTCAGTTTTTTTAATTAAGGAATTTTAAAAAAGGTGGTGGTAAAAATTTAGGAGGCTTCGAGCTTTCTTTAACACTTTTTCTCTCTCTGAATGTCTGAATATATAAAGTAAATAACTATAAAAATGAAAACAACAATAAAACTATATAGATATTTTACCCAAAAAGCATTAAGGCTGTCATCAAGGAGATCGCCCAAAGGCAGAGTGGAAAGAGAGCTCGTAATTTGTCGTTTTGAGGGAAAATTTTTTTTTAAAAATGTCTTTAAAAAATTGTGTTTGCGTATTTTTTATAAACACTTTATGTGCCGCAAACTTATGTATATAGGCAAGTGAAATTTTACTGAATTTTTAGCGGATTTTCAAGTTTACTTTTAGCAGGGAAAAAAGTTGATATTGGCAACACTGTTCCAGATTTCGGTTTTTTAAATACGTATATATTTATATACTTCATTAGAGAATACATTTTAGAGACAGCTTGAAATATGTGTTATATTTTTCAATTCAAAAGTGTCGTGATGGCTGTACTGATCACCAATAAAACTTTAATTTGACAAAATATACGAATTGAAATAATTTATACGCACACACATATATATATACACGTAACAATGCATAAACTAAATTTTTCTGATAAATTATTGTAAGGACCTTGACGTAGACATTAAACAATTTTAATCATACTTGCCAGTTTTGGTCAATTTAATCTTTGAAACGGTACAGTATGCTTTATAATTTCTATGGAAATATAGTTTTTTAACTAAGCTAAATTTATAAAAGTAATTTTTAAAGACTGCAATATCCTTAAAATACCCCCCCCCACACACACACACGCACACGTACACAAATAAAGAAAGAAAGAAAGATATATATGAACTAAATGATTTTTTGACTATGAACTAAATGAATCTTTTGACTAGGACGTTAGATTTAACAAAATTGCGTTGCATTCCAAAACATTTTTTTTTTTTTTTTAATTGATAGTTTTTACGTCCCATCTACAGGGTTCGTACTCTCCGCCTTTTTTTCAGGAATCTAACCCTAAGGAATGAAAAGTTTTTTAATTCATTGTTACCACTAATTTTATGCAATACTTTGCACCCTGTATAATCGTAGCAGATTACAATAGACATATTCAGAAATTTTTCTGCATAATATTAGTGATGGCAAGAATAGCGAAAATTTCTTATCTTCGTTAGTGTCCTGAAGAAAGGGCGGAGAGTACGACCCCTGCATCTATTTCTCTGTTTTAAACAGTAAACCCCGCCTATTTCGTTGATTTTGGCAAATGCCTGTTGTGTATATTTTTTCCAATGCAAAATAAGCGGTTTAATACGAATACCCGTAGTCACTTTTTATTTTCTATATTCTTTGGTTTTAGAAGAATGATGAAATGCAGGGCTTATTTTCTTTAGAAAACAATAATTCGTTTGATAACATTAATGTCTAAAATTCATCTTTTTTTTTTTTATTATTATTATTATTTCTTCACATTCAATTAAGTTGTTATACAGTTTGACCCGTAAATAAAAATTTAAAAGATTTATTTAAATTTTCTCTGTTATTTTTTAAGATTTTGTAGGTTATCTCATGCAAAACTTCATAAGAGATGGCCTCCTAAGCCTCTCCAAAAGAAAGATTTATTTATATCTCGAAAACTAATAACTGCAATGAGCTGCAAATTCGCACAATCGTAATTTTAAGCATTAGGATTTATATTATGTAAAACTTACTATCGGTCATTATTCATAATTTTTTTTTAATATGAGTCATGTATATCAAGTATCACCTATCAAAATTATTGGTGATATTTGAATACAGAAAGTCCCCAAATTGGCAACACTGGCTAAAAGTGCTCCAGAATAAATGAAAATGTTGCCATCTGCGGCTTCCATTCAAATGCAATTAATGCAGACAATCGTCCATAAACCCTACACTACATTGTCCAACCATTATTTGCGCGCCATATCATAGATCTTATATAAATATTATTTAAAAAAATAGTGCTGCAAAAAAATTAGAAGATCTGGCGTAAATGTCAGCTTTACTTCTACTTCTTTTATTTTTTTCTTTTCTTTCTTTTTTTTTTTTTTTCTTAAATTTTTTCTTGCTGAACTGCAAAGTTCTGCTCCTCAAAAGTAAAAATTTTTCCTTGTAAATAATGGTGCTTAAACATCATAAACATTGGTCGCTATATAAAAGATATGACATAGCTGGGGTGGGAGATTTTTCGTCTGAAGGCGGAATTTTTGGACGAGCTACTCTTTTTTTTTTTTTTTTTTTTTTTTTTTTTTTAATTTCCATCACCTTTAATGAGCAAATTTTTAGGATTGAATATGGAAATTATTGAGTAAAAATACGGCTGGAAGAATTAAATTTTGAGACTGAAACACTTGTTTCCCCGAGACATGTATAAAAGATTTTTTTTTTTTTTTTTTTTAATTAAAGTAAAATAAATCTAGTTATAACATATTTTATAAATAAAAATTTTGAACATAATTTTCTCTTCGTAATGTTTAAACAGATTTTTCTATTTATTCCAAATTTCATTTGAGTTTATTATCGGTAAAATAAATGAAACATATTTTCTTTTAAATTCTTTCGTTTGTTTAGTGTTAAAAAAAAAAAAAAAAAGAGAGAGAGGAGAGAGAGAGAGAGAGAGAGAGTTTGAGAGAGAAATAAGCAATACTTTTCAATAAAATTCTTAATATCCAATTTATTGCAATTTTTATTTTTCGATAAAATTTAAAATTAAATTTCAAGTTCTTTCAAATTTATACGTTTAAATATAAACAAAATTAAATCATAAGGAAAATAAAATTACTCATAAAATGAAACAGATTGAACTGAAAATTAATTTTTTATTAAGGACATTTCCTTAGTTTAAGTTAAAATAATGCCAAATAAGAAATTTCTTTTGATAATTGAATATGATAAAGTAAATAAAGAAGAAAAAGATCGTCATTGTTTCAAATGAAATATTTATCAAATTTTATATTAAGTAATGTTAAGTGTGAAAATAAGATTTCTAATGCAATATCGTGGTTTTTTATTAAAATTTTAATACAATAAAACAAAACTTGATTAATGTTTAATGTATGTGGATTAATGTAATCATGTTTAATGTTAAGAAATGATGTCGAAATTTGAAATCATTACAACTGTTTTTTTAACTTCTGTGAGCAATTATTTATGCAATGCCTTATTAAAATCGCTCACAGGATTTCTAGGATTTGCAGATATTTAGAAAAACATATTGAATATTTACGTATGCATTTTAGTTGTTTTATGAAAACAATGTTTTAAACACATTTGCATACCTGCTAAATTTTTAAATTATTTCGTAGCATTATTCATACCTGCTTTTTTTGTCATACCACTTTCTTTAGAAAATAATATTTTTCTAATTCACACGTTTGAAGCATATGAATATTGAACTAACATAAAACAAATATACCAGAAGAATTTACAAAAGAATCTAAATTAAAGGAGATGAGTTTTTTTTTTTTAATTTTCTCTAAGGAGAGAAACAAAACTTTGCAAAGAATTTCTGGGGTGAGATTTTGCAGTTGAGATTTATAATCAGGGTGACCGTTCATGAACTTTAATTACTGTGCAATAGGGAGTCCATACTTGCCAACCATCTCATTAATAACCGAGAAATTGTTAATACCCCCTGAAAAAACACCCCTTTTCTTACACCACTATATTTTTAGAGTTATTCTCTTCAAATGTTGTTAGTATTAATTAAGATTAAAATTACTCTAAAAAATTATTGGTGTGAAAAAAAAGGCGAGTACTGAAAATTGTACGGTTCATAATGAGATGGTTGCCAAGTATGGGTGTCCCGTAAGTCAGAGGGAAATTTTGTTTTTGTTTACTTTACTTTTTAGAAATCCGATATGCATACCCCCCCTTTTTTTTTTTTTTTTTTTTTTTTTTTGTTGTTGTTGTTGTTTGTTTGTTTTTCATTTTGAACCCAGAAAATTTTTAGCAAAATATCAGCTCTTCGGGATAATGTTAACACGTGCTGAATTGACTGGAAAATCGTAATATCGATACTTGTATTTTTCGGTCAATTCTGCACGTGTTAACATTATTTACTTCATTTTATTTTAAACGTGCTTTTTTTTTTTTCTTTTAATTTCATAAACTCAGTTTTAAAACATCTAACGCGTTTCAGTTTAGTTTTATGAGATAATGACAGATATATTATATCAAAATGTTTTCAGTGTGACTGGGTGATGATAGATAGAATCTGTCGTTTAAGGTTTATCCAATAAACATAAATTAATAATTTTTACCTGGTGGAGAGAAAAAAAAAAGAAGAAAGATGGAAATCCAGTATAGTTAGGATCAGATTATGATAGATTAAATCTATTGTTTCAATTTTATCTCATGAATAAAGATTTAATGCAACACTTATCGGATAAAGATAGATTTAATACACTGAAACGCGTTTTAGTTTAGGTTTATGTGGTGAGTACATACAGGGCCTGATTAAGGGGGAAGCTCGCTCATACCGGAATATTTTCACAATTGTTTTTTACTTCATGTTATAGAAATTCCACGCTTTGACGAGGAAATATTTTTTATAAAAAATGAACGGTGTAAAACAATCCAATTTACTCACCGTTATTAGACACCAGAATTCTTTTAAAATAATTTTTAATGAAAATTTTCTGTTTATTATAGGAGGAAAGTATTTGTTAAAAAATAACGGTGTAAGTATAAATAATGTGTAAAGAGCGAGCTTCCCCCTTAATCAGGCCCTGAGTACATATCTTACTGCATCAGAAGATGTTTCAGTTTTACTTCATGAAAAAAGTTGAATCTATCGTTTTAGTTTCATCAGGTTAGGATTAATTTAACCTCTTACCTGCCGAGGAAAATTTATGAGATTCAGTTCAAAATGCTACCGATCTCTTTCAACTCTGAAATGAGTAAATCTTTCAAAAACACTATCATGATCTCTTTCAAGTTTATTTCAGAGCTGCCAACCTAATCCGGCAAATTGTTAGTACCGCCCTTTTTCCCACGCCACTTAATTTTTAGAGTTATTCTCTTCACATGTATCTACGATCATTTAAGAACAATAGTAACTTAAAAATTAGGTGGTGTAGAAAATGGGGCGGTACTCAAAATTTGCTGGGTATTGTTGGCGGCTCTGTTATTTTATTCACTGTCAAACCCGGTCAGCATTTTCACAGGTAGCAGTAAAGCACAAAGTATCGTACTTCGGAAAGATGTATATATACGTCTGGGAGCAGTTAATAGGTTAGTGCATCTTTTCCTTATAAAATAAAATTTAATTTAGTACAACATTTTCTTTTTACTTATTATTATTTAGCCTATTGATTTACATAAAGGTGGTATACATACGGTATCTCTGTTGAGTTTCTTAGGAACGGCATACTTGCCGACCATCTCATTATGACCCGTACAATTTTAAGTACCCGCCTCTTTTTTCACGCCAGTCATTTTTTAAAGTAATTTTAGGCTTATTTAATGGAAAAATTATTTGAAGAGAACTACACTAAAAATAAAACGATGTGAAAAAATGGGCGTTTTTTCATGGGGCTTTAACAATTGTACGGTTATTAATGAGATGGTTGGCAAGTATGCAACGGTTTTACATGTGTTAACTTGTTGCCAGTTATTTTGTTAGTGTAATTAATGTTTATTGTTAATTGATGTAATATAATTAATATCCATTTTACATTTCTCTTGCATGTTTTCACTGAATTTTACTTTTATATTCTTTTATTTATTTATTTTTTTCCTCTTTTACTTGTTGGGGGGGGGAGTGTTTTCAAAAAGTCTGTTTTGTTTGAAAGCAATAATGGTGATCTCTTATGTCGAATTTGGTGCATTTATGCACTATAGAATATGAATAACAATCTTCAAGTACACGGGGCAAATTGCAGCTTAAATTATTCACCATTAGCACCAGATATATATAACTAATTCGACAAACATAGTTTTTAATGAAACACATTTCACACTTTAAGTTCGTGTCATTATACACTACAGAAACTGAGAAAGATTTTTCCAGAAATGGGAAAAACCACAGCATATCAACGTCACCTGTTGGCCGGTATGAAAGAGATGTCATAAGCTCCAATTTATGTCAAGGTGCATCTATATACAAATTATGTGTATTAACATTTGAATTAGAGCTGCCATAAACTTTTTATCACACACACAAGTGGACGGGGATGTTTTAAAAATGGTCAAATCTTGTTCAAGAACATTTCGAAACGTGTAAATCAGTCGAAAATCGGAAATCGAAAATTTTTACGAATACAATACGTTGATCCGTAAAGATAAAAAATGTAGTTAAACTCTTGTGTGTGTACATATATATATATATATACACGCACATATATACATTTATCTTGCTAAAAAAAAAAAAATAATAATAATAAATAAATAAAAAAAAAAAATGCTTTAATGTATATAAATCGGTAGATAGATAGATTAAAGCAATTTTATTAATTTAGCAAGCAAGAACTAAATCCATTCGATCACGTCTTTATTTTATTTATTTCAAAAGTTACAATTAAAATATATACATATGTATATATTTTAATTGCAACTTTAAAAAATAAATAGAATACAGGCATTTTCGAACAGTTGGTTGTAGAGTTTAAGGCCGACTGTCTGCACTAGAGTCGTATTCCTAAAAGTGGAATGCCCTCAGTGGGAGTCTTTCTAAGGGGTCCTAGCCCATATTTATGCGAGTTTTAGAGTAAACTATGGAAATCACCGAACAACAAGATTTTTGAGCGCAACGCTGGATGTAACCAAGAACCTCCTATTCATTAGCGATAAATGTGAAACACCTACTATTTTCTAATCCGGAAGCTGAGCACAACTTCGTGACTTGAATTAATTTAAAAGAAAAAAATAAATATGATGGAAGAGTTTGAATATTCATATACCAAGATTTTAATATATAATTTTTGGTAACAGTTGAATAATATAGTATTAGGAGTGTTTAAGTGAATTATTAATTGATAAGCGTGATTCGAGTGCTGTTGTCATAAACAGTTTTGTAATAGACGAATCTATCTAATTAGTTACACTTACCTTTTTGTTACATCGATAAAAATATTTCTAAACTTGACAAAGGACATTTTGCTACAAATTTGTATAAGAACTATAAGCACTTGATGTTATTATATCAAAACAATGACTTTTAATTAAAATTTCAAAAATTTTTCATAAAGAAAATTCAGTACTATGGATCTAGGCTAATCATCATAAAATATTTGCTGTCTCAGATGCTCATTTTGGGTGATTAATGTTTTATAAGGCAATTTTCTATATACGCTCCTATATTTTGAAGATAGCATTTTTTTTTTCAGTTTTTTTAATTAAGGAATTTTAAAAAAGGTGGTGGTAAAAATTTAGGAGGCTTCGAGTTTCTTTAACACTTATTCTCTCTCTGAATGTCTGCATATATAATGTAAATAACTATAAAAATGAAAACAACAATAAAACTATATAGATATTTTACCCAAAAAGCTTTAAGGCTGTCATCAAGGAGATCGCCCAAAGGCAGAGTGGAAAGAGAGCTCGTAATTTGTCGTTTATGAGGGAATTTTTTTTTTTTTTTTAAAGTCTTTAAAAAATTGTGTTTGCGTATTTTTTATAAACACTTTATGTGCCGCAAACTTATGTATATAGGCAATTGAAATTTTACTGAATTTTTAGCGGATTTTCAAGTTTACTTTTAGCAGGGAAAAAAGTTGATATTGGAAACACTGTTCCAGATTTCGGTTTTTTAAATACGTATATATTTATATACTTCATTAGAGAATACATTTTAGAGACAGCTTGAAATATGTGTTATATTTTTCAATTCAAAAGTGTCGTGATGGCTGTACTGATCACCAATAAAACTTTAATTTGACAAAATATACGAATTGAAATAATTTATACGCACACACACATATATATATACACGTAACAATGCATAAACTAAATCTTTTCTGATAAATTATTGTAAGGACCTTGACGTAGACATTAAACAATTTTAATCGTACTTGCCAGTTTTGGTCAATTTAATCTTTGAAACGGTACGTTATGCTTTATAATTTCTATGGAAATATAGTTTTTTAACTAAGCTGAATTTATAAAAGTAATTTTTAAAGACTACAATATCCTTAAAATACACCCCAACCCCCCCCCCCCCACACACACACACACGTACACAAATAAAGAAAGAAAGAAAGATATATATGAACTAAATGATCTTTTGACTATGAACTAAATGAATCTTTTGACTAGGACGTTAGATTTAACAAAATTGCGTTGCATTCCAAAACATTTTTTTTTTTTTTAATTGATAGTTTTTACGTCCCATCTACAGGGTTCGTACTCTCCGCCTTTTTTTCAGGAATCTAACCCTAAGGAATGAAAAGTTTTTTAATTCATTGTTACCACTAATTTTATGCAATACTTTGCACCCTATATAATCGTAGCAGATTACAATAGACATATTCAGAAATTTTTCTGCATAACATTAGTGATGGCAAGAATAGCGAAAATTTCTTATCTTCGTTAGTGTCCTGAAGAAAGGGCGGAGAGTACGACCCCTGCATCTATTTCTCTGTTTTAAACAGTAAACCCCGCCTATTTCGTTGATTTTGGCAATTGCCTGTTGTGTATATTTTTTCCAATGCAAAATAAGCGGTTTAATACGAATACCCGTAGTCACTTTTTATTTTCTATATTCTTTGGTTTTAGAAGAATGATGAAATGCAGGGCTTATTTTCTTTAGAAAACAATAATTCGTTTGATAACATTAATGTCTAAAATTCGTCTTTTTTTTTTTTATTATTATTATTATTATTATTATTATTTCTTCACATTCAATTAAGTTGTTATACAGTTTGACCCGTAAATAAAAATTTAAAAGATTTATTTAAATTTTCTCTGTTATTTTTTAAGATTTTGTAGGTTATCTCATGCAAAACTTCATAAGAGATGGCCTCCTAAGCCTCTCCAAAAGAAAGATTTATTTATACGAGGTGTGGCTATTAAATAACGAGACTATTGCAGCTACAGATGAACCACATATGCGCCAAATCCGAACGACCGACATCTGTGCAGCGTAAAGCTTTCTCTTTCGATTACAGGGCCTCCCGTGTTTGTAGAGAAATCAGTCTGGCCGTAACCTTCGTTTGTGTAAGAGGTGTTTGTTTCATTTTGCCGAAAACGTGATAAATAGGGCAACGAATTGTCGTGAAATTTCACATGAAACTTGGTAAAATCGCTCGTGAAACTTATCTTTTATTAAAACAAGTTTATGGCGATGAATGTTTATCATGTGTGCGAGCTTTTGAGTGGTTCAACCGTTTCCAAGATGGCTGAGAAGACTTTGGAGATGATGACCGAAATTCAAAGCGATGATGATCCTTTTTTTCGACATTCTTGGTATTGTGTAACTTCACTGGGTTCCTGAATGTCAAACTATTAATCAACATTACTATCTTGAGATGTTTGCTCAACTCCGTGAAGGGGTAAGGAAAAAATGACCCGAATTGTGGAAGAACAAGTCATGGGTTCTCCATGAAGACAACGCGCCGGCTCACATGTCATTGTCTGTCAAGACGTTTCTAGCCAAATACAAAATTCCAATTTTAGACCATCCGCCTTATTCGCCTGACCTGGCCCCATGTGACTTTTATCCGTTCCCCAAAGTTAAATCTGCATTAAAAGGAACAAGATTTGAGTCAGTTAATGCTGTGAAAGAAAAAGCGGCACGCTTCATGCAGGAGCTCACAGGACAAGACTTCCAGCACTGTTTCGAACAATGGAAAATTCGCATGGGGCGTTGTAGGGATAAAGGAGGGGTGTATATTGAAGGTGATAATAACTAAATATGTATAAATTTAAAATAAAATGTTTTATAGCAATAGTCTCGTTATTTAATAGCCACACCTCGTATCTCGAAAACTAATAACTGCAATGAGCTGAAAATTCGCACAATCGTAATTTTAAGCATTAGGATTTATATTATGTAAAACTTACTATCGGTCATTATTCATAATTTTTTTTTAATAAGAGTCATGTATATCAAGTATCACCTATCAAAATTATTGGTGATATTTGAATAGAGAAAGTCCCCAAATTGGCAACACTGGCTAAAAGTGCTCCAGAATAAATGAAAATGTTGCCATCTACGGCTTCCATTCAAATGTAATTAATGCAGACAATCGTCCATAAACCCTACACTACATTGTCCAACCATTATTTGCGCGCCATATCATAGATCTTATATAAATATTATTTAAAAAAATAGTGCTGCAAAAAAATTAGAAGATCTGGCGTAAATGTCAGCTTTACTTCTTCTTCTTTTTTTTTTTTTTTTTCTTTCTTTTTTTCTTTTTTTTTTTCTTAAATTTTTTCTTGCTGAACTGCAAAGTTCTGCTCCTCAAAAGTAAAAATTTTTCCTTGTAAATAATGGTGCTTAAACATCGTAAACATTGGTCGCTATATAAAAGATATGACATAGCTGGGGTGGGAGATTTTTCGTCTGAAGACGGAATTTTTGGACGAGCTACTCTTTTTTTTTTTTTTTTTTTTTTTTAATTTCCATCACCTTTAATGAGCAAATTTTTAGGATTGAATATGGAAATTATTGAGTAAAAATGCGGCTGGAAGAATTAAATTTTGAGACTGAAACACTTGTTTCCCCGAGACATGTATAAAAGATTTTTTTTTTTTTTTTTTTTTTTTTTTTTTTTTTTTTAATTAAAGTAAAATAAATCTAGTTATAACATATTTTATAAATAAAAATTTTGAACATAATTTTCTCTTCGTAATGTTTAAACAGATTTTTCTATTTATTCCAAATTTCATTTGAGTTTATTATCGGTAAAATAAATGAAACATATTTTCTTTTAAATTCTTTCGTTTGTTTAGTGTTAAAAAAAAAAAAAAAAAAAAAAAAAAAGAGAGAGAGAGGAGAGAGAGAGAGAGAGTTTGAGAGAGAAATAAGCAATACTTTTCAATAAAATTCTTAATATCCAATTTATTGCAATTTTTTTTTTTCGATAAAATTTAAAATTAAATTTCAAGTTCTTTCAAATTTATACGTTTAAATATAAACAAAATTAAATCACAAGGAAAATAAAATTACTCATAAAATGAAACAGATTGAACTGAAAATTAATTTTTTATTAAGGACATTTCCTTAGTTTAAGTTAAAATAATGCCAAATAAGAAATTTCTTTTGATAATTGAATATGATAAAGTAAATAAAGAAGAAAAAGATCGTCATTGTTTCAAATGAAATATTTATCAAATTTTATATTAAGTAATGTTAAGTGTGAAAATAAGATTTCTAATGCAATATCGTGGTTTTTTATTAAAATTTTAATACAATAAAACAAAACTTGATTAATGTTTAATGTATGTGGATTAATGTAATCATGTTTAATGTTAAGAAATGATGTCGAAATTTAAAATCATTACAACTGTTTTTTTAACTTCTGTGAGCAATTATTTATGCAATGCCTTATTAAAATCGCTCACAGGATTTCTAGGATTTGCAGATATTTAGAAAAACATATTGAATATTTACGTATGCATTTTAGTTGTTTTATGAAAACAATGTTTTAAACACATTTGCATACCTGCTAAATTTTTAAATTATTTCGTAGCATTATTCATACCTGCTTTTTTTGTCATACCACTTTCTTTAGAAAATAATATTTTTCTAATTCACACGTTTGAAGCATATGAATATTGAACTAACATAAAACAAATATACCAGAAGAATTTACAAAAGAATCTAAATTAAAGGAGATGAGTTTTTTTTTTTTAATTTTCTCTAAGGAGAGAAACAAAACTTTGCAAAGAATTTCTGGGGTGAGATTTTGCAGTTGAGATTTATAATCAGGGTGACCGTTCATGAACTTTAATTACTGTGCAATAGGGAGTCCATACTTGCCAACCATCTCATTAATAACCGAGAAATTGTTAATACCCCCTGAAAAAACACCCCTTTTCTTACACCACTATATTTTTAGAGTTATTCTCTTCAAATGTTGTTAGAATTAATTAAGATTAAAATTACTCTAAAAAATTATTGGTGTGAAAAAAAAGGCGAGTACTGAAAATTGTACGGTTCATAATGAGATGGTTGCCAAGTATGGGTGTCCCGTAAGTCAGAGGGAAATTTTGTTTTTGTTTACTTTACTTTTTAGAAATCCGATATGCATACCCCCCTTTTTTTTTTTTTTTTTTTTTTTTTTTTTGTTGTTGTTGTTGTTTGTTTGTTTTTCATTTTGAACCCAGAAAATTTTTAGCAAAATATCAGCTCTTCGGGATAATGTTAACACGTGCTGAATTGACTGGAAAATCGTAATATCGATACTTGTATTTTTCGGTCAATTCTGCACGTGTTAACATTATTTACTTCATTTTATTTTAAACGTGCTTTTTTTTTTTTTCTTTTAATTTCATAAACTCAGTTTTAAAACATCTAACGCGTTTCAGTTTAGTTTTATGAGATAATGACAGATATATTATATCAAAATGTTTTCAGTGTGACTGGGTGATGATAGATAGAATCTGTCGTTTAAGGTTTATCCAATAAACATAAATTAATAATTTTTACCTGGTGGAGAGAAAAAAAAAAGAAGAAAGATGGAAATCCAGTATAGTTAGGATCAGATTATGATAGATTAAATCTATTGTTTCAATTTTATCTCATGAATAAAGATTTAATGCAACACTTATCGGATAAAGATAGATTTAATACACTGAAACGCGTTTTAGTTTAGGTTTATGTGGTGAGTACATACAGGGCCTGATTAAGGGGGAAGCTCGCTCATACCGGAATATTTTCACAATTGTTTTTTACTTCATGTTATAGAAATTCCACGCTTTGACGAGGAAATATTTTTTATAAAAAATGAACGGTGTAAAACAATCCAATTTACTCACCGTTATTAGACACCAGAATTCTTTTAAAATAATTTTTAATGAAAATTTTCTGTTTATTATAGGAGGAAAGTATTTGTTAAAAAATAACGGTGTAAGTATAAATAATGTGTAAAGAGCGAGCTTCCCCCTTAATCAGGCCCTGAGTACATATCTTACTGCATCAGAAGATGTTTCAGTTTTACTTCATGAAAAAAGTTGAATCTATCGTTTCAGTTTCATCAGGTTAGGATTAATTTAACCTCTTACCTGCCGAGGAAAATTTATGAGATTCAGTTCAAAATGCTACCGATCTCTTTCAACTCTGAAATGAGTAAATCTTTCAAAAACACTATCATGATCTCTTTCAAGTTTATTTCAGAGCTGCCAACCTAATCCGGCAAATTGTTAGTACCGCCCTTTTTCCCACGCCACTTAATTTTTAGAGTTATTCTCTTCACATGTATCTACGATCATTTAAGAACAATAGTAACTTAAAAATTAGGTGGTGTAGAAAATGGGGCGGTACTCAAAATTTGCTGGGTATTGTTGGCGGCTCTGTTATTTTATTCACTGTCAAACCCGGTCAGCATTTTCACAGGTAGCAGTAAAGCACAAAGTATCGTACTTCGGAAAGATGTATATATACGTCTGGGAGCAGTTAATAGGTTAGTGCATCTTTTCCTTATAAAATAAAATTTAATTTAGTACAACATTTTCTTTTTACTTATTATTATTTAGCCTATTGATTTACATAAAGGTGGTATACATACGGTATCTCTGTTGAGTTTCTTAGGAACGGCATACTTGCCGACCATCTCATTATGACCCGTACAATTTTAAGTACCCGCCTCTTTTTTCACGCCAGTCATTTTTTAAAGTAATTTTAGGCTTATTTAATGGAAAAATTATTTGAAGAGAACTACACTAAAAATAAAACGATGTGAAAAAATGGGCGTTTTTTCATGGGGCTTTAACAATTGTACGGTTATTAATGAGATGGTTGGCAAGTATGCAACGGTTTTACATGTGTTAACTTGTTGCCAGTTATTTTGTTAGTGTAATTAATGTTTATTGTTAATTGATGTAATATAATTAATATCCATTTTACATTTCTCTTGCATGTTTTCACTGAATTTTACTTTTATATTCTTTTATTTATTTATTTTTTTCCTCTTTTACTTGTTGGGGGGGGGAGTGTTTTCAAAAAGTCTGTTTTGTTTGAAAGCAATAATGGTGATCTCTTATGTCGAATTTGGTGCATTTATGCACTATAGAATATGAATAACAATCTTCAAGTACACGGGGCAAATTGCAGCTTAAATTATTCACCATTAGCACCAGATATATATAACTAATTCGACAAACATAGTTTTTAATGAAACACATTTCACACTTTAAGTTCGTGTCATTATACACTACAGAAACTGAGAAAGATTTTTCCAGAAATGGGAAAAACCACAGCATATCAACGTCACCTGTTGGCCGGTATGAAAGAGATGTCATAAGCTCCAATTTATGTCAAGGTGCATCTATATACAAATTATGTGTATTAACATTTGAATTAGAGCTGCCATAAACTTTTTATCACACACACAAGTGGACGGGGATGTTTTAAAAATGGTCAAATCTTGTTCAAGAACATTTCGAAACGTGTAAATCAGTCGAAAATCGGAAATCGAAAATTTTTACGAATACAATACGTTGATCCGTAAAGATAAAAAATGTAGTTAAACTCTTGTGTGTGTACATATATATATATATATACACGCACATATATACATTTATCTTGCTAAAAAAAAAAAAAAATAATAATAATAAATAAATAAAAAAAAAATGCTTTAATGTATATAAATCGGTAGATAGATAGATTAAAGCAATTTTATTAATTTAGCAAGCAAGAACTAAATCCATTCGATCACGTCTTTATTTTATTTATTTCAAAAGTTACAATTAAAATATATACATATGTATATATTTTAATTGCAACTTTAAAAAATAAATAGAATACAGGCATTTTCGAACAGTTGGTTGTAGAGTTTAAGGCCGACTGTCTGCACTAGAGTCGTATTCCTAAAAGTGGAATGCCCTCAGTGGGAGTCTTTCTAAGGGGTCCTAGCCCATATTTATGCGAGTTTTAGAGTAAACTATGGAAATCACCGAACAACAAGATTTTTGAGCGCAACGCTGGATGTAACCAAGAACCTCCTATTCATTAGCGATAAATGTGAAACACCTACTATTTTCTAATCCGGAAGCTGAGCACAACTTCGTGACTTGAATTAATTTAAAAGAAAAAAATAAATATGATGGAAGAGTTTGAATATTCATATACCAAGATTTTAATATATAATTTTTGGTAACAGTTGAATAATATAGTATTAGGAGTGTTTAAGTGAATTATTAATTGATAAGCGTGATTCGAGTGCTGTTGTCATAAACAGTTTTGTAATAGACGAATCTATCTAATTGGTTACACTTACCTTTTTGTTACATCGATAAAAATATTTCTAAACTTGACAAAGGACATTTTGCTACAAATTTGTATAAGAACTATAAGCACTTGATGTTATTATATCAAAACAATGACTTTTAATTAAAATTTCAAAAATTTTTCATAAAGAAAATTCAGTACTATGGATCTAGGCTAATCATCATAAAATATTTGCTGTCTCAGATGCTCATTTTGGGTGATTAATGTTTTATAAGGCAATTTTCTATATACGCTCCTATATTTTGAAGATAGCATTTTTTTTTTCAGTTTTTTTAATTAAGGAATTTTAAAAAAGGTGGTGGTAAAAATTTAGGAGGCTTCGAGTTTCTTTAACACTTATTCTCTCTCTGAATGTCTGCATATATAAAGTAAATAACTATAAAAATGAAAACAACAATAAAACTATATAGATATTTTACCCAAAAAGCTTTAAGGCTGTCATCAAGGAGATCGCCCAAAGGCAGAGTGGAAAGAGAGCTCGTAATTTGTCGTTTATGAGGGAATTTTTTTTTTTTTTAAGTCTTTAAAAAATTGTGTTTGCGTATTTTTTATAAACACTTTATGTGCCGCAAACTTATGTATATAGGCAATTGAAATTTTACTGAATTTTTAGCGGATTTTCAAGTTTACTTTTAGCAGGGAAAAAAGTTGATATTGGAAACACTGTTCCAGATTTCGGTTTTTTAAATACGTATATATTTATATACTTCATTAGAGAATACATTTTAGAGACAGCTTGAAATATGTGTTATATTTTTCAATTCAAAAGTGTCGTGATGGCTGTACTGATCACCAATAAAACTTTAATTTGACAAAATATACGAATTGAAATAATTTATACGCACACACACATATATATATACACGTAACAATGCATAAACTAAATCTTTTCTGATAAATTATTGTAAGGACCTTGACGTAGACATTAAACAATTTTAATCGTACTTGCCAGTTTTGGTCAATTTAATCTTTGAAACGGTACGTTATGCTTTATAATTTCTATGGAAATATAGTTTTTTAACTAAGCTGAATTTATAAAAGTAATTTTTAAAGACTACAATATCCTTAAAATACACCCCAACCCCCCCCCCACACACACACACACACGTACACAAATAAAGAAAGAAAGAAAGATATATATGAACTAAATGATCTTTTGACTATGAACTAAATGAATCTTTTGACCAGGACGTTAGATTTAACAAAATTGCGTTGCATTCCAAAACATTTTTTTTTTTTTTTAATTGATAGTTTTTACGTCCCATCTACAGGGTTCGTACTCTCCGCCTTTTTTTCAGGAATCTAACCCTAAGGAATGAAAAGTTTTTTAATTCATTGTTACCACTAATTTTATGCAATACTTTGCACCCTGTATAATCGTAGCAGATTACAATAGACATATTCAGAAATTTTTCTGCATAATATTAGTGATGGCAAGAATAGCGAAAATTTCTTATCTTCGTTAGTGTCCTGAAGAAAGGGCGGAGAGTACGACCCCTGCATCTATTTCTCTGTTTTAAACAGTAAACCCCGCCTATTTCGTTGATTTTGGCAAATGCCTGTTGTGTATATTTTTTCCAATGCAAAATAAGCGGTTTAATACGAATACCCGTAGTCACTTTTTATTTTCTATATTCTTTGGTTTTAGAAGAATGATGAAATGCAGGGCTTATTTTCTTTAGAAAACAATAATTCGTTTGATAACATTAATGTCTAAAATTCATCTTTTTTTTTTTTTATTATTATTATTATTTCTTCACATTCAATTAAGTTGTTATACAGTTTGACCCGTAAATAAAAATTTAAAAGATTTATTTAAATTTTCTCTGTTATTTTTTAAGATTTTGTAGGTTATCTCATGCAAAACTTCATAAGAGATGGCCTCCTAAGCCTCTCCAAAAGAAAGATTTATTTATATCTCGAAAACTAATAACTGCAATGACCTGCAAATTCGCACAATCGTAATTTTAAGCATTAGGATTTATATTATGTAAAACTTACTATCGGTCATTATTCATAATTTTTTTTTAATATGAGTCATGTATATCAAGTATCACCTATGAAAATTATTGGTGATATTTGAATACAGAAAGTCCCCAACCGGCAACACTGGCTAAAAGTGCTCCAGAGTAAATGAAAATGTTGCCATCTACGGCTTCCATTCAAATGTAATTAATGCAGACAATCGTCCATAAACCCTACACTGCATTGTCCAACCATTATTTGCACGCCATATGATAGATCTTATATAAATATTATTTAAAAAAATAGTGCTGCAAAAAAATTTTACTTCTTCTTCTTTTATTTTTTTCTTTTTTTTTCTTTTCTTTTTTTTTCTTTTCTTTTTTTTTTTTTAATTTAATTAAATTTTTTCTTGCTGAACTGCAAAGTTTTGCTCCTCAAAAGTAAAAATTTTTCCTTGTAAATAATGGTGCTTAAACATCGTAAACATTGGTCGCTATGTAAAAGATATGACATAGCTAGGGTGGGAGATTTTTCGTCTGAAGACGGAATTTTTGGACGAGCTACTCTTTTTTTTTTTTTTTTTTTTTTTTTTTTAATTTCCATCACTTTTAATGAGCAAATTTTTAGGATTGAATATGGAAATTATTGAGTAAAAATACGGCTGGAAGAATTAAATTTTGAGACTGAAACATTTGTTTCCCCGAGACATGTATAAAAGATTTTTTTTTTTTTTTTTTTTTTAATTAAAGTAAAATAAATCTAGTTATAACATATTTTATAAATAAAAATTTTGAACATAATTTTCTCTTCGTAATGTTTAAACAGATTTTTCTATTTATTCCAAATTTCATTTGAGTTTATTATCGGTAAAATAAATGAAACATATTTTCTTTTAAATTCTTTCGTTTGTTTAGTGTAAAAAAAAAAAAAAAAAAAAAAAAAGAGAGAGAGAGAGAGTTTGAGAGAGAAATAAGCAATACTTTTCAATAAAATTCTTAATATCCAATTTATTGCAATTTTTATTTTTCGATACAATTTAAAATTAAATTTCAAGTTCTTTCAAATTTATACGTTTAAATATAAACAAAATTAAATCATAATGAAAATAAAATTACTTATAAAATGAAACAGTATGAACGGAAAATTAATTTTTTATTAAGGACATTTCCTTAGTTTAAGTTAAAATAATGCCAAATAAGAAATTTCTTTTGATAATTGAATATGATAAAGTAAATAAAGAAGAAAAAGATCGTCATTGTTTCAAATGAAATATTTATCAAATTTTATATTAAGTTATGTTAAGTGTGAAAATAAGATTTCTAATGCAATATCGTGGTTTTTTATTAAAATTTTAATACAATAAAACAAAACTTGATTAATGTTTAATGTATGTGGATTAATGTAATCATGTTTAACGTTAAGAAATGATGTCGAAATTTAAAATCATTACAACTGTTTTTTTAACTTCTGTGAGCAATTATTTATGCAATGCCTTATTAAAATCGCTTACAGGATTTCTAGGATTTGCAGATATTTAGAAAAACATATTGAATATTTACGTACGCATTTTAGTTGTTTTATGAAAACAATGTTTTAAACACATTTGCATACCTGCTAAATTTTTAAATTATTTCGTAGCATTATTCATACCTGCTTTTTTTGTCATACCACTTTCTTTAGAAAATAATATTTTTCTAATTCACACGTTTCAAGCATATGAATATTCAACTAACTTAAAACAAATATACCAGAAGAATTTACAAAAGAATCTAAATTAAAGGAAATGAGATTTTCTTTATTTTTCTCTAAGGAGAGAAATAAAACTTTGCAAAGAATTTCTGGGGTGAGATTTTGCAGTTGGGATTTATAATCAAGGTGATCGTTCATGAACTTTAATTACTCTACAATAGGGGGTCCATACTTGCCAACCATCTCATTAATAACCGAGAAATTGTTAATACTCCCTGAAAAAACGCCCCTTTCTCACACCACTATACTTTTAGAGTTATTCTCTTCAAATGTTGTTAGTATTAAATAAGAATAAAATTACTCTAAAAAATTATTGGTGTGAAAAAAAAGGCGAGTACTAAAAATTGTACGGTTCATAATGAGATGGTTGCCAAGTATGGGAGTCCCGTAAGTCAGAGGGAAATTTTGTTTTTGTTTACTTTACTTTTTAGAAATCCGATATGCATACTCCTATTTTTTTTTTTTCTGTTGTTGTTTGTTTGTTTTTCATTTTGAACCCAGAAAATTTTTAGCAAAATATCAGCTCTTTGGGATAATGTTAACACGTGCTGAATTGACTGGAAAATCGTAATATCGATACTTGTATTTTCCCGTCAATTCTGCACGTGTTAACATTATTTACTTTATTTTATTTTAAACGTGTTTTTTTTTTTTCTTTTAATTTCATAAAGTCAGTTTTAAAACATCGAAACGCGTTTCAGTTTAGTTTTATGAGATAATGACAGATATATTATATCAAAAGGTTTTCAGTTTGACTGGGTGATGATAGATAGAATCTGTCGTTTAAGGTTTATCCAATAAACATAAATTAATAATTTTTACCTGATGGAGAGAAAAAAAAAGGAAGAAGAAGGAGAATGGAAATCCAGTACAGTTAGGATCAGATTATGATAGATTAAATCTATTGTTTCAATTTTATCTCATGAATAAAAATTTAATGCAACGCTTATCTAATGATGTGTGAGTGTTCTCACACATATGTCCTTTAAAAGCTTATTTATTTATCCAAATTTAATATATAACAAAAAGGAGGGATTAATATAGATTATATAAAATAAATCTTTTTAAATTTATCTAATTCAAGTAATTAATTATAGAGAATTTCCCGTTTTATTTTTAAATCAAAATTTTCATTTCTTTGTTCTTCTATCGTTAAAAACACATTGATCTAGGAATAAAATAAAGCAATTTTTATATTGGGGTTTGTGAAAAATAGTATGTGTATACATTTTCCCCGGATGGATTAAATCAATTTAGCCATAATTATTTATTTTCAGAGGGTAATTTAAAAAGTCGTTATCAATCTTTTTTTAGCATATACAGCTATTAATAAAAAAATAATCATTTGATTTCATGTTTATTACCCTTGTATGTTTATGTTAAAAAAACCTATTATTATTTCAAGAGGGTCATTATAATTCTAAAAATAGATTTATAGGGTTGTTCGATAGTCTGGGCGTCGCCGTCTTTGTTCATTGAGAGTTGAAGGTCATTTGGCATGGCTTCTCAATGTCAAATCGATTTAATATTTGTAACGAACTTTTTATATTCAAAATTTAGTATGAATATCTTAGAAGAACAAAGAAACAGTTTGGCATTCTTTTGGCTGCATTTCAAAGATGCCAATCTCCGGGGTTGCGATTTTAAGCTATCTGTGGCTAGCAGATTTAGTGTATCTTTTCGCTTTTGATCAAGTACTAAGTAGACGTAATTTTTTGAGGTCCTCCTCCCTCTCTGTCTAGTTGATGGGGATAGAATTTTTGTATCTGCTTACGAATATAGGAATGAAATGTAAAGTCGTTGGTGACTGCAACCTGAATATTATATTGCTGCATTAATAAATCACAGTACTAAAATGATGCGTATCCTGATTATTTTTGAAGTAAAGACTTCTACTTTATTTTTTTAACGATTTCTACGATCCGGCTTTTGTGTGAAACGAACCTGACTGTGCTAGGCAATAGCACATATTATATGGTGCCTGTCCAGCTTCCCCGATCTTCAAAAATGGAGGGGGAGGAGGAACCCGACGGAATCATAATAAATTTTCCATGACGGAAAGGACCGAACATTTTATTAAAATTGCATCATCGAAGTGAATGTGGATAAGTAGTTGCATACTGCTATGTATACTCTCGATACTTAATTGGATTAATCATCGTTTGCAGTTGCAGATATTTGTTGTGAAGAAAAGTGGTGCAGCGAAGATTAAGATTTTACGAGTTCGCCTCTCCTCTTCATCTTATATGGTTTGCGGATGTGTGCCAGCTAGAGTTTGTGTACAGTGATCAAGGCTGTGTTTCTTCATGGGTGTCTATATCGTGGAGTTAAAAGTCTTACGAGTGTGCTCTAGTCTTCAAGAGATATTTCGTTTATGGATGTGTACGTGATCTGTGCGGTCTTTCTTCGGGAATATGTGTGCGGCGATACAATTCGTGCATCTAGAAAAAAAAAAAAATTTTTTTTCGCTCCTGCATCTCGTGTTTATTATGTGCAATGTGCGGATTTTTTCGTCACGTAAGATGATCGCTTCATTTTTTTTTTTGTGCGTTTTGTGACATCTACAAAGATCTTGTGTTCGCAAGTGTTTTTTTTTTTTCGACTCTGCAAGTGCAATTTTTTTTTTTCTCCTTGTGAAATTTTTTTGGTGACTGGAGACAAGGGTAAATATTCATGTGGGATAAACAGCTGCTCAATTGAATAAAGTGAATGAGCAGAAATTGATAAATATTATTTTGTTTAGAAAATAAATTTCTTTCTTTTGCCTCTTAGCAAATCTATGTGCTGGAAGTGGTAAGTTGTGAGTTTATCTTATATTTTAAATATCCTAATGGAACTGTTGCTTTTATTAATTTTGTTCCTTTCTCACCAGTAAGAAATAATAATGATAAATATAATAAAGAAGGGAAGAGAGTTTTTGGAAAATAAATTTTTTTAGAAATTCTATTTTGAAATTTTATTGAAACTTTGAACAAAAAAAAAATCTTCCTTATTCTTTTGAATTTTTGAAATATATATTTTTCCTAATTTTTAATAAAGTATTTCATGTGATATAAGTATATGTGTATATATGTTTTGGTGTTTTTCATGATAATTGGTATTTTTCTTTGCTTATAAAGCTTAATGTGATTTATTTTTTTATTATTTTGAAATTTTTTGAAATATATATTTTTTTCGTAATTTTTTAATAAAGTATTTCATTTGATATAAGTATATATATATATATACATTTTGTTGTTTTTCATGATAGTTGGTATTTTTCTATGCTTATAAAATGCATAATATTTTGTGCTCATAGATCTTAATGCAATTTATTTTTTTTTGCTAGGACAATTTTGAAATTTTTGGACTATATATTTTTAATGGGTCTCACAGTATTTTGTTGGGATTTTATTTTTCTTTCATGATGATTAATGCTTTTATTTGCATATTGTGATTTATTTTTTTAAGTGATTTATTACAATTACTGCTGCAAATTTCTACAATTCCTTATGATTTATTTTATTTTTCGAATATTTTAAGATATATATATACACTTTTTGACATTTTTAATGAGGTATTTTATCTGATGCAGTTGCCGTAAGCATTAAAAGGAAAGATGCGTAATTTTTGTGCTCATTTAATTTAATATATTATATATTTTTTTACTCGAGTATTTCTGAGATATATTAGTATTTATTTGACCCAACATAAATAATTAAGATGGCCACTAAAAAGAACATCAATATTAATATTCTGAATTTTGACGGTGACTCATCCTTACTTGAATTTTTTTTTGATCAGATTGAGTCATATGCCAAATTAAATAGATTAAATTCAGAAGAGGCAGTGGCAATTTTAAAAGGAAAATTAACCGGCCCTGCATTAAAGTTCATGACTCAATCTCCCTTATTATATAAATCCACAGATTTAAAATTTATCAAGGATGAGATATATGTGTGAGTGTTCTCACACATATGTCCTTTAAAAGCGTATTTATTTATCCAAATTTAATATATAACAAAAAGGAGGGATTAATATAGATTATATAAAATAAATCTTTTTAAATTTATCTAATTCAAGTAATTAATTATAGAGAATTTCCCGTTTTATTTTTAAATCAAAATTTTCATTTCTTTGTTCTTCTATCGTTAAAAACACATTGATCTAGGAATAAAATAAAGCAATTTTTATATTGGGGTTTGTGAAAAATAGTATGTGTATACATTTTCCCCGGATGGATTAAATCAATTTAGCCATAATTATTTATTTTCAGAGGGTAATTTAAAAAGTCGTTATCAATCTTTTTTTAGCATATACAGCTATTAATAAAAAAATAATCATTTGATTTCATGTTTATTACCCTTGTATGTTTATGTTAAAAAAACCTATTATTATTTCAAGAGGGTCATTATAATTCTAAAAATAGATTTATAGGGTTGTTCGATAGTCTGGGCGTCGCCGTCTTTGTTCATTGAGAGTTGAAGGTCATTTGGCATGGCTTCTCAATGTCAAATCGATTTAATATTTGTAACGAACTTTTTATATTCAAAATTTAGTATGAATATCTTAGAAGAACAAAGAAACAGTTTGGCATTCTTTTGGCTGCATTTCAAAGATGCCAATCTCCGGGGTTGCGATTTTAAGCTATCTGTGGCTAGCAGATTTAGTGTATCTTTTCGCTTTTGATCAAGTACTAAGTAGACGTAATTTTTTGAGGTCCTCCTCCCTCTCTGTCTAGTTGATGGGGATAGAATTTTTGTATCTGCTTACGAATATAGGAATGAAATGTAAAGTCGTTGGTGACTGCAACCTGAATATTATATTGCTGCATTAATAAATCACAGTACTAAAATGATGCGTATCCTGATTATTTTTGAAGTAAAGACTTCTACTTTATTTTTTTAACGATTTCTACGATCCGGCTTTTGTGTGAAACGAACCTGACTGTGCTAGGCAATAGCACAAATGAAGATAGACTTAAAACGCAGAAACGCGTTTTAGTTTAGGTCATGAGATGAGTACATATCTTACTGCATCGGAACATGTTTCAGTTTTACTTCATGAAAAAAGTTGAATCTGTTTCAGTTTCATCAGGTGAGGATTAATTTAACCTCTTACCTGCCGAGGAAAATTTACGAAATTCAGTTCAAAATGCTACCGATCTCTTTCAACTCTGAAATGAGTAAATCTTTCAAAAACACTATCATGATCTCTTTAAGTTTATTTCAGAGCTGCCAACCTAATCCGGCAAATTGTTAGTACCGCCCTTTTTCCCACGCCACTTAATTTTTAGAGTTATTCTCTTCACATGTATCTACGATCATTTAAGAACAATAGTAACTTAAAAATTAAGTGGTGTAGAAAAAGGGGCGGTACTCAAAATTTACCGGGTATTGTTGGCGGCTCTGTTGTTTTTTTGCACTGTCAAACCCTGTTAGCATTTTCACAGGTATCAGTAAAGCACAAAGTATCGTACTTCGGAAAAATGTATATATACGTCCGGGAGCAGTTAATGTGCTTGTGCATCTTTTCCTTATAAAAAAAAAATTTAATTTAGTACAACATTTTCTTTTTACTTGTTATTTTTTAGCCTATTGATTTACATAAAGGTGGTATACATATGATATCTCTGTTGAGTTTCTTAGGAACGGCATACTTGCCAACCATCTCATTATGAAGCTTACAATTATAAGTACCCGCCTCTTTTTTCACGCCAGTCATTTTTTAAAGTAATTTTACTCTTATTTAATGGAAAAATTATTTGAAGAGAACTACACTAAAAATAAAACGGTGTGAAAAAATGGGCGTTTTTTCATGGGGCGTTAACAATTTACGGTTATTAATGAGATGGTTGGCAAGTATGCAACGATTTTACATGTGTTAATTTGTTGCCAGTTATTTTGTTAATGTAATTAATGTTCATTGTTAATTGATGTAATGTAATTAATATCCATTTTCCATTTCTCTTGCATGTTTTCACTGAATTTTACTTTTATATTCTTTTATTTATTTATTTTTTTCCTCTTTTACTGGTTGAGGGGGGGGGGAGTACTTTCAAAAAGTCTGTTTTGTTTGAAAGCAATAATGGAGATCTCTTATATCGAATTTGGTGCATTTATGCACTATAGAATATGAGGTATAACCTTCAAGTGCACGGGGCAAATTGCAGCTTAAATGATTCACCATTAGCACCAGATATTTATAACTAATTCCACAAACATAGTTTTTAATGAAACACATTTCACACTTTAAGTTCGTGTCATTATACACTACAGAAACTGAGAAAGATTTTTCCAGAAATGAGAAGAACCACAGCATATCAACGTCACCTGTTGGGCGGTATGAAAGAGATGTCATAAGCTCCAATTCATGTCAAGGTGCATCTATATACAAATTATGTGTATTAACATTTGAATTAAAGCTGCCATAAACTTTTTATCACACACACAAGTGGACGGGGATGTTTTAAAAATGGTCAAATCTTGTTCTAGAACATTTCGAAACGTGTAAATCCGTCGAAAACCGGAAATCGAAATTTTTTACGAATACAACACATTCATCTATGAAGATAAATAATGTAGATAAACTCTTGTTTGTGCACATATATATATATATATATATATATACACATATATACATTTATCTTGCTAAAAAAAAAAAAAAAAGTGCTTTAATATACTCGTATATATATTGGTAAATAGATAGAGTAAAGCAATTTTATTAATTTAGCAAGCAGGAACTAAATCCATTCGAACACGTCTTTATTTTATTAATTTCAAAAGTTACAATTAAAATATATACATTTGTACATATTTTAATTGCAACTTTTAAAAATTAATAAAATAAAGGCATTTTCTAACGGTTGGTTCTAGATCTTAAGGCCGACTGACTGCACTAGAGTCCTATTCCTAAAAGTGGAATGCTCTCAGTGGGAGTTTTTCTAAGGGGTCTTAGCCTATATTTACACGAGTTTTAGAGAAAACAAAGGAAATCACCGAACAACTAGGTTTTAGAGCGCACGCTGGGTCAAACCAACAACCTCCTCTTCTTCAGCTCTAACACATAAAACACGCACAATTTTCGGAAGCTGAATACTGCTTCGCAACTTGAATTATCTATAAATAAATATGTTCGTGTCGTTTTTGAGTATGAATATTCATATACCAACATTTTAGTATATAATTTTTGGTGACAATTCAATAATATATTGTTGAGTGTGTTTAAGTGAATTATTAATTGATAAGTATGGTTTGAGTGCAGTTGTCATAAAAAGTTTTGTAATAGACGAATCTATCTAATTAGTTACACTTACCTTTGTGTTACATCGATAAAAATATTTCTAAACTTGACAAAAAAACATTCTGCTACAAATTTGTATAAGAACTATGAGCATTTCATGTTATTATATCAAAACAATGACTTTTAATTAAAATTTCATAAATTTATCATAAAGAAAATTCAGTACTATGAGTCTAGGCTAATCATCATAAAATTTTTTCTGTCTCAGATCAGAGCCTCCTTAAGTAGATGCCTTCCACGCGCTTCGAATCCCAATGTTAAATTAGGCAACATTTAAAAAACAAAACTAACGCTAGGTGGCAGCACCTACGCAGAGCAACAATTTTCTTCTGTTTCATAGATAAGTTATATTTTTCATATAAAATCTAGCTAGCTATTAATTTCAATTTAAAGTCCAAAATTGTATTTTTTTTCTTTTAATTTGAAAAAATGATGTGAAAGTGCTTTATCGTAAATATTTTCAAAAAAAATATTCAAATATTTATATTTAAAAAAGTATAGTGTTTAATTTTCTTCGAAAGTGGACAAGACCTATTTTAGCTTTTCAACTAATTGAATTACAACGTATCAAATAAATAACACCTTTTTTTTTTTTTTTATTAATATATTATTAATTAAAAAACGAAATTTAAAATTAAATAAGCAAAAACATGGCATGTCTATCACGCTATTAAATTATTTTTTATATATTTATTCAATAAAAATTTCAAATTTTTTTTTAATTTAGATATCAGATGAAAGTTTCGTTTATATAAATTAAAATCTCTGAACTTTAAATGAGTTCAGTTTAGAATGAATAATTTATAATGATAAATTATTAAAATCATGTCTTTTTTTTCTTTTTTTGGTCATGTCCTTTACGTTACATTTTTACCTTATTAGGTGTGAATTATTTTTCTTAAATCGAGAATTTTATATTATTTATAAGAAAAATAGACCAGCACATTAACAAGATAAGTTAACATTCAGTAATAAAAATTGGAGAAGAAAACAATCTGTTGTCTAGTCCGTCACAAAAAATAAATAAATAACCATTAAGATTTAAATTTTTAAAATTAAGGATTTCTTGAGTATAAGTTTTCTCTCGCACGAAAAGTTTTTTTTTTTTTTTTTTTTTTTCAAGATTTTATTAGCTCTACCAGTTCCGAGAGGGTATGCTTTCGAAACTGATAGATATTTTCGAAATAAAGTTGTGTTATGTTTACATGTTTTGAGGTCTCCTGAAACGAAAAATGTTTTTAGCGGTTGGTCTGTGCGCGTCGGTTTGTCTATCTCAGATATACAAAATGCTGAAAGTGTATTTCATTTTGTGTTAAGTGTTTTTCATATAAGACTAAATTTAAATGCACAATCTGATGTGCACATAGTTTATTGAAAACATACAGGGCTATCCAAAATTAAGCTAAACGTTCTTTTCTGTAGAATGTAATTGACGGAAGTGCTTTGCTACGCTTTTTTATGTCGACGAATACTGTTGAAGAAGGAAAATTAATTTTTCGAACCTATAATGTAAACAAAGTATTTTTTTGAAGTTCTATTTTCAACTCAGGTTTTTGAATAAAGTCACGTTTTGGGGTTCTCTGAATACAAAAAAAAAAAAAAAAAAAAAAATTTTTAGTTTTTAGTGATCGATTTATATGCATATTTATTATCAGAATAACTTAAAAACAAACAAATGCAGGAAATTCACAATTGTATTTTAAAACTCGTATTAGGTTTCAATTTGAAAAATTTGATAAAGATTGGCAAATTTAAGGACAAATTAATAACATCCTTGAAATATTTTTACTTCCATTACCCTACTACCGTAGGTAATGAAAGTATTGTGTTCGGTCCAAAAATTCGATATCGAGTTTCCCCCTGATTTATATTTTTAAGGTCTCACGAGTCCAAAAAAAGTAGTTTTTGGCAATTAGCCAGTATATATGTGTGTGTGTGTGTGTATGTGAGTGTATGGATGTGGAGAATTTCTATTTCAAAAAATCAAGTCATCTTTCTGTTATATCTGATAATTTTTCAAATCAGTAATAATGATATTTAATTTTTACATGAATTTTTAATTCCATATTCCATTTGTGTGGTAAAAGGTTAATAAAAGCAATGTTATGAATTTTAAAACTTAATATTTTTAAAAAGAACAAAAGTAGAAATAAAAATTTTCTATTTTTTCTTTTCAAGATTCCCAACACTTTTGTTTCGATTTAACTGAAATAATCAAATTTTTATACGCATTTACACAAGTCTTTAAAAAACAGTGGTATTAAAAAAATTTAAATCAATCTTGTTCCTATATTGGAGTATTTTATAGTTTTATTCATAAGATACTAATGTAATTTATGAATAAAACTATAAAATACTACAATATAGAGTTACTTCAAAGTAACTAAGAACAAGTTATTTTTCTGTATTCCTACATCAATAAATAAAAATTTCATTTCATTTTGTAATAAGGATAACTATTTTATTTGTTAAATCTAACTTACTAACAGAGGTGTCAGAAGGGTTCGAAGGTACCCTTCGAATTTTTATATCATAATTTCTTTTAAATTTATCTTCGTCTTAATCACAGAATTTACGATAATAAATAAAAATAATGTTTTTTGTGAAAAATATTATTGATATTCAAAAATCCGGAGGGTTGGTAATTTTGCATTAATTACTTATGCAGTTTACATACCCTGTCTTGAAATATGAAACCGTGAAAACTTATATTTTCACGGCGACACTCCGATTTACAAAATGGAACGACGCAATACACCATATTATATATATATAAAAAAAAAAAAAAAAACCTCTCACATTTGTTAAATTAATAAAACATAAACCATGAAGAACTCAATTGAAACTCAATTGAATCGCGTGAAATAAACAGAACTTTACGACACGGTATCAAGCGCCATCTACTGGCTATGTTCTTCTTGTACTGTTGCCAAGTTTCCGAGCGACTCGCTAGGCATCTACTTAAGGAGGCTCTGCTCAGATGCTCATTTTGGGAGGTTAATGTTTTATAAGGCAATTTTCTATATACGCTATTATATTTTGAAGATAACATTTTTTTTTTTTTTTTTCAGTTTTTTTAATTAAGGAATTTTAAAAAAGGTGGTGGTAAAAATTTAGGAGGCTTCGAGCTTTCTTTAACACTTATTCTCTCTCTGAATGTCTGAATATATAAAGTAAATAACTATAAAAATGAAAACAACAATAAAACTATATAGATATTTTACCCAAAAAGCATTAAGGCTGTCATCAAGGAGATCGCTCAAAGGCAGAGTGGAAAGGGAGCTCGTAATTTGTCGTTTATTAGGGGGAAAAAAAAATAAAAAAAAATCTTTAAAAAATTGTGTTTGCGTATTTTTTACAAACACTTTATGTGCCGCAAACTTATGTATATAGGCAACTAAAATTTTACTGAATTTTTAGCGGATTTTCAAGTTTACTTTTCGCAGGGAAAAAAGTTGATATTGGCAACACTGTTCCAGATTTCGGTTTTTTAAATACGTATATATTTGTATACTTCATTGGAGAATACATTTTAGAGACAGCTTGAAATATGTATTATATTTTTCAATTCAAAAGTGTCGTGATGGCTGTACTGATCACCAATAAAACTTTAATTTGACAAAATATACGAATTGAAATAATTTATACGCACACACATATATATATATACACGTAACAATGCATAAACTAAATCTTATCTGATAAATTATTGTAAGGACTTTGACGTAGACATTAAACAATTTTAATCGTACTTGCCAGTTTTGGTCAATTTAATCTTTGAAACAGTACGGTATGCTTTATAATTTCTATGGAAATATAGCTTATTAACTAAGCTAAATTTATAAAAGTAATTTTTGAAGACTACAATCTCCTTAAAATACCCCCCCTCCCACACACACACACGTGCACAAATAAATAAATAAAGAAAGATATATATGAACTAAACGATCTTTTGACTATGAACTAAATGAATCTTTTGACTAGGACGTTAGATTTAACAAGTTTGCGTTGCATTCCAAAACCTTTTTTTTTTGTTAATTGATAGTTTTTACGTTCCATCTACAGGGTTCGTACTCTCCGCCTTTTTTTCAGGAAAATGACCATAAGGAATGATAATTTTTTTAATTCATTGTTACCACTAATTTTATGCAATACTTTGCACCCTGTATAATCGTAGCAGATTACGAGAAATGTATTCAGAAAATTTTCTACATAAAAGTAGTGATGGCAAGAGTAGCAGAAATTTCTTATCTTCGTTAGTGTCCTGCAGAAAGGGCGAGAGTACAGTACAACCCCTGCGCCCTGCATCTATTTCTCTATTTCAAACAGTAAATCCCGCCTATTTGCGTTGATTTTGGCGAATACCGCTTGTGTATATTTTTTCCAATGTAAAATAAGCGGTTTAATACGAATACGTGTAGTCACTTTTTCTTTTCTATATTCTTTGGTTTTAGAAGAATGATAAAATACGGGGCTTATTTTCTTTAGAAAACAAAAATTCGTTTGATTACATTAATGCCTAAACTATTATTATTATTATTATTATTATTATTATTTATTTATTTATTTATTTATTTATTTTTTTCATTTCTTCACATTCAATTAAGTTTTTATACAGTTTGACCAGTAAATAAAAATTTAAAGGATTTTGTTTAATTTTCTCTGTTATTTTAAAGATTTTGTAGGTTATCTCATGCAAAACTTCATAAGAGATGGCCTCTTAAGCCTCTCCAAAAGAAAGATTTATTTATATCTCGAAAACTAATAACTGCAATGAGCTGCAAATTCGAACAATCGTATTTTTCAGCATTAGGATTCATATTAGGTAAAACTTAATATCGGTCATTATTCATTATTCATTATTCATTATTTTTTTTAATATGAATCATGTATATCAAATATCACCTCTCAAAATTATTGGTGATATTTGAATAAAGAAAGTCCCCAATCTGGCAACACTGGCTAAAAGTGCTCCAGAATAAAGGAAAATGTTGCCATCTACGACTTCCATTTGAAAGTAATTAATGCAGACAATCGTCCATAAACCCTACACCACATAGTCCAGCCATTATTTGCGCGTCATATCATAGATCTTATATAAATATTATTTAATAAATAGTGGTGCAAAATAATTAGAAGATCTGACGTAAATGCCAGCTTTTCTTCTTCTTCTTCTTCTTTTTCTTTTCTTTTCTTTCTTTCTTTTTTTTTTTTTTTTTTTTTTTAATTTATTAAATTTATCTTGCTGAACTGCAAAGTTTTGCTCTTCAAAAGTAAAAATTTTTCTTTGTAAATAATGGCGCGTAAACATCGTAAACATTGGTCGCTATGTAATAGATATGACGTAGCTAGGGGGTGGGAGATTTTTCGTCTGAAGACGGAATTTTTAAACGGGCTACTTTTTTTTTTTTTTTAAATTTTCATTACTCTTAATGAGCAAATTTTTAGGATTCAATATGGAAATTATTGATTAAAAATATTGCTGTAAGAGTTAAATTTTGAGACTGAAACACTTGTGACCCCGAGACATGTATAAAATATTTCTTTTCTTTTTTTTAATTAAAGAAATTTAAATCTAGTTATATCTTATTTTATAAATATAAATTTGGAACCTAATTTGATCTTCGCAATGTTTAAACAGATTTTTCTATTTATTCCAAATTTCATTTGAGTTTAATAAATGTAATAAATGAAACATATTTGAATGTGATGAAATGTTTAATAAAAGTAAAATAAATGAAGCATATTTTCTTTAAAATACTTTCGTTTGTTTAGTGTTAAAAAAAAAAAAAAAAAAGAGAGAGAGAGAGAGAGAGTTTGAGAGAGAGATAAGCAATAATTTTCTATAAAATTCCAATATCCAATTTATTGCAATTTGTATTTTTAGATAAAATTCAAAATTAATTTTCAAGTTCTTTCAAATTTATACGTTTAAATATAAACAAAATGAAATCATAAGGAAAATAAAATTACTCTTAAAATGAAACAGTATGAACTAAAAATTAATTTTTTATTTAGGACATTTCCTTCGTTTAAGTTAAAATAATGCCAAATAAAAAATTTCTTTTTATAATTGAATATGATAAAGTAAATCTATACATATAATAAAATAAGATGTTTGTGTGTGTGTCACTGTGTATGGTTTCCAGAGCTTTTTAAGAAAACGGCTGATGGCTGAGCTACAAAAATTTGCATGGTGGTTCGTAATGACCTCTCCTGATGCACCTCTAAGCCCGATTTTCGAATTTCGTTTTAGTTTTCTTTTAATTAATTAAAATGTTAAAATAAAAACCTTCTAATTACTGATAAATTGGCCATTTAATTTTAATCCTTAATTTAATTGTTGCCAAAAAAAAATTATCATTATTTTTTGGACAGAAAAAAAAAAAAAAAAAAAAAACGTGAACAATAAAAATTATTTATTTAAAATATTTAATTTTATTCCTTAATTTAATTGTTGCCAAAAAAATTATCATTATTTTTTCGACAGGAAAAAAAAAAAAAAAAAAAAAAAAATACGTGAACAATAAAAATTACATTTATTTAAAATGAGGAAAGTAAATTAAAAAAATTAGAAATATCAGTCGTATCGTTACAAATAAGATACCAAATGAAAGATGCAATTTTTGTTAATCCAACGGATTAAACAGCTTATCGATCGGACAATTAGATTTTTTAAAATTAACTAATGTATGTATTTTAGGTGGCAAGAGAAGGAGATTGTATGGAAACCGTATGGAAATTTTTTTTAAATGTGCTACTGATTAAGTCACATGTTTTTTTAAAAGTGGGATTAAAAATTGCAGTTTTGAATTTTTTTTTAATTTTCTTTCACAAACACAAACATATAGTATACAGCCTGTACACCAAATTGAAGTTCAAATTTCATCAATATTTAAATAAATAAATGAAAATAAAAATATGTTTAATGGGAAATATATATAACCACTAAAAGTTTAGTTGTCTAAAATATGGCAGAAATAGCGCTCATAGCATATTGTTACAAGGTATTAAGTCTTATTTTTACAAGGGATTAAATCTAAAATGGTGACAAAAATTGAAAAGTCGCCAAAGAGAGCTATATTAAGGCGTTACTATGATCATGCTTACAAACCATGAATTATATATAACCACAAAAAATTAATTGTCTCATGCAACAGACGTAGCCGGTCATAGCATATTATAATATTTAGCGTGAAATTTTTATCATTTTTATGGCTGATCGGGGATAAACAAAATAAACATAGGAAATAACGTAAAAGCAAATATTATGTGCACCACGTATAGTGTTGTTCATATGTAACTGGGATTCAAATATAAAGGAGATACTTCATTTTTTTTCGATACTATCTATTTCGAAACTGTTATCTAATAAGGACTTAATGGAAGCCTATTGGTAAACCATTGTCTCAGGTAATAGGGACAAGCGCCCGAGTTTTAGCGGATGACCAAATCGCTACCGAAGGCAGCAGGGATCCGAAGCGAGCTTTTGAGCAATTTTAGTATTTTATTTTATTTTTATAAAGCTATATAGAAAAGAGTTTCCTTTAAATTTAGTGACCAGCGAAGCGGGCAAAGCCTGCTAGTAAAGAATAAAAAGATCGTCATTATTTCAAATGAAATATTTATCAAATTTAATATTAAGTAATGTTATGTGTAAAAATAGATTTCTAATTCAATATCGTGGTTATTAAAATTTTAATACAATAAAACAAACCTTGATTCATGTTTAATGTATGTGGATTAATGTAATCATGTTTAACTTTAAGGAATGATGTCGGAATTTAAAATCATTACTAATGTTTTTTTAATTCTGTAAGCAATTATTTATCCAATGCCTTTTAAAATCGCTTACAGGATTTCTAGGATTTCCAGATATTAAAAAAAAACACATTGAAAATTTACGAATGCATTTTAGTTGTTTTAGAAAAACAATGTTTTAAACACATTTGCATAGCTGCCAAATTTTTGAATTATTTCGTAGCATTATTCATACCTCCTTTTTTTTTGTCATACCACTTTTTTTAGAAAATTATATTTTTCTTATTTAAACATTTCAAGCATTTGAAAATTTAACTAATTTAAAACCAATATGCCACCATAATTTAAAAATGAATCTAAAATAATGGAAATAAAGATTTTTCTTAGCAGAGAAATAAAACTTTGTAAAGAATTTCCGGGGTGCGATTTTTCAGTTGGGATTTAAAATCAGGTGACCACCCATGAACTGTAATTACTGTACAATACAATGGGGTGTTACTTAAGCGAGAGGGAAATTTTGATTTTGTTTGCTTTACTTTTTTGAAATCCGATATGCATACCCCTATTTATTTATTTATTTATTTTATTTTATTTTATTTTATTTTATTTTTTTTTTACCTTAGACAAATTTTAGCAAAATATCAGCTCTTTGGGATAATGTTAATGCGTGCTGAATTGACGAGAAAATCGTAATATCGATACTTGGATTTTTGCGTCAATTCGGCACGCGTTAACAACTTTACTTCATTTTATTTCAAACGCAATTATTCTTATTTAATTTGATGAAGACAGTTTTTAAACATCGAAACGAGTTTCAGTTTAGTTTTATCTAATGATGACAGATACATTATATCGCATAGCGACCAAGGTTTTTAATTTATACCGGAGTGTAGCTAGTCTCGCCCCTTTTTCACACCGTAATCTTTTTAGAGTAATTTTCACAATATTTAATCGTAATTATATATTGAAGAAAATTTTTCTACAAAGATTCTGGTGTGAAATAAGGGCGGGGCTAGCAGCATTCTGGAATAAATTAAAAAACTTGGCAGCTATGATATCGAAATATGTTTCAGTTTGATTGGGTGATGATAGATGGAATCTGTCGTTTCAGGTTTATCCGATTAATATAAATTAATAATTTTTATGTGATGGAGAGAAAAAAAATAAAAGAAGAAGAATGGAAATCCACTTCAGTTGTGAGGTTGAGACGTTAGAACGTCACCACAGTTGTTTCAATTAAGCTGGATCCAGCAAAGTAGGAAGTGGGGACGGTTAAAATCACTCCGTCGCCAGTGGCTCGGTGACGGTTGAGGTCGAGATAGTTTTGTGTCGGCAGGGTGCTGCATTAAAAGACTTAGATTTTGAATATTGGTTAAATTAGAAGTGATTTTTAAAAGTACGGATTGAAATGTAAGGAAAGGAGGGTGTAGGAAGAAGTATAAAAATAGAGATGGTTTTAGTAGATGGTGTGGATGTTGGAGGATCTTATAGCGAATGTGATGATTCTTATTTTAGTGAATATCGAAAGTAGAGTAGAGGAGATTTAGTGGCGTGAAGTTAAGTAGCGTTGAGTGTTGGTGAGTGTCTACTAGTTTTCGGAAGGTTCAAGCTGGGATAGAAGGGAATCCTCTGTCCCATAGTGAAGCCGTATTAGTGAAGTACGAGTGCAATCGTCTCTACACCTTCGGCTATCTGTTGTGGTGAGATATTTAAGATTATCTACTTAAATTGTTGATTCATATATTTTGATTAAGTAAAACGCTGACTGAGCTAAGCTTTAGTACCAGGCCGCCCTCCCATTAATCTGCTCAAATAAACTTTAGTTATTGTTATTTAAAGTCTTGTGTTCTCTTAGTAATCTAAGTATTTAAGTTAAGATGGAGTTTGCAGAAACGCAAACTCCACACAGTTAGTATCAGATTATAATAGATTAAACGTATTGTTTCAATTTTATATCATGAATAAAGATTTAATGCAACGCTTATCTGATGAAGATAGATTTAATATACTGAAACGCGTTTTAGTTTAGGTTTATCAGATGAGTACATGTCTTACTGCATCGGAACATGTTTCAGTTTTACTTCATGAAAAAAGTTGAATCTATCGTTTCAGTTTCATCAGGTGAGGATAAATTTAACCTCTTACCAGTCGAGGAAAATTTACGAGATTCAGTTCAAAATGCTTCCGATCTTTTTCAACTCTGAAATGAGTAAATCTTTCAAAAACACTATCATGATCCCTTTCAAGTTTATTTCAGAGCTACCATCCTAATCTGTTAAATTGATAGTACCTCCCCTTTTCCCACGCCACTTAATTTTTAGAGTAATTCTCTTCACATGCATCTACGATCATTTAAGAAGATAAGTACCTTAAAAATTAAGTGGTGTAGAAAAAGTTGCGGTACTAAAAATTTGCTGGATCAGTTTGGCGGCTCTGTTATTTTATTGCTCTGTCAAACCATGTCAGAGTTTTACAGGTAGCAGTACAGCACAAAGGATCGTACTTCGGAAAAACGTATATATACGCCCGGTGCAATTAAGGGATTAGTGAATAATTTCCTTATAAAATAAAATTTAATTTAGTACAACATTGTCTTTTTACTTATTTTTATTTAGCCTATTGATTTATATAAAGGTGGTATACATATGGTATCTGTGTTACGTTTCTTAGCAACGGTTTTACATTTATTAACTTGTTGCCAGTTATTTTTTTAGTGTAATTAATGTTCAATGTTAAATAATGTAATATAATTAATATCCATCTTTCATTTCTCGTGCATGTTTTCACTGAATTTTACTTTTTATATTCTTTTATTTATTTATTTTATTTTTCCCTTATTTGTTGGGGAAAAAATGTTTTCAACTAGTCTGTTCTGTTTGAAAGCAATAATGGTGATCTCTTATATCGAGTTTGGTGCATTTATGCGCTATATAATATGAGGTATAGCCTTCATGTACACGGGGCAAATTGCAGATTAAATGATTCACCATTAGCACCAGATATATGTAACTAAATAGACAAACATAATTTTTAATGAGACACATTTCGCACTTTAAGTTCGTGTCGTTATACCCTATAGAAACTGACAAAGTTTTTCCAGAAATGGGAAAAACCACAGTATATCAACGTCACCTGTTGGGCGGTATCAAGGAGATGAGATAAGCTCCAATTTATTTCAAGGTGTACCTATATACAAATTATGTGTATCAACTTTTGAATTAGAGCTGCCATAAACTTTTTATCACACATACAAACGGACGGGGATGATTTAAAAATGGTGAAATCTTGTTCAAAACATTTCGAAACGTGTAAATCTGTCGAAAACCGGAAATCGAAAATTTTTACAAATCCAACACATTCATCTATGAAGGTAAAAAAAAAGTAGATAAACTCTTGTGTGTGTACACATATATATCTGTATATATTTATTTATTTATCTTGCTAAAAAAAAAAAAAAAAAAAAAAAAAAAAAAAATGCGTTAATGTATATATACAGTCGGTAACAAAAGTGGCCGAACACTAGCAAAAATTCCTATGTAAAAAAAGTACACTTCGTACGGTTTTATTAAATAACTAGCGAGCTTCGCCCGCTAGCGGGTCAGTATTTTCAAATGAATCACTAAAATTAATGAATCACTAACAGTAACTTTTAGTGTTAAGAAAAGAAATTTAAAAAAAAAAAAAATCATTTCTGATTGGGTAAAAAGTCGGCCCGGGTCCCCACTGCCTTCGGCAGCGCTGCCCCGTGCGCGCTGCATTCGCGTATTCCTTCCCTGACCCACCGTGCCCCCCCCTCAAAAAAAAAAAAATCTGATCGGGTAAAAACTCACACCGTGTCCCCACTGCCTTCGGCAGCGCAGACCCATGCGCGCTGCGCACGCACGTGTGAAGGTATACGCGCGCTACACGCAAATATTCCTTCTCAAATGAAATTTTTATTCTTAAGAAAAGAAATTGAAAAAAAAAATCATTTCTCATCGGTTAAAAAGTCGGACTGGGTCCCCACTGCCTTCGGCAGCGCTGTCCCGTGCGCGCGGTGCACGCCTATATCTTCCCCACCCTTTCAGCCCTTCCTAATTAACCTACATATACCAATTTTGAACGGTCTAACTGAATTAGCTGAGATGCAAAAGAAAACCTAATCAGGACACCTCAAAACGTGCAAATCTGGTTAAAACTTTCGATAACATAAAAGAACTTTAATATATCTTTCGAATGATGTATTAAAAACAATTTAATCATAATTAGAAATTAAAATATTGAAATTTTAAAATATTACAGCGCCATCTGGCGGTAGAAATTTCTGTAATCTACTGTTCGCTTTCAAACCAACAAAGCTATCTTATGATGTATTACTTATGGAATTATTTTAATTAGTAGCTCAGATACAAAAGAAAACCGATTCAGGAGACCTCAAAACATGTAAATGAAGCGAAATCTTGAATCCCGCTTTCGATAATATAAAAGTACTTTAAAATATCTTTCGAATGATGTACTAAAAATAATTTAATCATAGTTAGAATTTGAAATACGCGTATTATAATAACATTTAATTTGCAATTAAATTGTACATTTTTTATTTATTCTCGAAACCCGATGGTATTTGAACTGGAACTTCTTCTTGTGATGTTAAAAGTTTGTAGCAAGTTTGAATTAATTTTGAAGAATTTTGAAGCATTTTGAAATTTGCAATTTTTATTTCCAGTACAAAATCAGTAAAACTGGAAGTAAAATCTATTTATTCTTTCGCCCGGCGCCATGGTAACCGAAATACGTCTATTGCGAAATTAATAGAACTGTTGTGATTTGTTGCCACCTTTTTTTTCATACTTTAGTTAATTTTAAAAAATCTAATTGCCCTATAGATAAGCTATTTAAACCGTCGGATTCAGAAAAATCGGACCTTTCATTTGATATCTTATTTGTAACGATACGACTGATATTTCTAATTTATTTTCCACTTTTTCAGTAAAAATGTCGCTTTTTAAGCATTTAATCATGATTTCTGGGTCATTTTTCGGTAGATATGGGTCGACGTTTTAATTAATATCTCCTCTAATTAGGGTCGCATCGCTTAGCGAATTATCGCGATGTCGAGATGAAGAAATTCTGCGTGTGTCGACACCGGTTTCGAAGCGCTGCAAACATTAGCGCCGCAGCTTTAGCTATGACAAGGCATTTCTCACAGACAGACAGACAGACAGACAGACAGATGCGCACAGATTTTAATAATATAAGGAGATCCTTGTCGAATCCTATTCTTAGTTAGTGTAAGAACATGATTCGATGAGGATTTATTTAACAAAACCGTATGAAGTGCACTTTTTTTGCATAGGAATTTTTGCTAGTGTTCGGACACTTTTGTTACCTGTATATATATATATTAAAGCATTTTTTTTTAATTTAGCAAGGAGAAACTAAATGCGTTCGAACACGTCTTTATTTTATTTAGTTTAAAAATTACAATTAAAATATATACTTATGTATAAATTTTAATTTCAACTTTTAAAGTTAAATAAAATAAAGTCATTTTCGAACGGTTGGTTGTTTTGTTGTAGAGTTTAAGGCCGACTGACTGCACTAAAGTGCTAGTCCTAAAAGTGGAATGCCCTAAGTGGGAGTCTTTCTAAGAGGTCCTAGCCTTTATTTACGCGAGTTTCAGGGGAAACCATGGAATTCACCGAACATCTAGGTTGTTATGCGCAACGCTGGATCAGACTAAGGACCTTCCATCACTAGCGATGAACATGAAACATCTACAATTTTCTTATTTCCGAAGCGGAATACTGCTTCGTATCTTGAGTGTTGAAATTATAAGAAACCTTTATTGTTTTGTGTTCAATGGATATTCATATATCAACATTTTGATATATAATTTTTGGTGACAATTCATTAATATAATTTTAAGGGTATTTATGTGAATTATTATTGATAAATGTGGTTCAAGCGTTGTTATCATAAAAAGTTTTGTAATAGACGAATCTATGTAATTAGTTATACTTACCTTTGTGTTACATCGATAAAAATATTTTTAAACTTGACACAGGAACATTCTGCTACAAATTTGTTAAAGAACTACGAGCTTTTGATGTTATTATACCAAAACAATGACTTTTAACTAAATTTTCAAAAATTTATCAAAAAGAAAATTCTGTACGCCGCTGCGACGGTGGATCTAGGCTACTTATCATACAGTTTTTGCTGTCTCAGATGCTCATTTTCGGAGGTCAATATTATATAAGACAATATTTATTTTTACGCTACTATATTTTGAAGATAACTTTTTTTTTTTTTTTTTTCAGTTTTTTTTAATTAAGGAATTTTAAAAAACGGTGGTGGTAAAATTTAGGAGGCTTCGAACTTTCTTTAACACTTTTTCTCTCTCTGAAAATATAACGTAAATAACTATAACCATGAAAACAACAATAAAACCAGAAAGATATTTAACCCAAAAAGCAATAAGGGTACCATCAAAGAGACCTCCCAAATGCAGAGAGGAGAGAGAGCTTGTAATTTGTCATTTGTCAAGGAGAAAAAAAAACTTAAAAAAAATTGTGTTTGCGTATTCTTTATAAACATTTTATGTGCCGCTAACTTATGTATATGCATCAGAAGCATTTAACGTATCGATTGCTGAGGCTAAAACTTGATTGCTTTTTTTTTAATAAATGTATAAAATCTGTTTGTTTAATGATGTAACATTTTAGAGGAATGTCAAAAGACGGGGTTCATTATACAAAAAAGAAAAATACCTGGCAACAATCTGTTAAAAGAGCAAAGGACGACATCTTTACGAGATTTTTGTAGCTTATTACTATGCGAAAGTGAAAAATGAGATTATAAATATATACAGGTTTTAGAAAACAGTAATACAAATGCTATGATATCTGCAAATATTTTAATTTATTTGGGAGTATTTTTAGCCTCGCCTTCATTTAGCACCAGTTTGCATACAAAATAAATTTCTTCAATTTATAACTATAAGAAAATAAGAAAAAAAAGTCTTAAAATGTAATGATACGAAATAAAGGCGGGTTAAAAATACTCCGGAATAAATTTAAATGTTTGCAGCTATAATATTACAGATTTGTTCAGAAATTAAAACTTTGCTGTCTATGACGCCATAGTCGGATATAAAAAAAATCTCGATCCCTGTTCTTCAGAATTCCTCGAAAGCAATACATTATATGTATATTTACTTACTTATTCAAGTTTAACCCGTTAACTTTCATTAAATGTGTATGTTTGACAGTGACATTTGCCGCATTGATTGCTGGAAATAAAGTTTAAATGATTTAAACATGAATATATAAAATCCAGAAATCGTACTCTAAGCCCTTATATATCAGAACACTCACAAAGATAAGAAATTACTGCCGTTCTTACCACCACTAATTATATGTAGAAAAACTTTTAGATATATTTATTGTAATTATTTATTGTAGTGCCATAATGCTACAGGCATATTATTGCATAAAATTAGTGATAACAACGAATTAAAAAAAGTTTCATTCCTCAGAACGTCCTGAAAAAAAAGGCGGAGAGTACAACCCCTTTTAAAATGTCTGTTATTTATAGCAGGGATGGAACACGGGTGCAGAATTCATAGCGGTATTTGTTTAGGAAATTTCTCAACCTATAACATCTTAGATTTAAGAAGTAAAAAAAAAAAAATGCTACATTGATATAGATTCTGCGACAGTGTTCCATCGCTGTTATAGTAACGCTTTAGAAGAATGCCAAAAGGCGGGGCTTATTGTTTAGCAAAGGCAAAATTTTACCCATTTTAAAGAGTAAAAGTCAAAATATTAGAAATAACCAAAAATTCTATTGTCTTTAATTAATAAAACAACGCCCGATTTATTTATTTATTTTTTTTAACTTAAATAATTACATTAAATTCTAATGAATTTATAAAAAAATTAATAAACAGTTAAAAAAAAAAAATCCACTGACAGTTTTTAATTTCAATGAATAGAATTTTGCGGTACAACCATACCTGCCAACATCCTTATTAATATTCCGTAGTGTTGTAAGTGCCGCCTTTCCTTTCACAGGTACATTTTGAGAGTAATATTCTCGAACTATAATTTCGATTACCAAAAAAAAAAAAAAAAAAAAAAAAAAAAGAATTAAAAAAATACTGGTGTTGAAAAAAAGGTGGGGATAACAATACCACAGATTAATAATTAGGATGTTTTCAGGTATTTGTACACCTAATAATTTTTGGTGTAACCCCAGTTTCGCTGACAAGAAATTTCCTACCCCCTTATTTTTCCCATTCAAGCTTCCCTTTTGAGCTATTTAGGGATTTGTTCTATAGAAATCTGCAAAACAAGTGGAAAGGAAATTTCAATTCGACGAAATGGTGGGTCCTAGTTACGTAAGAAGATTAGTAAATGTCCAGTCCACTCCTTTTTATCGGTTGATATGACTGACAGGCCCAGGTGCACAAACACATAATGAATTAAAATTTTTTAAATTTTGGGTCGAATTTTTTTTTTTTTTTTTTTTTGATGGTAGGATATTTGCTTCATTTTTATAACTAAGTGCTTAAATGTTAAACAGAAATGTAATATTTTAATATGATAAAAATGTGTATGATTAATAACCAATGTTCTGTAGCTTCCTTCTTTTTCATTTACGTAAACATTTCTTGTTTTAGAGAAAATAAATTTTCTATAAACAAATGTTTATTTCCAATATACTTTTATAAATAATAATTTAGCATAAAATACATACATTGGTATAGCCAAAGTGCTAAATTAGCCGTCATTAAATGTATTTTGCACCTAGAAAGTACAGTTTAATGTCCAAAATACCCCATTTATTCGTCATTTGTTACGCCTAATTTATGACCAGTTTATTGTCATAAAATTTCTCTCTTTATAGGACACTTCCAGAAAATCTATGAAATATTAAAGAAAAAATAGTATGTTGTGGCCACCACATGACTTTCTTCTATATTGTCCTGTACAAATTCACTCAGTAAAAATAATTCATTAACATTATTATTTAAAAAAATTATCTTCCATGATAATGCAGACGATTTCTATGTTAGAGAAGCAGTATAACACTAAATATCCCAAAAAAGTGAATTTTATTCTCAATATTACTTTTTTTTTGTTAAAAATAAAAAAATCGATAACTTTATTTTAAATTTTCCAGATCGATGGTTCAACCATTCGTTTTAAAGGTATTGACGAGCTCTTGTGAAAGATACTCATCATGGAAATTTACTCCCCTCGAGGGGGGGCTTCCCCCCTGTCGAGGATCCTAGAAACACAATCCCCCCCCCCCCCAGTTGTTGACTATCTCTATTACAAACAATTCTTTTAAATTTCATAATGATTATTAAAAAATTATTCTCTTTATGCACATTTATAAAAAATTTTGTCCTATCCCACCATGTTAAAATTTTGAAAAAGCTGGATGACAACGCATGCTGTTGGACAATTTTTACCAAAAGTTGATAGGCACTAATTTATGTCAATGTATAACTACATAGCAATTTGTATGAAATTCTGTGCAGTAGTACCTGAGATACAGTTTCCAAAATATTTTGTCACACACAGACAGAGAGATTTTTTATAAAAATGGTCAAATGGTGTTTACTGCTCTCAAATCGTGTAAATCCATCAAAAACCCGAGGTCTAAAATTTTTACGAATACAATACTTTCTTCTATTGAATATAGAAGAAAGTAATAAATAGATGAACGCAATCAAAGAGAATAAATGTTATAAAAACACACATATAAAATTTATAATTTGGCAACTTTTTATCATTTATTTTGTTTTGTTTTATTTTTACTTTCTTCTGTATTCAATAGAAGAAAGTACTAGATTCGTAAAAATTTGCGACGTCCGGTTTTCAATGGTTTTACACGTTTTGAGAGGTTTAGAACACGATTTGACCATTTTTAGAAAATGTCTGTCTGTTTGTGTGTGTGACAAAAATTTTTTGGCAACTGTATCTCGAGAACTACAGTTCAGAATTACATATAAATTTATTTGTAGATGCATCTTGACCTAAGTTATTGCCTATCAGTTTTTGGTGTCAACCACTCAACAGGTGGCATTGCTATACAGCGATTTCTGCAATTTCAGGGATGGCTATAGCTTAGGTTCTATTGCGTATAATCAAACAAAACTTGATATGTGCGAAGACCATTATGAGATATTACGCTGATTCAATTTGAATGCTTATCGGCCAAAAGGTAGCGCTGCTATACAGCGATTTACGCAATTTAAGGAAAGGCTATATCACAGGAACTACTGCACAGAATGGCATATAAATTTGTATATAGGTGCACCTTAACATAAATTGATGCCTGTCAACTTTTGGTGTCAACCACTCAACAGGGGGCTCTGCTACACAGCGAATTCTACCGTTCAAAGGAAGGCTATATCTCAAGTTCTATTGCGTATCATCAAACAAAACTTGGTATGTGAGAAGGCTATTATGCTGACTCAGTTTCGATGCTTAGCAGCCAATAAGTGGCGCTGCTATACTGCAAATCTTATCTATTCATGGCTATATCTCAATGTCTATGGCATGTAACTGAACGAAAGTTGATATGTGAGATAACCATTATAAAAACATTACATATATTAAGATGTTATTTATAGAGGATAAAATTGTCTTTCTTTGGATATTTAGTGTTAGCCTAAGATGAAAATCATTTCATTCATCATGTTAAATATTTTTAATAATAGTTTTAATAAATTTCGCACTTAGTGAATTTTTACAGGAAAATATAGAGGAAAGTCTTCTGGTGGCCCCAACATACTAGTTTTAATTTAAGTTTAATTAAAATTTATTTGTTTTTCATTTATTTAATTCTTTTTAAAAGAAAAATCTACATTTTCTTTTATTTATTATATTGGTTGGAATCAAATGGCAATATAGTGTAAAGAACAAGGGCTATAAAATACATGGTTCAAAAACTAAAATATTACATGCTGATATACTGAAAAAACGCAGTTCTTAAAGATTAACAAACCCACTTGTCGTCGATATGTACAAAAACTGAAATGTCTAGGAAAGACCTTTATGCAAGTAGTGAGAACTTTGACCCGATGTACAGTCGGTAACAAAAGTGTCCGAACACTGGCAAAAATTCCTATGTAAAAAAAGTACACTTCATACGGTTCTGTAAAATAAATCCTTATCGAATCCTGTTCTTAGACTGACTAAGAAGAGGATTCGACAAGGATTTATTTAACAAAACAGTATGAAGTGCACTTTTTTTACACAGGAATTTTTGCTAGTGTTCGGACACTTTTGTTACCGACTGTAGTGTTGTCGCAAATGTAGCTGCGGTAGGCAACGGTTACCCGAAGCGAGGTCTAGAACTGTTGGATTATGGGTTGACATTAAACTTATAATCCGGTAAAATATATTCATTAGCAGAGGTCTAGTAGCAATGGAGCGTGGTCACTGTTTTTAGTTATGCTTAATTTAAATCTAAAAGAGCTTTGAGAAAGAGAAATATTTAAATCAGAATTTGAATAACTTAACCTTATTCATAAACTTTAAATCCTTTCAGAAATTTAAATTAAGTTGGATCTATAAATAAGATAACTTACACACATATGGTAAGGGAAATAAAACAGAATCATAGTTAAAATAAATTTAGTTTATTAAAACTAAAATGAAAGGTTTGTTTAAATAAAAATAGAAAAAGAAAAAGCCATTATGGCATTTTTACAAAACACATTGAGCTTTTGCACCAGCTTAGTGCTTTTAATTCCTTCTGAAAAAAAAAACTGAAAAACGAACATCAGCTTCTAGATACTCTCTATCTGCAAGCCTAGAAAAAAACCAAAGAAGGAAGCAAGCAATCAAGCGACTCTTCACGGTCTGCCTGAAGTATTTATACTCCTTCCAAGTACTTGTATTTGCATACTGACGCAATGCGCCCTCTGGGGAATTCTGTTGAAGAACCATTTAGGGATTCACTGCAGTTGCGGCTTGCGTTGGAGGAATTTGAATTCAGAAGAAATGAAGCCGCTGCGATCATCACGGATTCTGTAACATGGAGTCAGAATGAAGGGACTAGATGGATTTTTCCGATGGAGGTCCGATTGTCAATATCTGACTGTCCCGTATCTTGACAAGAACGATTTAAATTATTCTCTATTGAGTTTTTACTTATAAGGTTGTATAAAAATGAACAGAAATTGAATTCGTTTGAAAATTCATTTAAATATAGAACCAGCGAATTGGGCATAGAATAATTGGCTAGTATAAGAATAATTGTATTATAAATTTGCAATTTTTATTACAATTTAGAAATATAGGTAAAGACAAATAATTTATTTATTTATATTTTGAGTCTATGGATTCTTTTTTTTCTCTCTCTCTGGCTGTGTGTGTGTGTTTAAGCATAAATATTATTGGATTAAAAGAATTTAGGTACTTATCTTCAAGACCTAGACCTTGCTTAAAATTAACTTTCCTTATCTCATTAGATTCCATTTCTAAAATAACAACACTGAAGTAAGTTCTCTCATGATCGTAATATTTCAATTTATTTATATTTTTAATTTTCTACCAATTATTATTTCTTAGTTTATCAGTTTATAATCAAAAATTTGTCATCATGATAATTTCTGAAATATTGAATTAATTTGATCAAATTTGGACTTATAAAACTGAAAGTAAAAATTAATAATTAAAACAACCGAAAAAAAAAAGTTTTAATGAATATTTTCTAGTAATTCTCATTTTGCTTGAAGATGTAATATTTGGAATTCGGCTGAATTTAATAATGAATTAGCCAGCAGACAATTAAAAAGAAATTCTATTATTTATTCAGTTTTACGGAAGTTCTCATTTTATTTATTTATTTACTTTTTAAATATAAATATATTCATATTAACTTTTGTGCATGTATTTGTTATTTAAGTAAATAATAATAATAATAATAATAATAAACTAAGTCTTATCCTATTAAAAATTTTAACAACTGTGCCTGAGTAGACCGTTTTGATAATTAAGAAAAAATAATTAAGTGCCATTGACGCCTGTTTTTCACAATCTAATTTCTATCTCCGAGTGTAGCCTATTTACTTCCCAATCTTTTCTGCATCTTAGCTTCTAAGTTTTTTAGGATTATTGCCTTCAAACAACACATTTCTTACAGATGTTCAACATTCTTAAATGCGCTTGAAAATTTTTTGTTATACACCCGTTTCGCCGACACATTGTCAGCGAAACAGGTGTTGAACCGATAACGATGATTTTCCCTTTTTGGGGGAATTTGTAAACGAAAGGGGGTAGGAAGTTTTAGTGTCGCCGAAACGGGGGTATAACCTAATTTTTCAAATGTCACATCATACAAAAGAAAATTATTAACGCATTACTTAAAAAATGTTTTTTGAACTCTGTCAATAGAGTGTGAGTCACGTCAAAATAGAATATTTGACAGATGAACACTACTTGTTTTAACACATTCTTGTTGGATTTTTCCAATGTGTAACAGAACAATACGCCAGACTGGCGTTCTGCAAAGAAATACACCCGCATGCGATGCGTTAATCGCAACAAAATATTACTTTAAAATTCTCAAGCTGTGATAATATCAATTTGTCTTTTTTTGAAGTGATTGCTGTTAGTTGATCATGTTCTGGCAAGTATCTTAATAGAGAAACATTGATGCACAACAGAGTTTTGAATCACAGATCTTAAAACTTAACTTACGATTTAAATATTTTGAATGTCGAAGAGCTCTGGGACACTGCCATTTTAAATGAGGATTGTAGCATCATCCATCTTGAAGAAAAACAGTCTTGAGTCATTGTAAATATATGGAGTAATGGCAATATTTTAAATTTACTCACAAACACTCGTAAGGCCTTTTTTTTTTTTTTTTTTTTTTTTTTTTTTTTTTTTTTCACACCTCTATCATTGAAGAGTTACGTTTCCCAATACGTAATTATAAGTAAACAAATAGGAAAATGTTCCTTAAAAAAGTGATGTGCAAAAAAATCCGGGTAATAAAAATGCTCTGGAATAAATTAGAAATATTGTTATATACGTACACGTGCAATTAGCATGAGAACCTCGTTAAAAGTTGAGAACCAATGACTGAACGTCTGGTATACATCAATGGCATTACAGCTATCAAGCATGAATACACATAATATGAGAATTCAACACTTCTGAAACATATCTTTCAGACGATGTATGAGAAATGAAAGAATAATGTTTTCTCTCTCTAATTGTGGTTACATCCAAAACGCTCGCAACTTGAAATTTTGTTCTGATCTATAAACAGGACTAGAATTCACTGCCGTTGTTTCTAATTCTTATATTTCTGGTACCTCAGAATTGCTCGTTTCTTATAAGCAGATTTTAATGACGCATATTATGTTAGTCGCTAAGAATTTGGATCACATACGTATTGCTTCTTGTTCACCATTTAATCGAGCGCCCACTAGTCGCTTTTATGTCACGTGCTATTTCTCCCACTATCTGCTTTCATTTTCTTCTGGCCTTTAAAACACTATTTAAATTGTCTGCAAATGTTGTTTGTAGAAGACCACTGCCAAAAACTTCATCAGCTATTTCGATTATTTAAAATGTTCACCAGGTTCCTCATACGAATCTGTAAATATACTTATTTCCGCCACGAATGTAATTCGAATTTTTGGATATTTCGAATTTTTCTCTGGTCACTTCAACTTCGAATTATCCAAGTTCTACTGTACTTATTTCTGCCACTAGTCACACTTCGACTTTTTTCGGACATCCCAACGGCGTGACGTCATTCGGTAAAATCATCCTAACGATTTCTCATGGAATGTCTGTTATCCATATCATATGTTATCACAGTCACTTCTATTGAATTGTACACTCCTCGAGTACTTTTACCTTTCCGATATTGTCCATCTATGTTATAAGCATACTTGCCAACATACTCATTAATATTCCGTAGTATTGTTAGCTCCGCCTTCTTTTTCACACCGGTATCTTTTTAGAGTATTTTTCCTCTTATTCAATCGTAATGGCATTTGGTGAATATTACTCTAAAAATTTATTGGTGTGAGAAAAAGGGTGGGACTAACAAGACTACGGAATATTAATTAGGATGTTGGCAAGTATGGTTATAAGCTATATGCGCCTATGTTATACTGTGTATTCTTTATTCTATTTCCTGATTGGTGTTTCTATCTTTATTTGCGATCTAGCTTTAAATTCTTACGCAGCAATACACTTAATATATACTTGAAGATTAGAAAAGGATTTACGGTCATTGGATCTTATTTCTATAATTTTGTTTTCGAAACATAGTTCAGGTACGGAAAATGGGAGCAGAATTCCTACCAGTATTTGTTTAAGAAATTTCTCTAACGATAATATCGCTGATTTAGGAAGTACAAAATTTTCTTACATTTATAGAGGTATGAATTCTGTGCCCATGTTCCATCCGTGATAGTTCTAATGGCGTTGGGGTTAACGAAGTAAACACAAATCTCCTTGTTGTAGCTGGTAGCACATCATATCATAAAATCTCCACAATATCCTTGATTATATACACATATTCATACTTGCCAACCTTCTCATTATGAACCGTACAAATTTTAGTACCCGCCTTTTTTTTCACACAAATAATTTTTTAGAGTAATTTTAGTCTTATTTAATCGCAACAGCATTTGGAAAGAATAACGCTAAAAATATAGTGGTGTGAGAAAAGGGCCATTTTGTCAGGGGGCGTTAACAATTGTACGGTTATTCATGAGATGGTTGGCAAGTATGCATATTGTTCAAATCGTCTTAACTTTTACTATAGTATAACTACCAACTTTTACTCTTTTTGGCTACCAGAAAAAAAAATTAATAAGAATTTTTTATATATATCTGTATCGACACTGATTAAATAATAGAAAAAGAAATTTTATTAACATTTTTCAATAGCCAAAAAGTATAAAAGTTGGCATTTATGCATTATCATTAATAAAAAAAATTTATAAGATTTGAAACGCTGATATACTTCGATATTTTGGCATAGAGAAAATATAAAGAGACAGTAAAACGAATGAGAATTTTTTTATTAAAAATTTATTACAAAAAATAAGCTTTTTAATTATAATTCATTTCATTAACAGTTTCTTTTGAGAGAATAAATCAGAAACAACGAAATGCTGTTATTGCAAAATTCTTTTATCACTTTATAATGTACAACCTGAAATTTTCTCAACATTAAATAATACTTTTTCATAAAATATCTTTTTCTTATGTTTATTAATTTATTCTAGTGCTTTCTCAACTATTAATGAACAAGAAAAATTAGGTTAAATAATCACACACAAACACACACACCCACACCAAAAAAAAAAAAAAAAAAAAAAATTGCTTGGAAAGATTATTTTTACTTTCTTCTATATGTAATATAGAGAAAGTATTGGATTCGCGAAAATTTTCGACCTCCGTTTTTTGACTGATCTGCACGTTTTGGGATGTCCTGAACACGATTTGATAGTTTTTAAAAAATGTCTGTCTGTGTGTCTGTGTGTCTGTGTGTCTGTCTGTCTGTCTGTCTGTCTGTCTGTATCATTTTTTTGTGGACGCTGTATCTCACGAACCAATGAATGAAATTTAACCAAACTCGGTATTTAGTTGCACCCTGACATGAACTGGTGCCCATTAGATTTGGGGATCAATAGCTCAACAGGTGGCGCTGTGATCGCATTTTATAGGACAAAATTCCGTATAAATGGGCATAATGAGAGTTATTTTAAACTTGTGATTGTAAAATTAATATGAATTATTGATAATAGTAGTAGTTAACTAGGAAAAAAAAATTGTGCATGGGGGGGCATCGGTTCCCCCCCTGGGGGGGAAGTACCCCCCAGGGGGGTTAAATTTTGAAGATGGGTATCATTCGAAAGATCTCGTCAATACCTTTAAAACGAATGGTTGAACCATAAATCTGTGATAATTTAAAACAAAGTTATCGATTTTTTTTACTTTTAACAAAAAAAAAAACTTAGAAAAAAAAATCGTATTTTTTTTTTTTTTTTTTTTTTTTTTAATATTGTTACTGATTGAATATGTATAGGAAAATATAGAAGAAAGTCTTGTGGTGGCCACAACATACTAGTTTAAGTAGAAAATAGAATTTCTCTACGAAATAATAAATTTAAATTTCCCAATAGTTTTAGCTGTCAAAAATATAAATGAATACACGACACAATGTCGGATAAATGTAGAAAAATTTTACATTGAGAAAAAATATTCCTTTTCATGATGAAACCTTTTGATCGAGAGCTATGACTTTCATTTTCAGAAAAGGGTAACTTCTTAAGCTTTTTATTTGATACATTAGATAATATTAGATTATTTTAGAACAAAAAAAAAAAAAAAAAAAAAAAAACAGTTTTAGCTTTAATATAACTTGTAGAATGTCTCACTTTGTCAGCCTTTTATGTAATTGCTGCATAGGAAGTGCAAGAGTCCTCATTTCAAGCAGTAACTCCACCACCACTATTTTTATTTATTTATTTTTTAAGTAGATAATTTGTATTTTATATGTGCATTAATTTTAAAAGAATGAATATAATACAAAAGATTGATTAATAAATAAATAAATAAATAAATAAATGCAGTATATAAGTTCCGTCTTGTGACGGTAACACTTGTACCGTTGAATTGCTCCGTCTACCTACGTGATTTTAACTATTTGATTTTAATCTGATTTCATCAATTTATTATGCTATAAGGGAAACAAACCTGTCAATTATTCTTTTGATATAAGACAAAGAGTTTTTCTTTTTTTTTTTTTTTTTTTTTTTTTTTTTTGAGGGGGGGGGGGGGGGTAATGCGTTTAAATTTGCTTCTTAACTGTCTAGCGTCATGTTAAAGATGTATGTTTTTTTACTAACACAGAACTTCATTTTCTTCTGAATATAAATACGAAACATTGTAATTTCAATAAAATTATATATTGTTCTAAAAGTTTGTCTATTTCATAAAATATCACATAATCATAAAATTAAAATTAAATGGAGATTATTAAAAATTGCAAGTGCTTTGTTTTTGTTTTAAAATATAATCATGTTTGTCAACATTTTAATTAATATTCCGTAATAATATTTTTTTTTTAAATGTGGTGATGATAAAGGGGCGGTACTAACAATACTACAAAATATTAATTAGATTGTTGGCAGGCTTGTATAATAGCAGAGGTCGTGCCTTCCGCCTTTTTTTCAGCACACTCTCAGGAATAAAATATTTTTAAATTTATTGTTATCACTATTTTTATGCAGTAATCTCTATCCTTTATAATCTTGGTACAATACTGTAAATATATCCAGAAGTATTTCTGAATAAAATTAGTGGTGGCAAAGAACAACGAAATTTCTAATCTTTGAGAATGTCCTGAAAAAAGGGCGAACAGTACGACCCCTGTAATAACAAAATATGCTCAAGTATTTTATTAAATTAGTAGCAAAATATTTCTAATATTTAATTTTCTAAAATTATTGTTTTTAAGCTTTCTGACGTGCACACACACACACACACAAACATATATATATTGGCAGCATTTTATAGAAATATCTAAATTCTGACGTTTGTATGCTGAAAACAGTAAGTTGTGGAACATTTAAATTTATTATGTAGCATTTTTAGCCCCGCCTTTATTTCGCACCACTTTACTTTTAGAATATTTTTCTCCGATATATAACTACAGAGCTGCCAGTATTTTTAACTTTTAAATCAGAATTGACACCAGTATTTTTATAGGGAATATGTAATATATATTTTCGACGATTAATATTACAGAAAACAGCTATAAAAATTTTCCGGTGTGAAGTCTCCCTTGAAAAACGGGAGACTTGGCACCTATGCAACTACGATAAAATAAGAAAAAGTTACTCTTCAAAAAGTGCTTAGAATTAAAGGCGAGGCTAAAAATGCTCCGGAATAAATTAATATGTTGGCAACTCTGTATACTAGGATCGCATTCTCCAGCGTTTTTTCTAGGGCTGCTCCGAGGATGAGAAATGTAAATTTTTACTACCATTATTTTTATAGAAATTTTTTATTATTATCTACTCTGTTCAATCGTGACACATTACTTTTGAAATATTATAGAAATATATTAATAAAAATAAGGTGGAAAAGAAGTCTGATTTTTTTCATTCCTGAAAGGACTCTGAAAAAAAGGCGGAGAATTCGACCCCTGAATATATTAACTTTTAACCCTTTCCGGGGCAATGTTATACAGATCATTTGACATCATCAGCCACCGGGATGCATATATACAATCTTTACATGATTTTGATCACGGAAAAATTTCGGCGCTCCCGATTCGCTATTTCCATTCTGACGTAATGCTAGATAACAGAGAAATATTTTGTTGTAGAGTTTTTTAGTTTATTTATTTATTTATTTTTTAAATGTCTTTTAGCAAAATATCCATCATCCCAAAAATTATGTGTGCCATTTTTCATTTTCTAATAAAGTTAAATCCACTTCGGTGAATACTATTACTATATATAGCAATAAAAAATTTAGAAGATTGTTGAAGATAAATTTAAAATTGAAAGATTCGATAAAATTGTTCTATGCTTATGATATTTTCCTATCAGTTTTTTTTTTTTTTTCTTTTTCTTTTTAATCAATATATACGTAAACCATATTGATCAATTTTAAATACCCAAGTGATTTTTATTTTTAATTTATTTTAAATCATGAGCAATTTTGCGCTGGACATAATTTAAATATTTAAAAACGTTTAAAAATGTGCAGTGCTGCAATCTGTTGTCCTACATGATATCTATTATTATTATTACTATTTTTTTTTTTTTTTTTTTTTTTTTTTTTTTCTGACGGTGTACAGTAAAATGGAGAGAAAGCATTTTTGCTGTATGAAAGAAATTGTCTTCTCGTGGTTTTAAAAGAAAAAAAAAAGATTCATCATATATAATTATTAAATAGAAACAAAGTATAATTTTTTTCCCCAAATAAATTTACCTTCACTACGCTCGTCGATGTGCAGTCCTCGCCGTCCATTCGTCAACCCACTTTCTCTCTCCGAACGCTCTCAGCAGACGTGTGTTCCGGAAGTAGCGTCTGTCTAACGTCATAGTTACATCCTTCCGGTAAGATTCTGCGCTCTTCGTCAATCGTAACGGGAAACTCAGCTGTTTTGGAGCCAGCTGTTGCAGGAAGCAAGGCTCGTTACTATAAGCTGGCCATCCTGCGTCGACTGGTCCCCCAGGCGGCCACACTGAAAAGTACAAAAGAAAAAACAAACACAAAAGAACACAAAATAATAACAAACTTATTTACAGTACATTTCAAATTTGATATTTTTTTTAAGTTAAGTGATCCCTCGTCTGAGGAACTTAGCATGAGTGGATATGCAATGGGGGCCTTCATGGCATCCATTTCTAATCATATCATCAATATTTTCATCTTTTATTTTCACTGTCCCACAGTTACAAAAGTATATCAGTTTTGGTTTAATGGCAACTTGGTCACCTATTGTACCAGTTTTTGGTGGTTGTCTACTCAATTTATATTTTGCTTTATTTTTCTTTTTAACTTTGATAAATTGTTCTTTGTCATGTGTACGCAAATCTTTACTTTGGGACTCAAAGTTGATTTGGGACTCGAACTCGAGAACCTCTAATTGATCATTTTCAGTTTTAGTGTCTTTTAAGGCCTCTGCAGCATCGTGTTCGGTCATAAAGTCTATAGTAGCACTTTTATATACAGGGAAAACTTCTAATTGTATTTGCACAGCTTTGGGAAATAATGCAGCGATTTCGCTAATCGTAGTCTTCAATGGAAGTGATAAACAATTTTCTCAAATTTATACCGGCAGTCTCTTCTTTTGGGATATTTAGTCTTTTACAGTCAACGGAATCTATCGTCAATGGCTTTTTTCTCAATTTCTTCCTTTTAAGGAGTTTGGAATTTTCTTCAACTTTTCCCTTCATCTCTTTCAGCTCTTCGGCTAACTGTGAAATTTTTTCAAATAGGACTTGTTTTTCGTCTTTCTTCGAATAAGTGTTTTATTGATTTTGCAATTTCATTTGAGAAACATTCGTCTGACTTCGTCCCTTTCGGCGAGGCTCCTCCTCTTTCTCACTATCATCATCTATTTGGAAAATACTCATCTGACTTTGTTTCTTTCGTCGAGGCTCCTCCTCTTCCTCACTGGCATCATCTACACTATTAACGTCCTCTAAAAGCATCTTCTTATCGTCATCTCTTTCGTCATTTTCACTTACGGCTTTTTCGGAAGATTCTAATGATTTTTTTGACAGCATAACAGATTGTGGGGTTTTATTTTCACATTTTTTAACACTAATTAATGTTTCATTTATTTCTGGGTATTTCTCAAAAATTTGTTTTTACAGTTAATAGGGGCATCAATAACAACATTCGTTTTAATTTCTTTTTTATATGCATTTACTGGAAGAACTGTTACTAGATTTACTTCAAGTGAGCTAGATTTATTTTTCACAAAAATACCTTTTTCATTTATCGTCGTTTCGCTTAACATTAACACATTCATGCCGATTATCATATCATATGATATTACATCATTGTTTACAACATAAATATCAGTTATACTTTCAAAACCATCAACTCTTAAATCTGCATTAAATGAACCTAACGGCTTTATGGAACTTTTCCCGATCCCTTTCAAAGTAGTACTCATAGGATTTAATCTATCAACATTCAATTTTTCAAAAGCATTCTTTCGCAACAGTGTTGCTTCACCTCCTGTATCGATTATACCTATAAAATTTACATTGTTTATTTGTATAAGTTTATTTATGTTTTGATTTACGCCAATACGCAATTCCTCAACTTCAGGTTTTGAACCCGGACATTCCGAACTTTTATGCCCAAATTGTTTGCAGGAAAAACATTTCAGACCCTTCATTCTATGAGGGCAGTCTCTAGACAAATCGTTTTTATCACCACAGTTATAACAGAGTTTGTTTACTTCACTTTTAGGACTAAATTTTCATGTACATTGTATCGTACGGATTTCAGTTTTGCATTATCTACTTTATTAAATCTAAATTTATTTTTCTCATTATCTTTTTTAAAAACTTCATATAATTTAATTTTTTCTTTGAACTCGTGTAAATTTCTAGCCCCATACAACATGATCTTATGTTCAGATCTATCATTAATTCCTTGGATCACATAGTGCATTATAGCGGCATCATCAATGTGCCCGTTCTTGCATAGTTCACGCATTTTAAAAAAGTATTCTGTAATGGACTCATTGCCTCTAATTTTCCTTTTACTTAAGATATCATTCAATAAGGCAGAGTTAATTTCAAATTTAAATTGATCAATAAGTGCTTTTTTTAGTTTTTTATATGTAAGTAGCGCTTTTTCAGACTTAATAAATAGCAGAGCATTTCCGCTCAAAGATCGTTTACAAAAAATAATTTTCTGCAGTTCGTTAAGATTAAACATTTCTGTTAATTCTTCAAATTCAGTAAACCACTCGATTATGGTTTCATGCGGCTCACCGCTAAATTTTGAAATACTATTTTCAAAGTCATTGAATGATACAACTTCACCTTGTGTTCCAACATTCTTACTATTTTCACAATGAATGTTACTCTTTTTAGTTTTATCATAATTATCAATAACATTATCATCATTATTATCATTATGGCATTTATCATCATTATTTTTATGTCATTGCAACGAGGAATCAATTTTCGTGACGTCATTATCGCCACTTTCCGATTTATTTCGGATTCACTGCTCGATTCGTTCTCAGAATCTTCATCATCTGAATTGTTCTCAGAATTTTCCTGTTTTAATAACACTATATCACATAAATTTAATAACAATCTATCTCTTAATTCGACTTTGCTCCCATCAAAAGGGACATTTAATATATTACAGATTATTATTAATTCATTTAGTGATAAATTATCATCAATCAATTTTTGTTTTTGAGTATAATTTTCATCGCCAACGGCGAAAGTGAATCCTGTAAACTTTTTTATTCTGCATCTGTTCCTCCGATCACCATTGTCATCGAATAAAAACCGATGCAGAATTTTAATTTTATTATATTTTTCTTGCCCTACTGCAACACCAATTTTAGGAATGTTCCCAAGTGATACCATCATGCAACAAAACAAAACTTACTTACCTTCATAGAGCAGAAACAGCAGGTTTTGTTGTTCGAAATTTCTGGCTCAAATTTTTGTCTAGTCGATTTGTCGCTTTTTAATACTTAAACACTTTGCAGAACATATCACTCTTTATACACTTATTTATCCAGCGAGAATTTAAATCAGGCAAAACATTCTATATTTTTACCACCGTTCACAACATGATCAAGCATGCGAAGAAATGTCGACACAGTTCTTTTAAAGTTAATAAAGTAAAAGTCGATTTAAAACACAGAGTTTATGTTTATCAATCTATATTTTATCAGTCTATATTTTATCAGTCCACGCGCATCATCATTTGTAGAAACAAAGTTAGGAAAAGTTTTAAAATAGTCTATTAAATAAAGAGATACTATTTTATAAAAGTAAAAATAGTTCTTTTTTTTTTAACGTTCCATTCAAATTTACGCTAAAGTAAAATTCACGATCCATCCCACTTCTGACTTTTTGTGGGATGGCCGATTTTTGTGGGCTTTTAAAACACTACTCTACTAATTCAATTAATTACTAATCATTTAAAATTTAATAGAAAATTAAGGTATTATGTACAAATATACAAAAAAACGTTAATATGAATTAAAGTAGTACTGCTGATCAAATGTTCGTTCAATAGTTCCTTTAACACAGTTCGCGGCACAAACAAATCACTCATAACTTCTGTTTTCGGTCACTTTAAGAAAAAATACGCGGTCTCGTACAAAGCTCCGGCACAGCTAAAACGTCGTGTAAAACACGAGGTGCGATCGTCGATGTGCAGTCCTCGCCGTCCATTCGTCAACTCACTTTCTCTCTCCGAACGCTCTCAGCAGACGTGTGTTCCGGAAATAGCGTCTGTCTAACGTCATAGTTGCATCCTTCCGGCAAGATTCTGCGCTCTTCGTCAATCGTAACGGGAAACTCAGCTGTTTTGGAGCCAGCTGTTGCAGGAAGCAAAGCCCGTTACTATATATATATATATATATACATATTAAAGCATTTTTTAAAATTTAGCAAGCAGGAACTAAATCCGTTCGAACACGTCTTTATTTTATTTAGTTTAAAAATTACAATTAAAATATATACACAAGTATAAATTTTAATGGCAACATTTAAAGTTAAATAAAATAAAGGTATTTTCGAACGGTTGGTTGTTTTGCTGTAGAGTTTAAGGCCGACTGACTGCACTAAAGTCCTAGTCCTAAAAGTGGAATGCCCTAAGTGGGAGTCTTTCTAAGAGGTCCTAGCCTTTATTTACGCGAGTTTCAGAGGAAACCATGGAATTCACCGAACATCTAGGTTGTTGGTCGCAACGCTGATGGATCAGACCAAGAACCTTCCATCACTAGCGATGAACATGACACATCTACAATTTTCTTATTTCCGAAGCGGAATACTGCTTCGTTACTTGAGGGTTGAAAACATTAATGAATTTTTGGTTTGAGTTCATGAATGTGGATAATCATATATCAACATTTTAATATATAATTTTTGGTGACAATTCATTAATATAATTTTAAGGGTGTTTATGTGAATTATTATTGATAAATGTGGTTCAAGCGTTGTTATCATAAAACATTTTGTAATAGACGAATCTATCTAATCAGTTATACTTACCTTTGTGTTACATCGATAAAAATATTTCTAAACAGGAACATTCTGCACAGGAACATTCTTGGGAACTTGACATTCAGGAACTTGACACAGGAACATTCTGCTACAAATTTGTTAAAGAACTATGAGCTTTTGATGTTATTTTACCAAAACAATGACTTTTAACTAAAATTTCAAAAATTTATCAAAAAGAAAATTCTGTACGCCGCTGCGACGGTGGATCTAGACTACTCATCATGCAGTTTTTTGCTGTCTCAGATGCTGATTTTCGGAGGTTAATGTTATATAAGACAATTTTCTATATACGCTCCTATATTTTGAAGATAACTTTTTTTTTTTTCAGTTTTTTCAATTAAGGAATTTTAAAAAACGGTGGTGGTAAAATTTAGGAGGCTTCGAACTTTCTTTAACACTTTTTCTCTCTCTGAAAATATAAAGTAAATAACTATAACCATGAAAACAACAATAAAAACAGAAAGATATTTAACCCAAAAAGCATTAAGGGTATCATCAAGGAGACCTCCCAAATGCAGAGAGGAGAGAGAGCTTGTAATTTGTCGTTTGTCAAGGGAGAAAAAAAAATCTTTAAAAAATTGTGTTTACGTATACTTTATAAACATTTCATGTGCCGCTAACTTATGTATATGCATCAGAAGAGTTTAACGTATCGATTGCTGAGGCTAGAACTTGATTGCTTTCTTTATGAATGTATAAAATCTTTTGTTTAATGATGGAACATTTTAGAGAAATGTCAAAAGACGGGGTTCATTATACAAAAAAGAAAAATACCTGGCAACAATCTATTAAAAGAGCAAAGGTTGACATATTTACGACATTTTTGTAGCTTATTACTATGTGAAAGTCAAAAATGAGATTATAAATATATACAGGTTTTAGAAAACAGTAATACAAATGCTATGATATCTGCAAACATTTTAATTTATTCGGGAGTATTTTTAGCCTCGCCTTCATTTAGCACCAGTTTGCATACAAAAAAATTTTCTTCAATTTATAACTATAAGAAAATAAGAAAAAAGAGTTAAAATAAAATGATGCGAAATAAAGACAGGCTAAAAATACCCCGGTATAAAATAAAATGTTTGCAGCTATAATATTACACATTTGTTCAGAAATTAAAACTTTGTGGTCGATGACTCCATAGTAGGATATAAAAAAAATCTCGATTCCTGTCCTTAAGAAATCCTCGATAACAATACATTATATGTATATTTACTTACTTATTCAAGTTTAACCCGTTAACTTTCATTATATGTGTATGTTTGACAGTGACATTTGCCGCATCGATTGCTGCAAATAAAGATAAAATGATTTAAACATGAATATATAACATCCAGCAGTGGTACTCTAAGCCCTTACAGCATTACTAAGCCCTTAGCTCACAGAGTTAAGAAATTACTGCCATTATGTTGAAAAACTTTTGGATATATTTATTGTAATCTGTCATGATTTTAGAGGCTAGAAATTATTGCATAAAATTAGTAGTAACAACGAATTAAAAAAAATTTCATTCCTCAGAACGTCCTGAAAAAAGGGCGGAGAGTACGACCTTTTTTAAAATATCTTTGTTATTTATAGCAGGTATGGAACACGGGTGCAGAATTCATAGTGGTATTTGTTTAGGAAATTTCTCAACCTATAACATCTTAGATTTAAGAAGTAAAAAAAAAAAAAAAAAAAAAAAATGCTACATTGATAGTGATTCTGCGACAGTGTTCCATCCCTATTATAGTAATTAGAAGAACGCAAAAGGGACCCGCTTTAGAAGAACGCAAAAAGGTGGGGCTTATTATTGAGAAAAGAAAGTTTTACCGATATTAAAGAGTAAAAGACAAAGTATTAGAAATAACCAAAAATTCTATTGTCTTTAATTAATAAAACAACACCCGATATATTTTTTTTACTTAAATAATTATATTAAATTCTTATATATATCTTAAAAAATAATGATAATAAACAATTTCCAAAAAAATAATTTCCGCTGACAGTTTTTTATTTTAATAAATAGAATTTTGAGATACACCCATACCTGCCAACATCCTAATTAATATTCCGTTGTGTTGTAAATGCCGCCTTTCTTTTTTTGACAGTTAAATTTTGAGAGTAATATTCTCGAACTATAATTTCGATTAAATAAAAATAAAAATAAATTAAAAAATTACTGGTGTGGAAAAAAAGGTGGGGCTAACAATACTACAGATTAATAATTAAGATGTTTTCAGATATTTGTACACCTAATAATTTTTTAAATGTCACATCATACAAAAGAAAATTGTTACCGCATTGCTTGCAAAATGTTTTTCGCAGTCTGTCATTAGAGTGCGAGTCACGTCAAAATACAATATTTGACAAATGAACACTACTTGTTTTAAAACATTCTTGTTGGGTTTTTCCAATGTGTAACAGAACAATATGCCAGATTGGCTTTCTGCAAAGAAATATACCCGCATGCGATGCGTTAATCGCAACAAAATATTACTTTAAAATGCTCAAGCTGTGATATTATCAATTTGTCTTTTTTCGAAAACTGATTTAATTATTAAATTTAAAAAGCAGATAGCTGAAAATACTCCTGAGAAACATATTTTTTTCCATTGCCAATTGCAGATATATGCAACTATTTCATTGCTAATATTCGGAATTTAAAATTGTTTTATAGATGATTTTTAAAACATCGAGGTGATTTAACGTAATTCTCGCTATAAATGCAAAATGAATACAAGCTTCAAGTTGTATAATTTTTAAGTCGCTACTTTATTTTATTTAGTCGCCATCTGGCATGTGGGTATTCTCGGGTCTATATTCGTTGTTAAAAATTTAGTAAGAAGCAAATTTGAAGAAAAGATAGGAACTTTCATATGTAAGGCACCTAGATATAGAAATATAATATTTAGCAGGGAATATGATCTCCGTAGGATACAAAGCTATCATATTTTTTGCTCTTTGGCTATCAGTAAAATTTAATACAGTTTGTCAATAAATCTAAAACAGTTTTTACTGATTATAAAAAAGAAAAATCCAGTAGCTAAAAACGTGAAATTTAATAACTATGCAACTGCAATGACGCATTTACAATATCTGTTTATTGTAAAAACTGAAGTTATCAATAGCGGTATCACGCCTCATTTCTTTTGCAAATCATATTCCAGCTTCCAAGTGATTGCTGTTAGTTGATCATGTTCTGGAAAGTATCTTCCTAGAGCAGCGTTTCCAAATTTTTTAATTTATTCTCGAGCAATTTTAGCCCCGCCTCTTTTTCATACCGGAAATTTTGAAAAATGATTTTTTTCTCATTTAATCGTTGTCACATATTAAAGAGAAATAATCTACAAAATTTCTGGTGCGAAAAGAAGTTGGGGCTAAAAATGCTCGTGAATAAATTATAAAAGTTGGGAACTCTGTCCTAGAGACACATTGATCCGCCACAGAATTTTGAATCACAGATCTTAAAACTTAACTTAAGATTTAAATATTTTGAATGTCGAAGAGCTCTGGGACACTGCCATTTTAAATGAGGATTGTGGCATCTTCCATCATGAAGAAAAACAGTTCTGAGTCACTGTAAATATACGGACTAATAGCAATATTTTAAATTTACTCACAAACACTAGTAATGTCATTCTTTTCCACACCTCTATCACTGAAGAGTTACGTTTCCCAATACGTAATTATAAGTAATCAAGGAGGAAAATGTTCCTTATAAAAGTGATGTGCAAAAAAATGCGGGTAATAAAAATGCTCTGGAATAAATTAGAAATATTGTTATATATGAACACGTGCAATTAGCATGTGAACCTCGTAAGAAGTTGGGAAACAATGACTGAACTTCTGGTATATATCAAGGTCATTGCAGCTATCACACATGAAAACACACAATATGAGAATTCGACACTTCTGAAACAATTCTTTCAGACGATGTATGAGACATAAAAAGAATAATGTTTTCTCTCTCTATTTGTGGTTACATCCAAAACGCTCGCAACTTGAAATTTTTTTCTGATCTATAAAGAGGACTAGAATTCACTGCCGTTGTTTCTAATTCTTATATTTCTGGTACCTCAGAATTGCTCGTTTCTTATTAGCAGATGTTAATGACGCATATTATGTTAGTCGCTAAGAATATGGATCACGTACGCATTGTTTCTTGTTCACAATTAAATCGAGGGCACACTAATCGCTTTTATGTCACGTGTTATCTCCCACTATCTGCTTTCATTTTCTTTTGTCCTTTAAAACACTGTCTGCAACTGTTGTTTGTAGAAGACCACTGCCAAAAACTTCATCAGCTATTTCTATTAATAGAAATGTTCACCAGGTTCATGATACGAATCTGTAAGTATACTTATTTCCGCAACTAGTCACACTTCGAATTTTTTCGGACATCCCAACGCGGTGACGTCTTTCGGTAAAATCACGCTACCGATTTCTCGTGGAATGTCCGTTATCCATATCATATGCTATCACAGTCACTTCTATTAGAATTGCACACTCCCGAGTGCTTTTACCTTTCCGATATTGTCCCTCTATGTTATAAGCTATATGTGCCCATGTTCTACTGTGTATTCTTTATTCTATTTCCTGATTGGTGTTTCTATCGTTTCTTTTGCAATCTATACCTAAATTTTTACACAGAAATACACTTAAAATAGGGGAGAGTGGGGATGAATGGGACAGTAGCAAAATTTTTATGTTTTGCATGCACCAGAAACTTGACAATTTTTCTGATATATGGCGGTACTGAGGTCATTCATCAAGTGTAGTTTTAGAGTTGTGCTATTTATAGAAGGGTGAAAAAAGATTAAAGTGTCTTTTTCTGCTGTCAAAGTAACTTTTACTGATTCAATTAGGTAGTAGTTAAGAAATTAACTATTTGCTTAAAGTTAATATAACTCTTATATGATGAAAAGGCATAATCTTTTACTGTGTTCATGATATTCAAGAAGAATATTGACAATTGTTCATTAAACATATTTCCTGTTTTATATAATCATGTGGTGGTGGGGATGAATGGGACAGTTTAAATAGGGATAAATGGGCATTCCCCACTATGTGCTAATTTAAAATTGTACACAAGATATATATTAAAAGAAATCGTAAATAGATTTTCAATATTTTTATAACCTGTAGTTGTAGTTATAACATGGAATTATAAAAATAGTATGGATTTAGGGAAAAATAAATTGAAATTAATTGTTCCGATATTTGTTTATAATAATGATAATTAAAAAAAATTATAAGTTAGAATATTCAATGCAACTTAAATCAATAATATCAATAATTAAAAAATAAATAAATAAACTAATAATAGTTTGATTAAAATCACAATTTCAATCAAGCTAATTAAATAAATTCTGGTGATTATTAATGTAATACAGAATAGAATGCTTATTTTTCCCGATCAGTCGGAAACAAAAATTTATCTGGATAATTTGTACTCTATTATTATGATTCATATCTTTCTAGTGTCTTATTTATTTATTTATTTTTAGATTAACCCGTTAGTAGTCGCTAATTGGTCGATTTACCCCCCCCCCCCTCCTTCAGTGTCGCCAGATTTTTTTTTTTTTTTTTTTTTCAATAGCCATCAAAAATTTTCAGAAGTGGCATTTGATATACATCTTAAAATTACTGGTGACTGTCGAATAAAAAGTAAGCAATTTGTACGAGGTGGCACTGTTTATAACAACTACTAACGTGTTAAATCTTATTAGATTAAATTACCAAAGCCTAGAGCACTAGGAACTATGCGAAACAAAGGACTTTTGCCTTTCGATGTTAATTTGAGTCAATACACCAGTTTTTGTTAATTTCAGTATATCCATAGTGTGTAATAAAATCACATAAACCAATTTAAGTAAAAAAAATTATTTACTTTCCCTTTTTTTTTTTTTTTTTTTTTTTTTTTTGTTATCTTCAGTCCTGTCCCATTCATCCCCGCATGTGGGGATGAGTGGGACAGTGCACATGCATGTAAAAAAAAAAAAAAAAAAAAAAAAAAAACTATTATTAATTAAAAATGATAACTTTTTATTAAAGTTAGTATGTTTATATGTAACTGATTACTGAAGTGTGCTTATGAGCAATGTCCCAAAATTCTGACTTACATATGGTGAACGTTATTAATAAAAACATGAAAAATGTCCCATTCATCCCCACTCTCCCCTGTACTTGAAGATTAGAAAAGGATTTACTGTCACTGGATCTTATTTCAATAATTTTGTTTTCGAGACATAGTTGAGGTACGGAAAATGGGCGCAGAATTCATAACGGTATTTGTTTAAGAAATTTCTCTAACTATAATATCGCTGATTTAGGAAGTACAAAATTTTCTTACATTCATAGAGGTATGAATTATGTGCCCATGTTCCATCCCTCATAGTTCTAATAGCGTTGGGGTTAATGAAGTAAACACAAATCTCATCAAGTCAAAATCTCCACAATATCGTTGATTGCATATACATATTGTTCAAATCGTCTTAACATTTACTATGTTATAACTACCAACTTTTACTCTTTTTGGCTACCAGAAAAAAAAAATAATAATAGAAATTTTATATATATATCTTTATCCCCACTGATTAAATAATAGAAAAAAAATTCTATTAACATTTTTCGATAGCCAAAAAGTATAAAAGTTAGCTTTTATGCATTAACATTCACAATTTTTTTTTTTATAAGATTTCAAACGCTGATATATTTCGATATTTTGGCATAGAGAAAATATAAAGAGACAGTAAAACGAATGAGAATTTTTTTTTTTTAAAAATTTATTGCAAAAAATAAGCTTTTTGTTTATAATTCATTTCGTTAACAGTTTCTTTTGACGGAATAAATCACAGAAACAACGAAATGTTGTTATTGTAAAATTCTTTTATCACTTTCTAATGTACAACCTGAAATTTTCTCAACATTAAATAATACTTTTTCCTAAAATATCTTTTTCTTATGTTTATTAATTTATTCAAGTGCTTTTTCAACTGTTAATGAATAAGAAAAAATAGATTAAGTAATCATACACACACACACACACACACACACACACACACAAAAAAAAAAAAAAAAAAAAAAAAAAAAAATGCGTGGAAAGATTATTTTTTAAGCAGAAAATAGAAATTCTTTACGAAATAATAAATTTAATTTTCCCAATAGTTTTAGCTGTCAAAAATATAAGTGAATACACGACAGAATGTCGGATAAAAAAATATTCCTTTTCATGATGGAACCTTTTGATCAAAAGCTATGATTTTCATTTTCAGCAAAGGATATTTTCCTATGCTTTTTATTTGATACATTGGATAATATTAGATTATTTTAGAACAACAACAACAACAAAAAAAAAAATAACTTTAATATAACTTGTAGAATGTCTCACTTTGTCAGCTTTTTATGTAATTGCTGCAAAGGAAGTGTAAGAGTCCTCATCTCAAGACGTAACTCCGACACCACTATTTTTAATTAATTATTTTTTTTTTTAATTCGATAATTTGTATTTTATATGTGCATTAATTTTAAAAGAATTGATGTAATAGAAAAGATTGATTAAAGAAAAAAAAATGCAGTTTCGAACTTTTGAATTTATCATGTTATTAGGAAAAAAAAAAAACTGTCAATTATTCTTTTAATATAAGAATTTTTTTTTTTTTTTTTTGCTTCTTAACTTCTTAGCGTCATGTTAAGATATATGATTTTTTACTAACACAGAACTTCATTTTCTTCTGAATATAAATACGAAACATTGCAATTTCAATAAAATTTTATATTGTCCTAAAATTTGGCTATTTCATAAAATATGACATTGTCATAAAATTAAAATTAAATGGAGATTTGTAAAAATTGCAAGTGCTTTGTTTTTGTTTTGAAATATAATGATGCTTGTCAATATTTTAATTAATGTTCCGTAATAATGTTTTTTAAAAAAAATGTGGTGTTGATAAAGGGGCAGTACTAACAATACTACAAAAAATTAATGAGATTGTTGGTAGGCTTGTATAATAGCAGGGGTCGTACCTTCCGCCATTTTTTCAGCACACTCTCGGGAATAAAATATTTTTAAATCTATCGTTATCACTATTTTTATGCAATAATCTCTATCCTTTATAATCTTGGAACAATGCTGTAAATTTATCCAGAAGTATTTCTCAAAAAATTAGTGGTGGCAAAGAAGAACGAAATTCCTAATCTTTGAGAATGTCCTGAAAAAAGGGCGGACAGTACGACCCCTGTAATAACATAATATGCTTAGAGCCTGATTAAGGGGGAAGCGCACATTATTTATACTTACACCGTTATTTTTTAACAAATACTTTCCTCCTATAATAAACCGAAAATTCTCATTAAAAATTATTTTAAAAGAATTCTGGTGTCTAATAACAGTGAGTAAATTGGATTGTTTTACACCGTTCATTTTTTATAACAAATATTTCCTCGTCAAAGCGTGGAATTTCTATGACATGAAGTAAAAAATAATTGTAAAAATACTCCGGTAGGAGCGGAGATAATGTGTGCTTTCCCCTTAATCAGGCTCTGAATATGCTCAAGTATTTTATTAAAGAAGTAGCAAAATATTTGTAACATTTAATTTGCTAAAATTATTATTTTTAAGCTTTCTGACGTGCACACACACTAACATACATATATTGACAGCATTTTATAGAAATATCAAAATACTGACGTTTGTATGCTGGCAACAGTAAATTATGGAACATTTTAATTTATTATGGAGCATTTTCAGCCCTGGCTTTATTTCGCACCACTTTATTTTTAGAATATTTTTTTTTTCGATATATAAGTACGATAAAATAAGAAAATGTTACTCTTAAAAATATAAAATGAATTTAATGAATTTAATGAATCTTTGAATTAATGGCGGGGCTAAAAATATAAATAATAATAAATAAATTATTATATTGGCAACTGTGTATACGAGGATCGCCTTCTCCAACTTTTTTTTCTAGGGCTGCTTCGAGAATGAGAAATGTTCGCCATTTTTACTACCATTTTTTTTATAGAAAATTATGTACCCTGTTCAATTGTGACACATTGCTTTTGGAATATTATAGAAATGTATTAATAAAAATAAGGTGACAAAGAAGTTTGAAATTTTTCATTCCTGAAAGGGCTCTGACAAAAAGGCGGAGAATGCGACACCTGAATGCATTAACCCCTTAACGCGCGCTGTCCTCGCTGCAAGGACGCAAAATTTAAGATCCAGCTGCAAAAATTCATCCCTGAAATTTTTTAGCAAAATCTTACGTTTATAACATATCTGAAAAGGCTATTTTTTTTTTAACCTTAAAATTTCTTTTAGTTAAATTTAGTTCGTGAATTCCGGTGGTAGTATAATTTAAATGATCCAAATTGTCTTGCGCCGCAAAGGGTTAACTTTAAACCCTTTCCGGGGCAATGTTATGCAGATCATTTGATATCATCACCCACCGGGATTTAACCCGTTAGTAGTCGCTATCGACAGCGCCACCTATTACAGACTGCGAAATTTTTATTTAACTGTCACCAATAATTTTAAGAAGTGATGTGATCGACGTTAAATCGATTTTATTCGCGTTTTACGTATATCAAATGCCACTTCTAAAAGTGTTTTGGTGGCTATTGAATAAAAAAAACTGAAAGATGGGTGGCAAATCGACCAACTAGCGACTACTAACGGGTTAAGAACGATATTAAATTACACAGTGGGAGTAAAATTTCCCCTGTAAATCATAAAAGTAAAATTCCATTAAAACTTTCTGGTGTGAGCTTTTCCTCTTGAAAATTAAAATTTGGTGTTGCTGCAGCTGCAAGTACAACACCGCACTTGCAAGTGTTCCTGTTGTATTTGTACTCTAAAATTTACTTTCTAAGGAACGTAAATAAATGGTAATTTTGCTTAAAAATATAGGTGCTTAAACTAAAATTAGCTTGCCACACTTTTCTCTTTTAGAATTAATGAATAGGTTAATAAGCAAAACCCGAAGTCTCCGCTCTTTTCTAAAGATGCCTTTAGCGTAGAGAAGTTTACGTCTTTTATGCTACCTTTTTTTATACAATAATCTCTGTCATATTTAGTTACAGCACATTACTATGGAAATGCATTAATAGTTTCGGTATAAAATTGTGGAAGTAAAAAATACGGAAATTTCTCATCACTGACAGTAACCTGAAATAAAAAGGAAGGGTTAGACTTCGAGCTCTTTTGTATGTATACTCCTTTTAGCTTTATACTGAATGAAAACTAAAGTTTATCCAATAAGCTACATGAATTTCTTTTTAAATATTTCTCAACCTAAAAAATATTTTTACATACCATTAATAATAATAATAATAATAATAATAATAATAATTGGTCCGTTATTGGATTAAGATAATATTAAAAAAATAAGGAAATTTTTAAGATTTGTCTATTGATAAATCCTCATATATCTTTTGATTTCGCTGCACAGGAGTGTAGAGCGTTTCGTTTATTCAATATTTACATTCCTTACAAATACATACTTGCCAACCATCTCATTAATAACCGTACAATTGTTAACACCCCCTGAAAAAAACGCCTCTTTTCTCACACCAATATATATTTAGAGTAATTCTCTCCAAATGGTGTTACGATTAAATAAGATTAAAATTACTCTAAAAAATTATTGGTGTGTAAAAAAAGGTGGGTACTAAAAATTGTACGGTTCATAATGAGATGGTTGGCAAGTATGCAAATATATATATATATATTTATATATATATATATATATATATATATATATATATATTTTAAGATTTGTCTATTGATAAACTCTCAAATATCTTTTGATTTCGCTGCACAGGAGTGCAGAGCGTTTCGTTTATTGAATATTTACTTTCCTTACAATATATATAGATATATATAAGTCAAATATTTCGATTAAAAATATATCTTTAATATTTCTTCGCGTAAGTAAGTCTGTTCAAATTACTTTAACCACGAAAGCCAATATATGAAAAAAAATTGGTTAAAATCAACCGTCAGAAAATATCTGAATTCTATAAGAGAATGCAGTCATGAAAACCGAACATGCAGAAAGCTATAAATGAGGTTTGATGGATCACTGTAGCTTAATGTGCTTAAAATATATCGGGTTTCAATCTATGATATCAATCAAATTCATAAAATAGTAAAATCTTTTTCAATAATTATAGAAGATTTTCTTTTCAGACATGTTATTAGGTCAATCGTGACTAAAATAAATATTATAGTTATCAAACATTTTCAATAATGATTTTTGTTATTATTACACATTTTTGATATTGAAATTTAGTAATAACAATTTTATAGTGACTGTAATCAATACTGATAAAATATGCAATATAGATATTTATATGTAATGATAAGTCTAGATAATTGGAAATAGAGATTATAGATGTATTTCCCTAGTTTCATCAATTATAATAATTGATTCAGCGAAATGTAGCCATTAACTAAAAGACCATAATTTTGTTGTTTAAATTTTGGTTATAAGAAATAGATTTTTTCTTATAATTATGTCTTTTTCTATTCCCTTTTAATCTGAAATTGCGGTCCTTTGGAAAGTAAGGTAAGAGTTAGATATTCGTTCTTTTGTTTAATCAAACTATTTTGATAGAAATAAAGAAAATATAGTACCTAAATAAAAAAATAAAAATAAAAATTCTGCTTTCTCTTATATTATGCTATGCGTTTTATTCCACGATAATCATATCTCGGCAAAACCAAGAAAAGATATTTCTGATTCGATTTTGGTGTATATTGCTAAAAATTGATTAAAATCGATTACCACGTAATAATAAGAACATAGTGATGAATTGTTTCCAGAAAAGAAAAAATATATATATACATATAATACTAATGTTACTTCAAAATTTACTAATGTATTTTATAATGGTAGTTGTTTATGTTTTGATGGCAAGACTTTGGAAGACCCCATTTTAAATACTATTAAAAAAAGAAATTTTTAATGGTCGTTTTTGGATAAAGATTCTTAATTTTTAGATAAAGATTTATTTTTATAAATACGGTAATATTAAAAATAGGCACTGCTAAAAATCTTGCGATAATAATGATAATAAGAATAATAAGAATAATAATTAAAAGCAAATTGCACTGGATTGACTTTATTCAGTGTATTAAGAAACTGATATTTCTCATTTATAGTAATTCTAGTGATAACTATATCTTAACACCTGTGTAAAACCTAACATATTGTATAAAATAATAAATCTACTGAAGTTTTGATCAGAACTGCCAACTTTTTACTTTTTTCAGTGTAGACCTTTTTGTTCCAAACCACTGTCTTTGTACAATAATTTTTTCAATATGCAGGGGCTTAACTCCTCGCCTTTTTTCATGACACATTCACGCAGAGTTCTCCACTTTTATAATTTAGTCACAAACATTTTTAGCCCCGCCTCTTTTTCATACCGAAAATTTTGAAAAATGATTTTCTTCTTATTTAATAGTTGTCACGCATTCAAAAGAAATAATCTACAAAATTTCTGGTGTGAAAAGAAGGCGGGGCTAAAAATGCTCGTGAATAAATTATAAAAGTTGGGATCTCTGCATTCACGGATGAGAAATATTCGTATTTTTTCCACCAGTAATTTAATATAGAAATATTTAAGATATGTTTATACTAATGTGTCGTGATTATTGTAATTTTACTGCTTTGGATCCGTAGGTGTAATAAATCAGTTAAATTATCGCGATCAGATGCGCCTTTGGCTGCATATTAAATCTTCTGGTGTGAAATATTAGTTGTTATGCGGATTATTTGCCTGAAAATGCGATACACTGCAAATGAAGCAGTCGTAAAGAAAGACAATAAATAATAAATAAATAAATAAAAAAGCTGAGAAAGTGTTTAAAAGACTTTTGTATCTTAATAGACCAATTACAAATGAACTGATATAAACTGTCTTAATATAGTGATATGTTTTAAAATAAAACATTCAAAACGAACGTCTTCAATTTTAAAATGTCTTAAAGTAAGACATTTCGCATTGCATCATTGGCTATTTTGCAGGAGATTAGTTGCGCTATCTATTGATCATTATATTAAGATATAATTTTAACAATAATAAATACACGGATAATAATAATTTCGATTTATTTAAAAAAATTCAATTTGGCAGTAGAAAATTTATTTTGTAAAACTGAAATTATAATGAAGATATCAAAAGTTTAAAACTGTTTTATCGAAAAAAAAAAAAAAATAATAATAATCAGTAAGTTATTTTACTTATGAAATTTTTCTAAAAATCATATTATCCGAACATCGAAGGCTGCAATTTTCAGATATTTGTTGTGCATTTATTAAAAATTCTAAACCTCTAGATATGAAATTTAGGATAATAATATATATTAATTTTCAAACACCACATTATCGGTAGTTTTATGGAAAAAAATATGGATTAAGGTGACTTCGCACAAGAGAAGTATTCACAGAGCTGCCAACCTAATCCGGCAAATTGTTAGTACCGCCCCTTTTTCTACACCACTTAAATTTTTGAGTAATTATCTTCAAATATATTTACGATGAATTAAGAAAACAAATACTCTAAAAATATATTGGTGTAGAAAAATGGGCGGTACAAACAATTTGTCGGATTAGGTTGGTAGCTCTGTATTTATATAAAGGCTTATATTTCCATTTAATAATTATAAATTGAATTCTTTTAGATTTATTCAATAAAATATGTATTAAGGAATGGTTGTAATTTTATGGGGTTCTTTATATGGGGATGGATTTTATTATATCTTTAAAGAAAAATTATTAAAACCCTGCGGGAGCCACAAACTCACGCTTAGGACTTTGACACAAATGTGTGACTGCCGAGTGTGAACGAGAAAACTCTTTTCACATCAGCCTTCCGGCTACACTTGCTATAATTTAGAAATATCTATTTTATTTATTGAGTGAAATGGTTACAAATAAAAATATAACAAACATCATATTTTCTTTTTCCAATTTTTTTTTTTTTTTTTTTTTTTTTATAGACATGCCCTTTTTATTTATTTATTTTTTCTCAAAAACAAATTCTATTCTAAAATTCATCATCAATTACTTTAAGTAGGCTCTTTTAAACATCCAAAAAAATAATAAGTTTTTCATTAATTTTCAATAGAAATTTAGGCATTTTGAAAATCACAAATTCATGAAAAAATGCAAACCAAGTAAACGCAATTTAAGGATTTTAAATCCGTAAAAAATATATCAAAACCATACGAATTTCTGCCCAAATATATATTTTATTGAACACACCTAATATAAATCAATTTATAAATATTAAATGGAAATATAGGCATTTATGTGAAACCTTGAATAGTGCAAAGTCAAAGATGCAAAGTCATCTTAAAACATAAAACTGCACTATATGCATTATCATACTGTGTTTCTTGGGGCATGATTGATACAGTGATGCCAGATTGGGCATTTTGGGGATTTTTGAGGCTTCTGGGGACAAATCTGGGGAGTTCTTCAACTTTCTGTCAATGTTGGCAACGTAATAATTTATCCCTACGACTAGGGCCTTTCAATAGCTTTATTGTTATTTGGGGATTTTTTTTTTAAATGCCTTCATTTGGGGAAAAATCTGAGCTTGATATATCTGCTTGATATATATATATTATTATAATTATTTTTTTTTTTTGAAAAAAAAAAAAAAAAATATTTTCCCTTTTTAATAGAAATCAAGTTGGGGAATTTTTCGAATCCCCCCCCCCCCCCGATTTTGGGAAATTTGAAGACCTGTTTGGGGAAATAATTTTCGACCATCTGGCATCACTGGATTCATAAGACATTAGACTCATGTGCCAGCTTTCCGATTACATGTCCGGCATGGGTTCGATTTGAGCGCTGGGTAATAGAAATTTTTCTTTAAAAATTATTGATATTATATTTATGCTCTAGAATTTCTAAAATCTGTTTTTAAAAGAATAAATCTGGTGTGTCCCTCACACGACTTCCTTTTACCCTGAGAATTACTTTTATAAATATAGCTTGCATATTAAGGTGAAAAATAACGAGTACTTTTATATAAACGTATGTTAAAACAATTCAAACAGTTCGTAACAGTTTTTTTGTCAAATAATTCCGTGTAAATCAGTTTACCTCTCTCCTCAACTTCGTGTTTCATTACTCTCCTACATTTATATAGAATTCAAATCTGTTATTGAATTCAAAAGTATATTTAAAATTATTCAGACAATTTTCACCCGCAACATTCCTTGAAACTTATGAATCCTCTGAAATTATTTGTTTTTAAATTACTTAAATTACTCTTAGAGACACAGGCATAGATCAAGCGTTAAAAACTTGATTTCAATATTAAGGAAGCTTCAAAACGTGTAAATATATAAAAAACCAAGCGATGAATATTTAGCTTAAAAAAAAAAAAAAAAAAAAAAAAACAATATTTTCCATATGCATAGGTGCCAGTCTCCCGTTTTTCAAAAGAGACTTTAAACCGGAAAATTTTTATGGTTGTTTTCGGTAATATATATAACATATTTCATTTAAAAATACTAGTGTTAATTCTGATTTAAAAGTTAAAAATGTTGGCAGGTATGCATATGGCTATGAGGAATTCATTTCAGTTCCTGAGCAGCTTTCCTTGATATGGTAAAATATTATATTAATGTACTTCCACAAACAATAAAAAAAAAAAAAAAAATTCGCTTAAATATTGGCAGCATTGTGTATCTTCTGAAGATTATATCCGCACCACATGGTCAGAGCCGTCTCTAGCGAAAGTGAGGCCCGGCATCAAAACTTTTGTGAGGCGCTCTCCTACGAAACTTATTACCCCCGCACTACCACTTCTGCAATTTTCGCACCATGTCACAGAATCATTTGATTTCAAAATAACATATAGATTTGTATAACGTATGTTATGACCTCCCTTTTTTTATTCACAAAATTTTATTCTACTGTATGTCTCATATACAATAAATAGGAAATATACACGGCTACTTCACATAATTCTAATACACTGCATGCTTTCTATTTGATATAATTGATAGATGCGATCTTTAAATAATACTTAAAAATATAGAAGTCTACACTACTTGTGAAAAAAAGTGTGTGTGGTACTTGTGGAGCATACATACATTTTTTAAATCTTAACATAAATCATCAAATGAGTATGTAACTATCAAATAAAAGTTGGTGAACAAGTACATAAAATCATGCACAACGCATGGATTACGAAAATATTTTAAACATTAAGAACATTTTGTGTTATTCTGTATCAAAAAAGAATTTTCTAAACACATTATATATTGCAGTTTCCTCGAGCAGAAAACTCGTATCAAAATAAAAAAATACCATCCAAAAATTATCGCGTATAGTGAATAACATATGTGAAGTTTTTTGTTATACCATGTAAAAAGGCTCTAAATGTTATTCACAACATTTCTTTACGTAGTATGCTTAAGTAAACACCAAGAATAAGAACTCTTTTTTTTTTTGGTACATGAACAATTAAAACAACCCACAAGCTCTAATGCTTTCGACATCTTTCGTGTAGCCCTGTAAAAATTATAAGTGCTACATACATTTTTTTCTTTTAATTGGCTTATGTTGTTGCGCATTTACGTAAAATATATGAATTTGTATATCTTTAAAATTCTTTTTTATAATTTTTTTTTTAGATAATAACCTATAAGAAATCTTTCAATTTTCAACAATAAAAAAAGTAAAATAAAATAAAATAAACATGGAAATGTAAATGTCACATACCCCAGTTTCAATAAGGAACCTGTTGTCGAAAACCCTAAGGCGGTTCATCACATTGTAGCGTGTAGAAATTGATTCTTTAAGACATAAGTAGGTTCTAGTCGACGAATGTATTTCCTTTAATGAATATTCAGTCCGTAGATAGAGCCTGTAATGATATTGATAAAAAATGTCGACATTTTAGAGTGTAGAAAGTAATTCTTAAAGAACTAAGCAAGTTCTTGTCGATGAATGCATTTTATTTGATTAGTACTCAGTAAACAGTTGAATATATATATATATATATATATATATATATATATATATTGTGTGTGTGCTACAAAGATTAATGTTATTGAAACAATCCAATGAAATGGTCACTTTTACTACAGAAGTCAAATAAACATTGTTAAACACACTGCAGAGCATAAATTTCGCTAAATCAGGAACAACAGAATATTTCGAAGTCTGAATGGAATTTGAATTCATCGAAAGTATTGTGAGTGGCTCATGGGATTTTCAAGGTAGTTCTGCGCGAGAAACCAATGCGTCATTTAAAAATGTCCAGAACTAGACTCCTATTAAGGTAAAGTTTCGAAATTTTGTACCATTCTCTTACTACCATTTTTCCCGCATTTGAATGCGCAATTTGACACTAAGTCAAAGCCCACCTTCGTGGAAATGAATAACGTTCATCTGTTTTCACTTTTACTGTAATACAGTGTAGAAAGTAACACGAAAAGTTATAGACAAGTTGTAGTCTAAATTGTCAACAATCACTCATCTTTTTTTACATAGTCGTGTGAGTCATTCACAGAAACGAAGAATTTAGTTCTGAGAAATAAATCAATGAATTTTTCCAGAATATTCATGAACTCTGTTACTATTGAAGTTAGAGCTTCCAAATTTTGTCAAACCTAAACTACAAATTTTCGCCAAATTCGTTCGCCAAGTCTCTAAATTCGACTCCGAATCGCGAAATTCGATACCAAGACCAAAAATCTCCGCTGGCTACTTATTTGCAGTATGGCGAGATTAGCGATAAAAATTTGCGGCAGAAAGCCTTTCTCAATTTCAACTGAGTTAATTATTTTGGTAAAAATTTATCGTTTCCCGCCAGTAATTTTTGCTAAAGACAATGAAGGTATTCTGTAACAAAAGCCCTTGAGTTCTGTTCTTGAAAACCATAGTATGTCTCGGCGGAATATATAATCGAATATCGTGACGTTTTTGGTTCGAACAGCTTTTTTTTTTTTTTTTTTTTTTTTTAAGCAATGTTCGTAGACTGGAACCTGACTGTTTATTTACGGATCAGTTACCTCACACAAAACTGTCAACGTTTTCATAAAAATATGTATATCCCTACTGTTGTCATGTGGTGTCCACATCAGAATTTTTAAACCAATGGAAACTGTTACAGAAATATATATATATTATTTCTATAAAAATTTCCCGGCAGCCAAAAAGTGTAAAAGTTGGCAACTTTGTATATAACAATTTTTTTTTTCAAAAGTTTTTAAAATTTTTAACTTTTTAATAATTAAAATAAAATATAACTAAAATTGTTATCATTGTTAAAGAATAAAAGTAGTTTATTTTAAATCGAATTTGTCATTTTTGTGCTTTCGTCTTTCTTTTCTCTCCTTTTTTTTTTTTTTTTTTTTTTTGTGGGGATAATAAGTTGAGTTGTAATGGAAAATTTTGAATAATGTTTGTTTGATAAAACTTTTGATGGTGTATTTCATATTAATAAGTAAAAAAAAAATATCTATTTTTTGAAGCATTAAAACTTAGAAGACACTATGGACAAAATAGTATGGAGATAAAAATAAATATGTAAATTTTTACTTTTAAAATAATGTATTATGTTAGCAGAACAATTATATGCTGATCTCATTTTACTTTTTGCCTTTGTTGTTGCATCGACCCCTAGGAATTAACCAAGGATGACCCCCTTCGTTACAAAATCCTAAAAATTAATTTAAAATTAATATCCACAAGGTCTTAATACAAATTTATATTAACCTTTTCAGAGGCGGTGGTATAAATTTTATACCACCTAAGTTTAATTACCAATTTCGAAAATTCACCCCGGAAATTTTTAATAATTTTTTACCTTTTTGACTTAGCTGAAAAAATTCATTTATGCCGTACCATCTAATTCTGTTCTCAAATTCTGGTGAGACTTGATATTAAATGATCGTAATTACATTGCCCCTGAAAGGGTTAAGTTAAATGGAATTTTATGGTCTAATAAATAAAGAAAAAGTTCTATATTTCCTGTGAAATCATGATGAGTAGATAATAAAAAAGGGAAATTCAAGAAAAAGTAAGTATTACAACACATTATATGCGGGCTGTATTACCATTTATACTATAATATTTACCAATATTTTCAATTTTAAACTAAATTTCACACCAGTATATTTTAAATAGAAGTATTTATACAAATTATCCATGAATTTTATAAAATAAGTTTATTGCAGAATAATTCTACTCCCACGTCTCTCGGAGCTCAACAATTATTATGTACGTGATAAGTAACGTGTGGCTGCGAACGCTTATTGCAGGTCATTCAAAAATAAGTTTTTTTAAGAATAATGAGCCGCGTATTTAGCCGTTCCAGCAAGACAATATTTTCTTTTAAAAAAGGAATTGACCTATCATATTTAATACTTTGTATAACACTGACGCGGCACATATAAATGCCAGTTACATTTACTGGATGCGTTGGTGGCACTAAAATATTAATTATTTTGTTAAATAAATTACTGTTAAGGAGGAATGCCAAAAGGGTGAGCTTACTGTTCAAAACAACAAAATACCTCTTCGAACAAACGTTAATTTTACGAATTTTTTACATTGTTTTCAGAGAAGTTTAATCATCAACAACAAATATTCAAAAAACATACACGGAAAATAATAAAGAAAGGAAAAAGGAAAGCATGTTTGAATAAAACATATTTGATAAACACTTGAAATCCTTTCGACTGAACTCTACTCAAACATAAAATATTTTGTTTATTCAGCTTTTCAACATTTACATTTCTTGCAGATGCAAAATAAACATATATTTTGCAAACATTTTCTTCCGAGTCACATTTGCTTGTAAGAATAAAGATTTGATGTTTTTCTTGAAAATAACTCTAAATTTTATTACTTACAAACTTTGAATAAACACCATAAAATGCAATAAACTCGCAACAATTGTTTCGGGTCGAAAAAACACATGACCCTTCATCAGGCGAATAAAGTAAGCACGAGTGCTGCAGTCAAAGCGGCAACGTTTGGTGCGTTGCCGCTTTGACTGCAGCACTCGTGCTTACTTTATTCGCCTGATGAAGGGTCGTGTGTTTTTTCGACCCGAAACAATTGTTGCGAGTTTATTGCATTTTATGGTGTTTATTCAAAGTTTGTAAGTAATAATTTTTACAACGCCAGTTTTGTGATGCTTCTTTATTAAATCTAAATTTTAGTGCTTTTATTAATACTGAAATTATTTTAGAAGTATTTGCGCAGTATTCGTTATTATTATTATTATTATTATTAAGTTTCCGCAAATTAATTGTCAAAATAATGTTTTATGAAACATTCTTTTAAAGGATTGATGTGAAATTACCATATCTGCCAATTTTTACGCTTTTAGGATACCAGAAAATTTTAATAGAAATTTCTTACATGTTTCTCTAAAAGTTTTCTCTGTTTAAATAAATTAAATTTTCTATTAAAATTTCCCTGTTGTGAAAAAGCGTAAACATTGGCAACGAAGCATTACAGTTTATGTGCTGAAATCTAGCATGATTGATTACGTGTAATGAATCCAATAAACTAGAGTAAACATTTCTGAAATAACTTTTAAATTATCGTTTTTTATGTCATTTAATTTAAATTAAAAGTTTCTATATAACAGTCAATTACTTTCAACAATGAAGATAAGTTTCTTTAACGCTTTCTCTTACTCATATAATAATCGGGAAAATACTGTTTTGGGATGAAATGTTTTAAATTGCTCTATTTTTATATTTATACATTTTCAAATGTCTTAAATCCAAAAATTACGTTTTTACTGGTTGGTCTGCGTGTGTGTCTGTGTGTCTTCTCTGAGCATAACTCAAAAACTAATAGTAACAAGAAGTTCATAGCATGATATATAAATATATTGAGTTGTTCGGAAAATAATTTCCCTTTTTTTTGTGTGAAAATAAAAGACGATTTTCTTATATTGTATAAACATTTTATTGAATCATATATTTCCCACTTTGATCGGTTTCGTAACGATCTCACGAGTTGTTATTTGGCAGTTTTCATAAATCAATACTTTAGAATGTCTTCATTAGCAGAAACTGGTTTTCCAGATCGTAATGCATCTTCAACGTCAAAATTGTCAAAACAAAATTTGGTAAATCAGTTAATAAAAAATCATTTAAATAAATTTTCTGTATACACATCGTATACTTTTTTCCTTGTTTGAACATCCCTTATTTTCGCCTTTTTGATAGCAAAAACAAAATATGCCGAAAATGTCGCTTCCGATTTTCTTTTTTTGATAGGACACCAGTCAAAACCTATTGAGCAGAATAAAAATAACTTTTTCACAAGCAAGCCTTGCTATATCAGCTGTCACAATATATAATGGTAATGCAGCTTAATTGTGAAGATGGTGTGAAAAAATATATTTAAGTCCTCTGCTGAGAAAAACGAAATTACTTTCGGAGCAACCCAATGTATCATACGAGAATGCTACTTAAAACAATTTATTAAAATTGGGAAAATGCTTCGTTTGCAGAGACAGCTAAGATAATTTAAATATATTTAGTCTAATTGTGAAATTTCTGGTAGATACAGTTTTTTTCGTTTAGACTGTACAAAACAAAATTAAATAAAGTTTTTTTTTCTTCTATGCATAAAAGTATGATTTATAGGATATGGTAAGAAAATCTTTCACCGTTCGTTTTTAGGACCACACAAAAGAATTTCGATGTGTTAGGGCTGTACTTGGAAATTGCTGGAATTGCATTTCAAAAACTTATACTACTTTTATGTATTTGTTATATTGTGCTAAATTTAAGCACACTTTGTGTTATGCATGTACAACATACAGGGATACCCTAAGTTATACAAATACATTGCATTCTCTGTTGGATGTAATTAATTGATGTGCTTCACTAATTTTTACCAGATTCAAGTGTTAGCTTTAAGGTCAACTGTCTACACTGAGAACATGGGCCTAAATGGAAAGCTTTACCTGGGGGTCTTTCTATTGGGTCCTAGCCTAGAGTTACCCAAATTTTATAATTTATACCGGAACAATGTTAACCCCTGTTTTTTATACCAGAAATTTTGAAGAATATTTAATCGTTGTCGCATATTGAAAAGAAATATTGCACAAAAATTCTAGTGCGAAAAGAAGGCGGTCTAAAAATGCTTTGTAATACGTTATAAAAATTGGCTATTCTTCTAACCCATATTTACGCGAGTTTCAGAGGAAGCCATGGAAAACTATACCCAGATATATCGACGAACGTCACTTAGTATCGATCTTGGGACTTCCAACACACCTGGCACATCTTCCAACTTTTAGAGTAGAACTTCTCGGGTACTGATAAGGCTCTACCAAATTCCACGAAACTTCATGATGATAATAATTACTCTCACTCAAATGATGGACAAAGAAATAATTTTAATTTCAATTTTCAAGGTTGCTCATGCCATAATTATGCATTTTAAAGTTTCCTGAAAGTAAAAATAATTTTTTTTTATTCATTGTACGTTGTTTGTGTCTCTTACCAGCATAACTTAAAATAAATATATCTGAAGAAAATTTTAATTTTATATTTTCAATATTATATGAGATTTCGATTTTAAAGATCTGTGGTAAGTTTTGGAAGCGGTGTGTTTTAAAAAAGTATGAGTAATTTAGAATAAATATTTAAATTTGATAACAGTACTATTTGTATCATGAATATAATATGCATAATACTAGGTTCAAACGGGGCCTTGTGTTGGCAGCACACTCTTCATGTTTTCTTTTTACACAGAAATGTAAACGAAATTAAATTGTTCTAAAACTATTTTTAACAGATCTTAAAGTATGTTCATATACATTACGTGTTAGTTTACTTCATAATCTGTAATTGGTTATTGTATAATTTAAATGAATGATAAAAAAAAGCATGTGTGTGCCACAACAAATTATTTTCTATTTTTTCTATTACATTTTTGCCAGAAAAAATTTCCATAGAAAAAAAAATACAAAGAAATCTACAAAAAAATAATAATAAATGTTTTTGTATATGTAAAATACATGGAATTAGTACAGTTTTTAGTGTATATAATGTTTGTGGTTTGTGAGCAGCAAAGTAATTTCGATACTTTACCGTGTATGGGTGGTATTTATTTAATTGTATTTAAAAATAAGCGCAGTGCTTTAATATTCTGAAATTATCATGCAATTTTAGATGCTTAAAATAATGCTCCCTCTAGAAAAATATATGCACCTAACATTAATAATTCGTTTAGATGTATAGACAAAGGGCTTTCCAAAAAAAAAAAAAAAATCCATTCCTAAAAAAGTGGAATTAATACGCACAAACAAAAAATATTGCGCACCAGAAAATAAAAGTTTTCTATGAAATAATTAATTTAATTTTCTCAATATTTTTAGCTATCAAAAATATAAGTGAATATAAGACAAAATGTAAGATAAATGTAGAAAATTATGTATAGGAAAAATGTTTGTTTTCATGGTGAAACCTATTGATCAAGCGCTATAACTTTCGTTGTCAGCAAAGGTCGTTTTCTTATGCTTTCACTTAATACATCACATAATACTGGATTACTTCAGAACGAAGAAATTTTTATTTTAGCTTTAGTATAAGCTTTTATTTAAATGTCTCACTTTATTAGCCTTTCATACAATTGCTGTCAATCAGATTTTAATCAAATTTAATTTGTTTTTAATATATATAAAAAAAGAAAAAGAGGTAAAGAAACTTAACAATTTTGATAAAACAATTTGTTTATTTTATTAGTTTATTTTATTTAGCTGCTAAACAGAAGCCTTGCAGTGTTTCTAAAATTTTGTTTTTTTTATTTTATTGTCGCAACTATTTTAAAACAATAATTGTTTATAAACTATTGTAGCATTAAAACCTTCAAGATTTTATTTTTTAACGATAGTGGTGGCAGTGCAATAAAATGCAGGTAAACTTTAAGGAACGTTGCTTGTTAGGCCTGTAAAACACTATGTTAAGGATATATGTGTTTGAATATAATGGAATTAATGTCTATACAGAATATATCCAAAATTTGATTTTTATTAAAATCGTATTTAAAGCAACTTTTTATTCACAATTCCTTTAAAATTTGTTTTAAAAGGTTGACGATTCCGTTAAATGCCACGCCGTGAATATTTTTTTATTCACAGCTTCGCGACCGCTGATGTAGATTCACGTCATTTCAAAATCTGTAACTCCGCCAGTGGGCGTTTCTTTCGCGATTTGTTTGTTACTTTTTTCTTAAGAATATACAAATATTCATATTTGTACAATCAAATATACTGTGGATACAAATGCTTTGATTAGAAAGAATATAATCATAATGTATTACCATTAGTAATATAAATGAGAATGTAGAAAATTTTGTTCTGAAATATTGTAACTTGGGAGAATAACGCCAACAGGCGGACTTTACTGTCAAAAAAGACAAAAACATGCGGTCGTGAAAGTGTTAATTAGAGAAAATTAAATTATAGAATTGTTTAGTCATTGCTTTAGAATATTATGTAAGAAACTCAGATTTTATCATTCAGCAAAAGCAAGAAAGTTCTATAATTTAATTTTATAAAATATTTTATTCTTAATTTTCTAACTGCTGTGACATAATATAGAATAATCTAATTACAGAAACTTATACGCTCAAAAAAAAAAAAAAAAAAAAAAATGTTTACATTTTGAAAATGTATTAGATATAAATTATAGATTAAGATTGGTCTTTATTATTTGTTTATAGATAACAATACTCAATTACCTGTTTGAAGCACTGTAATATGAAATATTTCGTTTGCGAATATTTATTTTCCTTACAAATACAAAATAAACATTTCGGTCGCTCTTGGACTAAGAATAAAGCTTTAAAAATTTTCTGCCAAATTAAATGCCTTTTAATAAAATACTTTAACTATGAAAGCCAATTTTAGGAAAATTGGTTAGACATTATCTGTTAAATGTTTACACTTTGAAAATGTATTAGATATAAATTATAGATTAAGATTGGTCTTTATTATTTGTTTATAGATAACAATACTCAATTACCTGTTTGAAGCACTGTAATATGAAATATTTCGTTTGCGAATATTTATTCTCCTTACAAATACAAAATAAACATTTCGGTCGCTCTTGGACTAAGAATAAAGCTTTAAAAATTTTCTGCCAAATTAAATGTCTTTTAATAAAATACTTTAACTATGAAAGCAAATTTTAGGAAAATTGGTTAGACATTATCTGTTAAAAACTATCAGAAAATTCGTAAGAAAATACGATCTTGAAAGTTGACATGCAGAAAGTTACATAAGGGGATTGATGGATCCTCATAGCCTAATAAGCTTGAAAGATATCAGGTTTTAATCTGTCAAATCCATCAGATTTCTAAAAGAATAAAGCTTTGTTCAATAATTCTAGAGAATTTTCTTTAGAACCATGTTATATATCAATCATATCTGAAATAAATCTCAAAATTATGAAATATTTTTCTTAATGACTAATCTTATTATTGCATAAATTTTATATTAAACTTTTTATAGTGATATTCATTAATATATATAAAATTTATATTAAGGACAAATATTCCATATAGGGCAAACGTTCTAAGTTTTAAAAATCGGTACTTATTTATAGAGAATTCCACACTATGTAATTACCGAATTTGTTACAAAATCTTCAAAAGTTTGAATTAAAAAATGTCAGTACCCCCCCCCTCCCCCCCACACACACGCACACGCACAAAAAAAAAAAAAAAAAACTGATCGATTGAAGCTATGACTTTTGAGCGTATAAGAAAAATGTTTACTTATTCAAATTATAAGTTATAGATACATTTATCCAGTTTCCATAATTATAATAATTGATTCAAATAGCTTATAAAAGTAAAATCCTATTGACAATTTACTGAATGATTTCTTGTACTTAAAAAATTAAATTTTACGAGTAATATATGCCATCGCATATGGAAATGTTAAAAATAATTTTAAGAAATTAATTTATCCTTATAATTTCGAATCTGGATGATTTCTTATTGATTAAAAATCATATTCCGTGGGTTGAAAGTTAAAACATTAGAGCTTTAGCCTTTCACATTTAACTAAAGTTATAGAAAAAGTAAAAATTTACAAATTAATACTTTAATAATTAAGAAATTAACTGAGCGACCCTTGATTTAGAGGAGTATTCAGTTTTACATTTGAAAGTTATGAAAAATTGAAATTTAATGAGCCATTACGTTACAATGTTTATTTCATTCGCACTATGAAGTAGTGTTGCCAACCTGTAGAAACTTTTTTGTTTAATACTTTCCACAAATCTTGGTGAATAATGTTTGATATATGATTGTTTCTTGGGCAAACACACAATATAGCTTCCAACATTCTGATTTTAATTCAGATTTATCGTCACCTTTTAAACTGAAATAAGGCATTTTAATTATCTGCTATTCAAAAAAGGGAAAATACTGTAAAAATTTCTGTTGTGAAGCTCCCGCCGAAATCGGGTAAGTTGGTGTTCAAGTTAAGGCCAATTGTCTACAATAGAGACCTGAGCAACAGTGTTGCCAGATTTGAGAGAAATTTTTATTCCACAGCCACAGTTGAATTTTACTTGTAACGGTTAACTAATCACATAGACGACTTCTGTAAATAAAGTTTCGAAATGTTTAACAAACCGCTTCAATTATAATTTAGTGGTGGCAGTTAAATAAAAATATCCCTTGATATGGCAGCACTGCTGAGCAAAAGGGAAGATGCACTGTCTGGAGGTCTATCTAAAAGGTCTCATCCTGTATATATGCGAGATTCGGAGAAATCCACGGAAATATCCTATTGACTAAATCGACGAGCATGTTCTGGCACCAAACCTTTTCCGAGTTTCAGCTTGGACAGCAGAGCATTTCTACTGAAAGACTGTTATAAACAGAATTTCATCCATAGTTTTTTTTTTTTTTTCAATATATTGGCAAAAACGTAAATTAATACATATTTTAAACTTTCAACAAAGGTTCAAATAGTTATAATTTCAAATATAATTAAATTATTCCTCATTTAAAATCTTTCCTTTATACATTTTGTGATTTCAGTGTCAAGTTTAAAACCATGCTTTCTATGTATCTATGTATCTATGTAGCTATCTATCTATATATCATATATCAAGGACGTTATTCCTATTCTTTACCATGCAGCTGGAACTAGTTTTATTTTTCTCTTTTATGTTTTTATTTATTTATTTATTTATTATTTTTTGTGAAATTTTTTAGATGTTTCCTTGAAGGCCGCTCCAAATCCAATGATTTTTTCCCCCGTCACACATAGTTCGCGCACGTACTTATCCCGTACATATTTAATTTAGTTTAAAACTTTGGATTTCTCGTAAATGAAGAATTTTTCACTAGTTCCTCAAACAAGTTTTTCAGAATATAATATGTTGCCACGAAACGTCGTTGTTCCATATGTAACATACACACACACACAGGGGGAAAAAAGAGCTGGGCAAAATTTGTACATCATTAGATTTATCCAGGAATAACTCTTTGCAGAAATTGATTTTATTCCTACTGCAATTTTTAATCAATTCTGCTACCAACTGTGTTATATAAAAGTTTATTATGTTGATTCCCCCCCCCCCCCAAATTGACATAAATTCAACTGCCTACTTTATCGAAGTCAGAAATAAAGATTCGTTTTTCGATAACTTATGAGAGAAAAAGTTTCCCAGTTTGCCGATCTCGGTAAAATGCAAAAATTATTTATTTATTTAATTATTATTATTATCATTTGTCATTTATTTTAAAACATTCAAGAAGCTTGTTTTTTAAAGTCATTGTACTTGCCAAAGTAATGTACTGCGGCGTATATTTTCATTTGCAAGTCGTACTTTGTTGCAAAAAACATGCATCGATTTGGAATTATTTTCATTTTCATACCATGAAATCGCTAATGCTTACTAGCATCATATATGTGAAAATTGTGAAAAACTTACGCATACATTGAGTTGTTCCGCGACTCACAATAAATTGGCTGACGATCCACAGTTTCAGAACCGCTGAATAGTGGATATTGAATTAAAAAAAAAAAAAGTCGCAAAATCTGGCAACACTGCTTATGGGGTCCATCAAAACCAGGAGACTTCGGAAATTTTAAACAATAAGACAAACATTACAATAAATAAATAAATAAGTGATGAATATTGAACGAAGTCCCAAAATATTGATGCCCTTACAAGTTGGTAATATCTCTATACAGAATATTTCACACACAGTAAAATACAAAAATAAATTGTATTTAATGTAAAACAACAGACGAGGTGTGGCTATTAAATAACGAGATTATTGCTGTAAAACATTTTATTTTAAATTTATACATATTTAGTTATTATCACCTGCAATACACACCCTTCCTCTATCACTATAACACTCCACGCTAATTTTCCATTGTTCAAAACAGTGCTGGAAGTCTTATTCTGTGAGCTCCTACATGAGGCATGCCGCATTTTCTTTCACAGCTTCAACTGGCTCAAATCATGTTACTTTTAATACAAATTTGACTTTGGGAGACAGATAAAACTCACATGGGGCCATTTCAGGCGAATAAGGCGGATGGTTTAAAACTTGGATGTTGTACTTGGCTAGAAACGTCTTGACAAACAATGCAGTGTGAACCGGCGCGTTGTCTTGATGGAGAACTCATGACTTGTTCTTCCGCAATTCAGGTTGTTTTTTCCTTACCCTTTCACGGAGTTGAGCAAGCATCTCAAGATAGTAATGATAGTCAGATCGGACCAGATTAGTTACTTTTTCGATATTTTCATCCGTTTTGGACGCGGAAGGGCGACCCGGGCGGTCATCATCTCCAACGTCTTCTCGGCCATCTTGGAAACGCTTGAATCACTCAAAAACTCACGCACGTGATAAACATTCATCGCCATAAACAGATTTTAATAAAACATATGTTTCACTAGCGGTTTTACCAAGTTTCACGTGAAATTTCACGACAATACATTGCTCTACTTTTATACTTATCATATTTTTTACAAAATGAAACAAACACCTCTTTCACAAACGAAAGTTACGGCCAGACTGATTTCTCTACAAACACTAGAGGCGCTGCAAGCGAAAGAGAAGGCTTTATGCTGCACAGCTGTCGGTCGTTTGGATTTGGCTCATATGTAATTCATCTGTAGCAGCAATAGTGTCGCTATTTAATAGCCGCGTATTTAAATATTACGTTACTTTAATCAAAAATTCTGTTGTGAAATATTAAAAAACTAGCATATAACCCCGTCAAAAATGACGGAATGTGAAATCAATTAAGGTAGTGAATCAACGAATGCTTTGCCTGCTTCGCTGGACACTATATTTAAAGGGGACTAATGTGCAAGTTGCACCTGACGGGACTAATATGCAAGTTTCACCTGACGGGACTAATGTGCAAGTTGCACCGAACGGAAAAACTATTTCTTATTATTTTCATATTTTAATAAATTCTAAAACATCTAATCAAAACTTCGTTACAAATAATGTACCAAATGAAAGATAACATATTTGTAACGAAGCAACCTTACGTACCTTATTTGTAACCTTATTTATTTTAACTAATTTGATAAATATGACGTAACAATCAACTGTTTGTTTATATCCATAGAATAATAATAAAGGAAGAAGGAGCACGTCAATAGTCTAATGCTTACAAACCACTTCTAGTGAATTGCCAGCAAAAGCTATTTTTGCTACTCAAAAACTTAAAGTAGGGCACCCATACTCGGCACATTTATCGCTGATTGTTGTTGGTGCTGTCTCACTGACAGAGAGATGAGACGATTCAAAAATCTCGCCAATAAGTCGCCAACCAATGAGATTGAAGCATTGTAACAACCCTATACCCGGCATTCCTGGATTTTAATAACCGAAACCAAAATATATATGCTCCTTCTTCCTTTATTATTATTCTATGTTTATATCAGATTAGATAAGTACATTATCATGATTGCAAAAAAATGATGTAATAACTATTAGCATATAATTTTTATGATTGAATTTTATATTACGTTTTAATTTTATCCTCCATGGGTATTTTAGAATTGCAATGGCAGTTATAAACTTTCGTTGAAATCTTTTTTACATACTGAGATTATGGGAAAAGTGAAAGCACAAAAAATTTTCAGTTTTGAAAGATCTTTCCAATGATGCAACATTTATGCAGATTAATAAAAAAATAAAAAATCATAGCATTTCTAAGGGGGGGGGGAAGGCTACCAAAAGTCTCTGTTTTGAAGCGGCCTAATCCGGAACTATTCCAGACAGAAGATGGTCATTATTATTATTAATTAGTTCTGGCCCTCCTCAACTCCTCGTTTCATTAATGCACCTACATTTATACAGAATTTAATTCGGTTATTAAAAAATATTTCTGTTTTTAAAAAATTATTTATTAAAATTATTATTTAAAACACTTATCTTGTATGATAATACAGACGATTTCCATATTAGAGAAGTAGTATAACACTAAATATCCAAAAAAAAAAAAAGAAAAAAAAAAGTTTTTTTTTTTCTTTTTTGTTAAAATTGAAAAGAATCAATAACTTTATTTTAAATTATCGCAGATCGATGGTTCAACCATTCGTTTTAAACGTATTGTCGAGCTCTTTTGAAAGATATCCATCATGAAAATTTACTCCCCTCGAGGGGGGGCGGCGAGGCTCCTACATACACACAAAAAAAAAAAAAAAATCCCAGTTCACTATTTCTATTACAAAAAATATATATTCGTTTTATTTCGTCTAGCGCAGTCTATAGATGTTAAATTCTACTTACCTGTAATTTCCCCCATAGACGTAATGTATTTAAATACTTTTGAATGTCCCTGTACACGAACCATTTGCTTCATCTCAACGAAATCTTACTGTAGCATCCCTATATGATACACATTCAGAATACCGAGTTTGGAATTTCTGCTACTATTTGTTCTTGAGATATGCTGATAAGAGACACACAGACATCCAGACACACAGACAGACACACACACACACAGAGACCATTCGCTAAAAACATGATTTTCGTATTCAGGGGACCTCAGAACATGTAAGTATAACAAAAACCCACGTTTGAAAATTTGACCCTAAAACAATACTTTCTCGGCCCTATGGGTAAGAGAAAGTAAAAAACTATTCACTTCATTTTACCAAAATACTTTTTTTTAAGACTATCGAAGATCCTGTTTTCAAATACGCAAGCGAAGTGTGACGTCACTGACCTTCCGTGGATGCAAGAAAAAGATTCCCTATGTTAATCGTCCATTGGATTTTTTGTAAAAAATTATTAAAAATCGAGAAAAATTATTTCCCGATTTTAATACCTGTATTTGGGTATAGATATGCTATCGTATCCATGTGTTAGATTAAGTTATTTTGCTGTCAAATTGACAAAATTTTAAGTTTCAAAACTGTGTAATCTTTAGCGTTTTTTGTATTTGGAGATTAAAAACATAATACTAAAATATACATGACAGATGTTTATTTTCGTAATATGTATTGTACGAAATATTGTTTCATATAATTCACCGCTCTCTTAATATAAGTTGTTAAAATAACCATGATATTTGAAAGGAATTAAATATGTTCCCCAAAATAATTTGGCGATATTTTTTTTTCCGCCAAGGATGACAGATATATTAAATCTATTCCGCTGCAACATATGAGTATCTTATATCAGACACTTTATTTAGACATTTGAAAACATATTTGACAAAGAATAATAATAAAGGAAGGGTAGGTTGATTTCTTTTTCCTTATCAAGCAGCCGTCATTTTGATTCAAAATGTCGGCTACAAATTATTAATGCACTTGGTAGAAATATTGATGCAGGCTACGCACATATGGAGTTTTAAGCAAATCGGTTCATAAATACATTTTTATGTGAATTTAAAATTTTCAAGTGGCCGGCGCTTGGAAACAAAATGATGGGTTAAGTTGACAAATATATGAAATGTATTTGTGAGATAAGTCTACTGTACACATATTGTTCGAATTAATTCAAAATCTCAAAAGTCATCGTGTTGAAAAATTAAGTGACTGCCACTTCGATCAAAATGGCAGAGAAAGTTGCTCATCTACGATATCGTTGCAAATTTGAAAATAATTTTTTTTGTAGAAATTCTTTCAAAGAGGCTCAGTAAGTTGATAAAAATGTTAGTTTTCTGGATTTCTAGTTTGTTTTAGCATTAAAATAGCCTAATTTTTCCTTAAAAACGCATTAAAAAGATCCAGTAACGCTGGTAATAGATTTGGCGCCAAATTTGGCGATTTTTCCACTATGGCGCCAAATTTGGCGACTTTTGGCGAGAAAATACTTATTATCGATATACCAAAGATTGACGCAATAACGTGATTGGTTCACGAGTTACGTGAATTTTCTAGTTTTTTGTTGTTTGAATGATAAATCCAATTTTCAACTTTGATTTGAACATAGAACAATAATAAAGGAAGAAGGAGCATGCCAATACTCTCTTACAAACCCCTTCTAGTGAAATACCAGCGAAAGCTACTTTTGCTCCTCTCAACCTTGAAGTAGGGCACCCATCCTCAGCGCTATTATCGCTGTTTGTTGTGGCAACACAACAGCTTATGTAGAAACACTATGCTCCTTCTTCCTTTATTATTATTCTATGATATTTGACTTCAAATTATGATAGAATATTTATCATTTCCCTTTTAATTAGTATATTAGTTGGATATTTATTGTGTAAATATCATCCTTTGAAATGAAATGTTTATGTTTTGAATCGAATATGGAAGTTTGCCATTTTTTTTCTAGAGTTTTGAAATTTAAAATTTAAATTTTATCAATTTTACAGCAAAAACAACTTAATCTAACGCATGCAGACGATAACTAATACATATCTATACCGAAATATGGGGATTAAAATCGGGAAATAATTTGCCTCAATTTTTAATAATTTTTTACAAAAAATCCAATGGGCGATTAACATAGGAAATCTTTTTTTTGCATCCACTGACGGCCAGTGACGTCATCACTTTGCTTGCGTATTTTCTGATTAACTATCCAATAATTACAGACACTCCATGCTAACCAAAATTCAACTCTATTCGATACTTCCAACCAGCTATCTCACCCGCAACATCGCCAAAATATCCGGGATCCAGCTAGGGACTTTCTCATTCTCAACCGAGCATTTTATCTTGACTCGACATTATCACCTTAGACTACTCTACTTTCAATGCTCATTTCAACTGGTGATCTTTACTTGCCCAACCAAACATTCTATCCCAACTATAAATTTACACTAATTTCAAAACTAAAATCAACTGGCGTCATTTACGTACTGAACTCGACGCCAATCATACCTTACAATGTAAACAGACAATGAAGCTTGATAAAAATATTTAAAGACTTTAGTATGCTTTTACAAATATTTTAAGAGTTTTAAAGGCTTTAATATGTTTTAGAAATACTTTAAGCGGTTTTTTTTTTTTTTTCGTAGAAACAGTCAAAGAGTCGTTCATTCGGAATCCATTTGGAATTTGTATTTTCTGAATGGCAACAGTTTTGGTTTGTTTTTATTTGGTATTCCGTTGCCTCCGTTGCTTACAATCATGAAGTTACATAATTCTATTTATAGATTCATGTTTATAATAGCCAGTGATCCATTATATTTAGTTTAGATCTTTAAACATTACAATTGATTAGTTTTTCAAGGTTTTAGTGAAAATAAATAAGAATACGTGCGATACAAAACATATTATATGTATGTTTCCGTAAGTTGAACCAGCTCAGTGAGTTGAACAAACGGAAAAAAAAAATGGCTGCCAAAAGTTTCTGTTTTGAAGCGGTACTAACCGGATTCGTTCATGACAGATGAGGATCATTATATATATTATAATAATGCTAATTTAGAAATTATTAAGAAATAAAAATTATGTATAAAGTTTTCAGTTAATGCTTTTCTGTACTTTTCTTTTGGAACTTACTTAAATCCTCAAGTTATTTTTTAAAATTGGAATTAAAACCACATAGAAAACCATATCCGCAAAATCTCAAAAGACATAAAAATAATATTTTAAACAAAGTAAAAATAAATAATAGTAATAATAATAGATAAATAAATACATTTTTTCGTATGCTGCAATACATTTTGAAACCTCACATATATTGATCGTTTTATTGAGAAAGCAAATACATTACATCTACTTCATATTTTAGAAAGCTATTTGTAGTAGTACTTACGTTTATAGGATTTGCGGAAAAGAATTATTTTCAAATGTAACATAAAAATGCCTTTTGAGTAATACATAAAATAAAATTTAATGATTTTGTGTGATAAAATTTATTTGATGTCGTATGTTAATTTAAATATGATGGGCAGCCAATGAAATAGCAAAAACATTTATAAATCAAATATGAGTGCCAGAAATCAAAGTAATAATATTTTAAAAAGTAATAAATACATAACTTTTGTATCGTTACCATTAGTTTATGTGTGACATTTAAAATCTCTTTTCTTACTGTTAGTTAAGAGTATAATATTAAATCTTTATTCTTATATGTTAAAAAGTTCCCCTTATACGAAAAAAATAATAAATGAATAAATAAATAATGATTTTAAAACTATGCATAAATTTAATTACTTTATAATAATTGTAACTATTTTTCCACCAGTATTTTATTTTCGGAATTTTTAAAAGCAAGTTTACACGATCGCGGTATATTCTAGTAAATAACCCGCAGTTAAGATGTGCCATTTCTCCCCCATACATTTTATTTAACTGAGAAATATATACTTTTTCAAAGGTAGACTTCGTATAAATATAAATTTATTTATCAATTGAAATTTTTGGTGCAAAACTGGATTATATAACCTGCGGGGTATCTACCAGAAATTACGGTAATTCAACCCTCGCTGAACTTAACGCTCTAAGGCGCTCTAAATGTGAATTTCCTGTGCTAGCTCGAACACTCGTGTTACCACAGTTCCCAACTTTTATAATTTATGCACGAGCATTTTAACCCCGCCTCTTTTTCATACCGGAAATTTCATAAAATGATTTTCTTCTTATTTAATCGTTGTCACATATTAAAGAGAAATAATCTACAAAATTTCTAGCGCAAAAAGAAGGCGGAGCTAAAAATGCTCGTGAATAAATTATAAAAGTTGGGAACTCTGCATGTTACAGTCTTAGTAAATCTAAGAATCAACAGTTAACAAAAGAATCACGAAAATTTTCTTTTCAAGTGAAAGTAAATATTAACATAATTTAAAAAATTTATAAAATACTTATGGATATGGCTGTTATAATTTAATACTTATGATTTTTTTAAGAGAGAATATACTTCCTGCTATATCTACATGTACATTTAACAAATGATTTGCGGAACATATATTTTTACGGAGTTTTTACTCGATAGGTGTCTGCATTCTTCCTATCGTCTTCTCCCTGTATAATAATTCTTTCTAGGCAATTGGGTACATAAATTAATACCTTTTTTAATTATATATATCGTAATTTAACCTTTATTTGTATCATAATACTACTTTATGCATTCATTTATATCTTAATTCTGATACTATAGTTACTAACATCCTAATTAATATTCGTAGTACTGTTATACCCGCCTCATTTTTCACAACAGTTTTTTTTTCTTCTTATTTAATCGTAATTATATTTGGAGAGAATTATTTTAATTGGTGTAAAAAAAGGGGCGTTTACTAACAGTACTACCGAATATTAATTAGGATGTTGGCATATACATACTTGCCAATATCCTAACTATACACCAGAAGTTTTTTTTTTTATACACATCCCTTTTTTTCTACACCAGTATATTTTTAGAGTAATATTTTCAAAATTTAAATACTATTAAGTAAGAAGAAAAATACTCAAAAAGATATACTGGTATGGAAAAGGGCCTGTACTAAAAAATCTTCCCGTTCATAATTACGATGTTGGCAAGTATGCATATATGTAATACACATATCGGGATAAAAGATATGGTAATTTAAAATGGGCGGCGCTTTACCGTGAAATTGCGTAAACACCCACATGCAATGGTTAATATAAATTTACTTATTTTTTTTATTTTTTTTTCCCATTTAATTTAAATTAGAACTTACTAATAACAGAACGATGAAAATCAATTTATTGTACTTTCTTTTACTCATATACTAGGTGTTCATAAATTCATCCGCGAAAGGTGATATACAAGCAGCGTTCCCAATTTTTATACTTTATTCACAATCATTTTTAGCCCCGCCTCTTCCTCATACCGGAAACTTTTAAAAATGATTTTCTTCTTATTTAATCGCTGACAAATATTAAAGAAAAATAACCCACTAACTTTCTGGTGCGAAAAGAAGGCGGAGCTAAAAATGATTCCGAGTAAAGTACAGGGATGGAACACGGGCGCAGAATTCATACCGGAATGTGTTTAAGAAATTTCTGTAGTTATAATATCGTTGATTTAACAGGTAGAAAATTTTCTTACATTGATAGTGGTATGAATTCTGCGCCCGTGTTCCATCCCTGAAAGTATAAAAGTTGAGAACGCTGTATACAAGTAGTTTCGAATCAAAGTCTGCCGTAAATTTAGAGCGTGTGAAATTATTACAACGCTGACACTGGTTAAAAAATATCGTTTGCTAAAATTATAATGTATGAACATTGAACCAGCAGTACAAGGATTGGGAAAATTTAGAATTATAAAGAAAATGAGAGGAGGCCGTGGTCTGGTCCACCCATTGAAAAATGACTCTGGATATTAATGAAATGGTCTGAAGAAACCGAATGCTTAGAGCATCAATCACTTAATTCCCATTCGAATTTTATCAATAAAAGTTCAAACCAGCAGAATAGCAACGTAAATAGAATCTCTCGTAACACAGTATTTTAGTAATTTCTCATGCTCTAATCTTACTGTAGTATTTAATTTAAAGCTAATAGTACATCATCTTAATATTTTCAGGTGACAGAATTTTCTTATTTTCATGAAATTTGACCTTACACCACCATCTATCGGATAAGTTTTAATCATTTTTTTCTTTGTTTATACAAAATCAATTTCTTGACAAGCCTAAAGTGCAAAACGCTTTTCAATATAACCATTACCGTACATACTCATGTATAACCACACCTGCCAACATCATTATTAATATTCCGTAGTGTTGTTAGTTCCGCCCTATTTTTTACAACAGTAAATAAAAAGAGTAATATTCTCCAAATTTAATTACGATTAAATAAGAAGAAAATACGCTGAAAGAATACTGGTGTGCAAAAAAAGGCGGGGCTAACACTACTACGGAATATTAATTAGGATGTTGGCAAGAATGTATAAGTCAACCCCCAATTTGAGAGGTAAACTCATTTTACACCGGTATTTTAAATTTGTTTTTTTCACCTCGTATCACCGCACAATTACTTGTAATAAAATTAGGAAAAGAAAATTGATATAAAATGCTGGTTTTATCGAAGTTTTTTTCTTCGAATTTAGTGGTTCAACTTATACGCGAGTATATACGGCAGTTTTTTTAATGGCATTATTAAGTAAGGACGAACTTATGGCACTTGGTAATGGTACTGAAAGTATTCTTTTGGTGTCAGACTTCCAAAATTAATTTTTTACTTTGTTTACAAAAATTACGTGTTTTGCAGTTGGTAAGCGTGTCTGCATATGTGTCTATTGTCTATCTGTGTCTATGAAGAATAGCCAACATTTTAATTTATTCCTGAACATGGAAAGTCCCTCCTTTATTTCGTATCACTTTATTACCATGTTTTTATAAACTTCTGTTCTTGTTTGTTTGTATGTATGTTTGTTTGTTTGTCCGGTAGAAATCTTGCAATGGAATTTTAACTAAATTCCCACCTAGATAGACATTTGAAACTTTCACAGTAGCTCAGAACCCGGTGATAACACTACTCCGAAGTCCGATTTGAATTTTTGATTAGTTTTTTTTTATAATTAATTAAAATATGAAAATAATAACATCCTAATAGCATTAAAATAGCCATTAAAATACTAGCTATAATTTAATTGTTGTCAAAAAAAATAAAAAAAATAAAAGAAAATACGAGTTCATTTTTTTTTCGACATAAAAATAAATACATTTAATTAAACGTGAACGTTAGAAAAATATAAAAAGTTAAATTATGCACCTCACAAAAATTGACGTCATTATCATTTTAAAAATTTTATGCACATTGATGAGAGCTCTATGATTCATCAGAAAATTTAAAACATGGTATATAAAAAGTTTTTTTTATTATTATTATAATTATTTTTTGAATAATATTATAAAAAGAAAGAGAAAAAGGAAACCTCGTATGAAAAGTGGTATGAAATAAAGGCGGAGCTAAAAATGCTCCGTAATAAATTAAAATGTTGGCGACTTTGGACTATGTGTGTATGTCTGTTATAACAAAAGAATAAACGTTAGCAAAAAGTCTAAAACTTGGTGTACTGAAAATATATCTCAAGTGTAAATATCTCACATATATATATAACTGTTTATTAAATTTGCGTATATGCATTAAGCACAGAAAGCAGTTCGAGCGTTGGATGAGTGCTGAGTTCCCGGGGTCCATTGGTGACCCCACACCTCAGCGAACCAGAAGATGGAGCTGGAATGAGTTAGGATCATGATGGCTTATAACACACACACACACACACAAACACAAAAAAAAAAAAAAAAAAAGAAAGAACAAATTCTGAGCTCAAAAAGACAATAAAAAGAAGGACAAAAATAGAAATAACGAGAGAAAAGAGAGAGATTAAGTATAGCATTACGAACATAGAACAAATATTTATTTGATTTTTTTTATAAAATTTTTATTTATTATTATTTTTTTTTTACGAGAAAACAACGAAAAACTAGAGGCGTGAAGTTAAGACAATGCCGCTCTTAGGGCGGCGATAGTTAGAAGGATCCGTGTGGTCATACACATAAAGAGTGTTTAAAGCACGATTATTAATAGATTCTAATTGTTCATGGAATTTAATATTAAGGTGTTGTATAAAATTTTCAAGGCGCGGGAATTTAATTTCGTGGTACATTTGATAATTATGGATATAGTAAGGAAGGTTGAAAATTTGCCTAATAGTGGCATTTTGGCTTTTAAGAAGCAGATCAATATTAGTTTTGGATGCAAATGACCACACAGGTGATCCATAAGTTAAAAGAACACGGAGGTGGGAAGCATAAAGGAGCATTTTATTACTAATTGATAAATCACTGTTCCGAGCAATTAGGGGATATAATAGACTTTTAGCACGTCGGAACTTAGTACGCGAGTTTAAGATGTGTTGATGGAATGTAAGTCTCTGGTCAATAATAATTCCTAAGTATCTACAATGGTTGGACCATGGAATTAGGTGGTTATTGAATTTAATTTGATATTTATCCCTATTAGATTGGCTCATAGCCGAAAAAAGAATGGCCTCCGTTTTTGAATAGTTAATGGCAATTCTCCATTTCTGAAACCAATGGGTTAAAATATTAAGATGCTTGGAGATTGCCGCGATAGCATATCTTCTATTTCTGTTTGCCGCAAAAATGCAGGTGTCATCTGCATAAATAGCCAATTGAGTATGAGGGTAATGGGGCATATCGTTAATAAAAATATTAAACAGTTTAGGAGAAATTTTGGAACCCTGAGGGAGACCATACGGGGCAAAATAGTTATCAGAGAGTTTGTCAAAAACCCTAACATGGAAATTACGGTCCTGTAAATAAGACAAAATAAGTTTAATGAGTGGGGGAGGGAAGTTGTAATTAATTAATTTAAAAATAAGGCCGGGTACCCAGACCTTGTCAAACGCTTTTTCGATGTCAAGGAAGACTGCGGCTGTAATTTTCTTCTGAATTTTACTGGTGGTAATATGCTCGACAAGGCGATATACTTGGTGAGTGGCCGAAAGATTATTCATAAAGCCGAATTGTTCTGGCACAATAATATTATTTTCCTCGAGAAAATCATCAATTTGTCGAGCAATAAAGACCTCGGTAAGTTTACTGAGAGAATTTAGAAGGTTAAGCACAGAAACAACTAAGATAATTCAAATATTTTAAGTACATGGGCGAAATTTCTGGTGGATATAGTTTAATATCTTTAGGCTGCACTAAACAAAATGAAATTAACTTAATTTTTTCTCTACATAAAAGGCTCTTTGCATAGGAGATGGTACTAAAATTTTCACCATTTGTTTACAGGGCTTCACAAAAGAGTATCGATACATTACGGTTATACTTCTAAATTGCGAGAAATGCATTCCAACCCAGCAAAACCTCAGATGACGGCCAGCACGAGGCCAAGTGCTGGTTGCCAGCAGTAGCTGCAGCTGGCCCGTCGGTGGCAAAAGTTAACGTTGCCGCAGGGAATATGTTACGCCGGCCGTCAGTAGGCCATATTCAATCTATCCACTGTTGGCAGCTTGCAGTAAGTTAAAAATAAGTTAGTGGGCCAGTGAATGGATCGCTGCTGGCAGCTAGCAGTATGATGAAAATAGGTAATGGGCCACTGTTGGTAACCGACATTAGGTTGGAAATTGTTAGTGGGCCAGTGTTGGGCTACCTGGTGGCAAACATAATTTTTCTATGTTATTGCTGGAAGCCTGCAGTGGGCCAGTTGTGGCAAGCATAAAAAATTATATTACTGCCGGCAGTCCTCATTGGTTCTTTATATTTCCCATTAAAGGCCCGCTTCGCCGGAAGCCGAAGTCAATGTTATTCTATGGGAAATTTTCTTTACAAATAACTTATTAACTAATACATATTTTTAAATTCTGTTTTCATATTCTGAAAATTCCCAACTGTTAAATTGACGGACCTTTTTTAAAAAAAATATTTTTTTATTTTTTTATATTTTATTTTGAAGCTGCAAAATACGAATTTTCAATGTGTGAAATTTTTCATTTTGCAAATTCAAAATAAAATATTAAAAATTAAAAAAATACATTTTAAAAAGGTCCGTCAATTTAACAGTTGGGAATTTTCTGAATGTGAAAGCAGAATTTAAAAATATGTATTAGTTAATAAGTTATTTGTAAAGAAAATTTCCCATAGAATAACATTGCCTCGGACTTCCGGAGAAGGTAAGTGAAGAGGGCCGTTAATAGGCCAGCAGTGATTTAGTTATAGCTAATACATTTTATTGGTGATACCTTTAATTTTATTCGTGCTTTTTTTCTTTTTCTTTCTTTTGTTTTCCTCTCTCTTTTTTCTGATGAAGTAGCAGCCAGTTTTTTCTATGCATCCAATATTTAATTTGATTTTGTACATATTCATTTTTAAATACTATTTAGAAGTATTTGATTCATACACTATGGTTGTAAATTCAGGATTTCTAGTGCAGCATATAGGAAATAGTCAGTTGATCCATTTTCCTTATGATAAAAGTTTAATTTTTTGTTTTCAGTGCAAATATTTCTCTGTATTACATTTTTTGGAATAAAGGAGATTATGTTTTTTTTTTTAAGTGTTCAAATTTCAATATGTTTAACTTTGTTACGCTATTTGATATAAATAAATGTAACTTTACATGTGAAAATTATAAATTATTGAAACAAAAATTGTTATAAAGTGCGCACTGTAAAAAACACCATAAACTAAAAAAAAAAAAAATAAATAAATGAATAATAAAAAATTGCAGCAATTGTTTCCGGTTGAAATAGCACGAAGACCCTTCATCAGGCGAAACAAAGTGGGCACGAGTGCAGCAAAATTAATTTGCTGCAATCGTGCTTTTTGTTAAACTCACGAAGGGAGGTGTTATTATTTCAACCTAAAAGAACTGATGCATCTTTTTTTTTTTTTTTTTTTTTTTTTTTTTTTGGGGGGGGGGGCAATGATTATGTTTATTTACAAATTTTTCTATTTATTACTACAGTACAAAATCTCAGATCCGGAATCGTCCGGACCGTGGCCTTTCCGGATTTTAGGTCACTTTCTGATTTACGGCAATAAAAAAAACGGACATCTCCATTCCGAACGCCCTTTTAGTTAATAACTAGCTTACGCCGCCCGAGGGTGCGATTTCTTAAGAAATTGGAGTATATTCTCAAGTAACATGTACAATACTTTGAATAAACACCATAAAATTCTGCAAACAAAACGCAGGCAGCAACGCTTGCGCTTTGTTTGCCGCACTCGTGCCTACTTCGTTTGCCTGATGAAGGATCATGTTTTCTTTCCATCCGAAACGATTGTTGCGAGCTCTTACATTTTATGGTGGTTACTCTTATTACTTTTAAACACCAATTCTGTGGTGCTTTTTTATTATAACTCTCAAGTATCCAGAAAATCTTGAATATTTTTATTTTCCCCTACATCAAATGGTACCCAGTTGATAATTTTTTTCCCTTCTTTTTAAAACATCAGGCAGATGAATCAGCTTACTTTTTTTCTCTCCGTGTTTATCTTCAAAGTCGTTTATTTGAAACCACAGAAATTATCACTGAGAAATGTGTTCGGCTATTTAGAATTAATTATCACAGCTGTCTCTCTTAACCAGGCCGCCACAAAGAACTTTTTCGCGTTGTTGATAGTCCAATGGGATCTTTACTCTCTCCCCAACTTTCTTCAAAGTCCTTGAATGAATAATTTTCCGACACGTGCGATACCGAAAGATGATTTTGCAGTTTTATACAGATGACGTTATTTGAACTTTAAGCGAATATTCAGCATTTGACCTGTGCCAATTAATTTTCATTAGGTTTGGAAAGCAGATTCTTCAGCTGAAAAAATATATATATATATCGTTCGCTTGAGTAAAGAGATAACGGAATTAGGGAGAAAAACGAGTGTGCATTTGTCTTTGTAGCTGTAAATATTTGATAAATTTATCCGCGATTACCTATTTAAAAAATATTTTTAGAATTCCATAAAACTCATATATGTTATACAGGTTTTCGAGATTTACTATAGGACGCTTGTCATAAAAAGTTGTACAGGTAACCCAAATGGTTTCAGTATAAAAATTCATAAAATAATTTGGATACATTACAGTCAAAGAGACATTTCTTATCAGCGCACATAAAAATCTTTATACAACGCTAAAATACAGATCAACATAAATTTTATAGATGCAATAAGAAATGGTTCCGATCAAAAATGATAAAATAAATATTTGTGGTTCATTTAATAGTGATGCTCAAAAATATTCTTATACGTTACGGGAAATTGAGGGGGGAAGTATTTCAGTTTCGTAAAAGTGAAATTATTTTTCTCACTTTCATTTAAAAAATAATAATTAATAAATAAATAAAATAAAACAGTTTGTTATGGCTACCACTTTTTTTTTTTTTTTACGTTTCCTATAATACTTTATAGAAATTACATATGAAAATTATTATTTATGAAAATTATTTTCTGTGAATGAGGGTTTTGAGATTCCTGAACACGATTTGACCATTTTTAGAAAGTTTCACTCTGTAAGTGTGCATAAAAAAGATTGTGGACGCTGTATCTCACGAACCAATGGACGAAATTTAACCAAATTTGTTATTTAACCAAACTTGATTAAAATCGTTCCCGATTACATTTGTGGATCATTCACTCAACACATGGCTCTATATTTCTACTTCTTCGTAATTTTCAATATGACACAGTATAAGAAGAAATTTTCATAAATGATTTCAAATAAATGATAATTATTTTTTTAATTTTTATTATGAATTAAAAAATAAATATTTAAATAACTAACAACAAACTAGGAAAATTTTTTTTGTATAAGTTGAAGAATCGCTCGCCCTTCCCCATGAGGGGATAAATTTTCAATGCTGGTATTTTTCAAAAGAAACTCATCAATAACTTTCAAGTAAATGACTGAATTAAATTTGTGGAAAATTAAAGCAAAGTTATAAATTATTAAAAAAAAAACAAAAAAAAAAAAAAAAACAAGAAGAAGAAGAAGAAAGCATTTTTTCAGAAGTTGGCACAAAATTGATTTTATTATTTTTATTATTATTATTATTGAGAAACACTGTTCTAAAATGAAAATCGTTTGCATGCATTCAGGAAAATGATTTAAAAAAATTATTTGCACTACGCGAATTTGCATAATAAAAAATATAGAAGAAAGTTTTGTGGTGCCACATCATACTAGTTTTTTGGTCAAAAATTAAAAAATCAATAAATAATAATAATAAATAATAATAACAGTAATAAAATACTAGAAAGTTAGCGGCTATCATAATTTACTAAAACGGGTCAACTGGATATTTGTTATATATTTCTAGAAATCCTTTTGTTACAACAATAGCTTTAGAGTCAATCATTAAAAAAAAAATAGTATTTAAAAAATAATACAAAAACAAATTAATAATTGAATTACTTACTCATATATTCTTTTTACGAGATTTTCAATCTCGCACCCGCAGACAACAACAACGAACAAGAACTTCGTATGAAATGGCGGACAGCGAGGGAATTTCAAATCAACAGAAAAAGAATCACAGCGCCCTCTCTGCATACAAATTGGTTATGGCCTAATAATGTGTGGCCACAAGATGAAAAACATGATGTTGGCCGTGTGGTAATAGCCTGCATAACGCCAACTGTGTTTATGCCACTTCTGAACCACCGACCATTTTTCTTTAGGCTTCCATCACAGCTGGCAGCCACAAACGGCCCGATGCTGGAGTTATATGAGGCAACCGGCAACTGATGGCAAGTGCAGGATGCCAGCAGTAGGCCATAACGAGCCCACCAGTATAAGTTTTGCTGGGAAGTTTCGCTGTATATTTGTTATAATCTGCTAAATTTAAGTACACAAAGTGTTGTGCAAAAAATTTATAGATATGCAGGGATGCCCAAGATTATGTGAATACATTATTCTCTTTTGAATGAAATTTCAAAAAAAGTTTTACTGAATTTTACAAATTCAGGAAATTTGCATATAATGATAGTTACATTCTCATACATATATGAGAGATAAAATATTAGTTTAAACTAGAATTTTAAACGTTTTTTTTCGATAATACTCACTTTGAGGTTCTCTAAAGGCAAGGGGGAAAATATAATGATTGTTCGGTGTTAATGTTTCTTATCAGCCTAACTTTAAAGCAAATACGAGAGAAAAGTTAATCCTTTGCTCTCGGCATATTTTCCGTAAGACACACCTTTTTGCGTTCCTTTAAAACATAATACGTATAGTTTCCAACTTACTACACCTTTTGGCTACCGAAAAATTGTAATAATTTGTTTTGTTTTACTTCATCATTAAATAAAATAAATCTTTCTGTTAAAATTTTCCGGTAGCCGAAAGGTAGCCTATAGTTACACGTTTTTGAAAACTAACATTATTACTAGGTAGACTAACATTATTACTAGGTATTAATTACTAGGTAGATCTTCAAAATCTATGCCAAAACAGACTAGTAATCAAAATTATCTTGGCAAGGAATAAAATATAGTGTAAAGACTATACTGAAATGTCAGATTTGACCTTGATCCCAACTGGTCAAAAAGGCAAACTTCATGTAAGAAAATCTTTGACAAGAAATTGTAGTCTCTTTTCAAAACTTTGTTCATTCCTGACTACGATACATATTTTAATTTTTTATTTTTTTTGCTAAAAACAGTTTTTTAAAGAAGTTGTTAATGCATTGCAATGGCTGGTCATGTGCTTTCCAAGTAGTTCCCGAAATAATCTCACAAGTGTTTAATGGTATTTAAGTCTGTGTTGTATGCAGGCCATTCCATTTGTTAAATTTCGTTTTACTTCAAGAATTATGGGACCGACCATCAAGAAGGATGTTTAACGTTCTTCCGTAAAACTGTAATACTGGCACGCCGCAACTAAGCAGATGTATGTCAGGCATGTTTTTGGTGTTCTGGATAAAAAATGAGTATGTTGGAGGTTCTAGACCTGCGTAAAGTGTCCTTGGTATTTTTGATAAAATGTCCTAGCTCATTTTCACGCGAGTTTAAAAGAATCAATGGAAAAGTAAAACAAACGTCAAGCATGGGAGACATGAGAACATTCTTTCAATAAGCGACTAGTAAAAACCAATGTCTTTTAAAAAATAATGATAAACTTTGGGCAATATAGAATTCTTGAACTTCACGAGAAGTCCAGTACCTCGAAAACATTGCGTGTTTTTCCCCAAGACACCCTCTTTCTCTCCTTTAAAGCAATGTTGCCAGATTGCACTACTCTTTTATTCAACTGTCACCAATAATTTTTTGAAGTGGTATTTAGTATATAAATAAAAGGCGAATGGAATTGAAGAATCATCGATATGTATATCAAATATCACTTCTCAAAATTATTGGGCACAACTGAATAAAAAAGTCGCGTAGTCTGGCAACACTGCCTTAAGGACGAAATTTTTGACAATTCTTATATTTTTTCGCTTTATCAGGGTCTATAAGAAGAGGCGTTTTTGCTAAACTTCAAGGTTCTAATGGAAATAACAGTGGACACCCAGTTAAAAGGTTTAAAAACTTCGACTTCTCTTTCAAGCACTTAAAGGTTAAATTTTATTAAATCCGTTCATATCGAGATCCTACGTCATGAAAAGTACCAATTTTTCAATACGTATGTTTTTAGGTTTGGTGATTTGGACTCGACGTTGATAGATGAATGAATGAATCGGTAATATTTTGCCATTACACCATTATAAGAGAAGGCTTTTTCATTTACAGATAAATAGTTTATTTGCCTGAATAACAAATACAAGCTTTTTCTTTAGAACAATAACTTTTCATTTTTAAAACTGCTGTCATTCGCTTTACAAATGAGTTATATTTGAAATATTTCAATCGTAGCAGCCGATAACAGTTCAAACTTTTTAGGCTTTTTGATATATACAGGAATAAAAAACATGAGATTTATTAATATAAAATGGATTCATTAAAATATATAATAACCAGCGAAGCGTGCAATGCCAGCTATTATAACATGAAAGTAATAGATAACATTCTCTGAAGGCAACAATTTTATTACATAAAAAATTATATATATATATATATATTATTGATAGCACAGATCTATCAAAACAATGTTGCCAACATTTTATTTGATGATCTTATTTTTTGATGTGCTGAAACTGAAGATAAAGCCAGTCTTTTTATGTCTGCTACAAATTTTTGGTCAATACAGGGTGTCTACTGACATAATTTTTTCCGTGACACTTCCACCCATTTAATTATATCGTAACATTTTTATATCTGAATTCCGGAGGTGAAGGACGCCATGTGCATATTTGTGTGAAAAGAGTAAGCATGAAAATGTATTTATTATTACTAGAAATAGAATTTCTATTTACTAACTTATATTATTAATACTGTGTTAAAGTACTGTAAAGCAATAGTTGTGAAGAAATATGCAAAAAAAGTAAAAAAAATAGAGAGGTTGCTCTCTTGAAAAATTATATTTTTAGACATTGTCCTTTACATCAGGGGTACAGATATGTTTCTATGATTAATTATGATTAATCGACCTTGTAATTACCAAAAATTATACGAGATAGAGAAAAACTGGATTCATTTTCGATTTTTTCGCACCAAAAAACATAAAGATCGGTAGGTCGGTAGGTAGGTTGGTAGAGTTTAACACCGCTCTAATACCGGGCAATGGTTAACTGGCAACGGTCTGGGACGTATCCCTAAATATGATCCAGAGACATACCATCACAATTTTGATTCTCTTTAAAGGGGATGGCTCCCACGCTTCGATGACCCTCCAGAGGTATAATTGGATGGGAACATGGAGAACATTGCGGCCACGACGGAATTTACGTGCACCAGTCACCATTAATGTACACGATTGTCTTTTCAAGTACTTAACTCGCAATTTTCTAATTACGAGCTTGGTATTCTACCGTGTCCGCTACCTCGGCCGCCCACCACTGTTCTAATCAATTAATATTTCAAGTGTCTTCTAAAAAAAAAAAAAAAAAAAAAAAGATGATTACATGAAAAATAACAAGTGACCAGGTATTCTACAGTCCACATTTTCAGTACAAATATTTTTTAATAGTAATCTCATTTAGTCTCTTTCTATGATTATTTAAAGAAAAATTTCTACATTAAATTCAGTCTGGAAAATACATACAGTACCAGTTCCAATAAACCAATTTAAAAATTATATTGAATATATATATAGTAAGTATATTCGCGGGTAAATTGTCGGTATTTTTCATTAAATGTTTGAAAAATTAACAGCGTTTAGACAGAGACTTTACAGAATTTCAGAATTCCGAAAACCAAAAAGAAATACTAAAGAACAAAGATTACATTCTTAAACTAAATTCTATATGCAGACTTTTTTTTTTTTAATTCAGTGATTATCATTATTATAATTTTTTTTTAAATTTACTCCATTATGCAGATTTCTCAAATAAGTTTTTGTTTTAGCTAAAGAATTGCCTTATTAACATAAAGATCACATTTAATTTTAATATGTCACACCGAAAAACTTACAATGCTTTCACTGATTAATTTTCAGTCGTACTATAAAGTTTTAAAGTTTATTCCTCTTAAACAAATTTTAAGTATACAAACTACCTAATGTGGATTTTAATATATCAATCTGTTACATATTTGAAAACGTATTTACTGCTTCAAGCTAAGCACATTTAAGGTCAACAAGAAAACACATTTCGTAAAAGTCAGGAAGAATCGTCTAAATAAATGGGAAAAAACTGTGTTTTTTAAACATCGCAATGTGTTTTTAAATACAAGTTAATTAGTTACAAAGTTAGGCGTTTAAAATATGTTTATTTTGAAAGCAAAATATATTAATTACACAGGTCGACATGTAAAATTTTGATTGTATAATTTTGGTAGATCTTTATGTTTTGTGGTGTGCTAAAACCGAAAATGAAGCCAGTTTTTCTCTATCACGTATAGATTTCTGTCAATGCAGGGTGCTTGCCTATACAATTTCTTCCATTACTCTTCCACCAATATAATTATATGATAAGTTTTGTAGTATGTTTCCATGATTAATTAATCCTAGATACCTATTGTTGTAATTGCGAAGCACAGGTGCGACTTAAAACCATATCAACCAACCTACTGTTATGGTGGTAAATGTAAGAAATGGTGTCGGTAAACACCCTGCATTGACAAAAATCAATACGTGATAGAGAAAAATGGGCTGCATTTTCAGTTTCAGCACATCAAAAAACATAAAGATCAGCTGAAATCATCAATCAAAATTTTGTCATCTTCCTTATTGTATGCCTGTGTTATCTTAAGAACATTTTTAGGGTATTACTGTTTTAATTTGCAAGATTTATAAAATATTTTTCTTGAAATAAAGCCTAATAAACTGAATCCCGAACTAAAAATAAGATTTCTTTTTTTTGTAATGTAAATTTTATTAAGTATGATTTTCTATTTATGTACGAAAAATAACAGTAATAATAATAATAATAATAATAATAATAAAGAAATGGGAAAGACAATAATAAATTAAATATGATGCAAGAAATTACATTATTTGTGTCGCTTAGTTGCAAAACCGGTCAACTTCTTTTAATCGGAAACTGCATTTTTCGAGATTTTTAGGTTCTTACCAGGAAACCATCCCATACTCTATTCATAAAATAAATCCAAACAAGCATTAATCGAAAGAGGATATACAAATATGTTTTTTGATGCACAAAACAAAAGCCCTCGTCAGCTCGTTTTCGAGTTATAAATTCTGAAATTTAACTAGTAATCGGTGAAACCACGCCTGAATCGATAACACCACGCCGTACTGAAATAAGGAATGAAATTCAAAACAAGCAGAAATGGAAAGAGAATAGACAAACGTATTCTTTGATTCAATAATAAGTTGCCCCCTTCAGCTTTGAGATATGTTCAGTCGAGATATAATGTCTGAAAATTCGTTAAAATAGAGTCTAAAAATTGATAAAAGTCATGGTTCTGGCAGATTTAAAAGGGAGTCCTCCCACGACTTTCTCGTTACTACATTTTTACTCAAACTTAAATATAGATTTCTCAAAAAAGGGCTTACGAGGACTAACAGTTTATGCGTCTAAATCATGTTAGATTATGCCCTCTCGAATGAACATAATTTAATCGATTTCTGTTATTACACTAATGGGATGGTTTCCTGGTTAGCAAACATTCCCAATATTTGGAACCCCGAAACAGAGTTCCCAACTTTTTTAATTTATTCACGAGCCTTTTTAGCCCCGCCTCTTTTTCATATCCGAAATTTTGAAAAATGATTTTCTTCTTATTTAATAGTTGAGAAATAACCTACAAAATTTCTGGTACGAAAAGAAGGCGGGGCTAAAAATGCTCGTGAATAAATTAAAAAAGTTGGGTACTCTGCCCCGAAACCATAAAAACGCCGGTAAAATCCCTTTGAGAGATTTTACAACGTTTTTATTCAAAATCCAACATTAAATTTTAAATGTAATGGTTTCCTAATTACTTCGAAGCACTTCGAGAGATAATTAATGGTTTGTTAAAAATGTTAAATATTCTATCTAAATTATTGGTGGCTATTGAATAAAAAACAACAAAATCTGGCAACATTGGTGTCATACGCAGAGATGAAAGATTTTAATTTATTCCGGAGCATTTTTAGCCCCGCCTTTATTTCATACCACTTTTTTCTTAAGAGTAATTTTTTCTTATTTTATAATAGTTATATATTGGAAAAAATATTCTATAAATAAAGAAGTACTGGTTAAACACGGGTTTTAAAATGCTTCGGAAGAAATTAAAATGTTGGCAATAATACATACGTTTGATTAGGAGATATTTCTTCTAGCAGGGGTCGTACTCTCAACCCTTTTTTCAGGACACTCTCATGAAGGAGAAAATTTTAAATTAATTGCAACCACTATTTTTATAAAATAATCTCTAACCTGTATAACCATTACTAACTGTAACCCTCTAACCATTACTGCAAATATACCAGAAATATTTCTGCATGAAATTAGTGGTGGCAAAAAGGCGAAAATGTCTTATATCTGAGAGTGTCCTAAAAAAATGGCGGAGAGTACGACCCCTGCTAGCGGATACGGACATGCTTGGTTATGAAATACAACAGCGTTAAGGTTTGACTGGTTTTGCATTTGTTTTGAAACGTATGTAACATAGGGATATGGTTGTCTTTTGCATAATTGCCAGCATCATAATTAATACTTTCTCGAGCGCTGACGTAGATTCACGTCATTTGAAAATCTGTAACTCCACCAGTGGGCGTTTCTTTTGCAATTTCAGAGCTGTCAACCTAATCCGGCAAATTGTTACTACGCCACTTTTTCTACACCACTTAATTTTTAGAGTATTTGTTTTCTTCATTCATCGTAAATAACTTTGAAGAGAATTACTCTGAAAATTAAGTGGTGTAGGAAAAGGGGCGGTACTAACAATTTTCCGGATTTGATTGGCAGCTCTGCAATTTGTATATTATTTATTTCTTAAAAATGTACCCAATAATCATATTCCTACAATCAATATACTATGGATACATACTCTCTTAGCAGAAAGAGTATAGTTATAACGTACATCCATTTCTAATATGAATATGAATACAGAAAATGTTGTTCTAAATATTGTAACTTGGGAGAATAACGCCCACAGGCGGACCTTACAGTACAAAAGATAATATCATGCGGTCGCGAAAGTGTTAATATTCCAAAGTTTTGTAACTCCCACCCTTTTTTTCACACCAGTAAATTCGAGGACATATATTCTCTAAATACAATTGCGATTAAATAAGAAGAAAAATACTCTAAAAAAATACTGGTGTAAAACAATGTTAGGGCAAACAATACTACGGAATATTAATCAAGATGTTAGAAAGTATGGTATTTTGTATGGTTTCTTGTATCCAGATTTTGGTAACATTTACTTAGAACTTAAAAACCTTAAAAAAAAAAAAAAAAAAAAAAAAAAAAATCCGATTTTAAGAAATTTGCCAGTTTGCAACTAGACGACACATTCAAAAAAAAAAAAAAATTACAAGCATTGTTTTGTATAATCATCATTGTGCCAACTTTTAAGATTGAGCACATTATAGCCGCGGATAATTCTAATATATTTTTTTTATTTTATTTTATTTATTCAGATATATACACTAAGCGACAAAAAAAAAAAAAAAAAAAAAAAAAAAAAAAGCCGCACTGCAGAAAAATTGACTTAAACCTATTTTATTTGTAATAACTTTAAAACTAATGGTTGAAACAAATAAAACTGCCATATTTGCACAATATCAAAGAGATGAAATGATACCTATGTACATTTTTTATTTAATAATTCACTTTATTACACTCTACGAAGTAATTATTAAAAATCTACATAAAACATTCTTTTTAAACGTAATATAATAAACATATACTTTGTACTGTATTATGATTTATTATACGATATAAACAAGTTATATTTTAATACATGAAATAAAACTACTTATTTGTTAGATCTAAGCAATTTTTTAATAAAAATATGTATTCTGCATTGAGTTATTTCATCTTTTTATGGAATTACAGCTTTAATGCGCAATGGCATAGTATTATGCAGTGTTTTAATATAAATATCAGAAATTTCTCTGTGCCAAATATCATAAATAATTTTTTCTAGTCCTTGCAGAGTTGAAGGCTGCAATTTTTAATCCTCGTACCGTTCCCGAGCTTTTTTATAGACTAAACATTTTCGAGCGGATTGAGATTAGGGCTATTTCCAAGTCTGATGAAAAAGAAATTCTACGATATTTTTTGTGGGATTTAACTTAAATCAAAAAAAGATATGATTGCTTACAGAATTATAGGATAGGTAGTTTTAACAATTTAGTGAAGAATATAATAAAAAATTTTAGCGATTTCAATGGAATAAACAAGTTTATAAAAATATATTTTGCAACAATCAGACATTATTCTTTTCTTTTCTTTATACATAAACATAAAAAAAAAAGAGAAAAAAAGAAACGGAAAGAGAGAGAGAGATGTAATGTGTAACACTTTTGTGATTTGTCAACATCATCTTATGAGTTATGGGTATTTCAGCAGTGATAAACACATTATTATTATTTGCAGTATCATGTGCGGTTTGCTAATATAATCTAGGTTAAAACAGACACGATGGAGCACAAGGCTCAAAAAGTGGCTGATGTACAGTCGGAAAAAAAAAAAAAAAAAAAAAAAAAACCCGCAACACCCGCTGTAATTTCGTTATTAATTGACGCAGGAACATCTAATAGACATAATTCAACAGAAAAAATTAAATGCACTTTCTGAAAATGTCATCAAATTTTGAATTAGGGGTCATCTACATATTGAAATGAGCGCCAACTTTGTTTTTAATAGCAACACCCGATTTCGATTTCATATTCGGATTTCTGAGTATCTGGCAGTGCGGAAAAGTATACTGTTTGTATACTTTAACTTTAGTATTTATAGAGATATAATCAAAATTGTGTTAGGGGTTATCTGTAAATGTAGAAAAATAAAATTAAGATCCTATAAAAATAGACAAAATTTCAATGTTTCAAACCGGAAATATTTCAGGAAAGAGAGAAATTATAAAAATTAAAAAAAACTTTGACACGTTCCAGTTTCTTAATTATCCAGAATTCAGTTTTTTAGATTTGTATATACTTCAGCGATGTTTTAGATAATTTTAGGTCCATTTAAATACGTTACACTTGCGATTGGTCCAGACAGTACTCTCTGAAAAAAGTGCAATATTTTTCAAGTAAAAGTGTCTGTTATGGCTGTTCACCAATAAAGCTTAAATTTTCTTTCGTAGGTGTGACATAATCTACGAAATGACATAACATAGATACAACGCATAAACTAAATCTTTTCGGATAAATTATTGTAAGGGTTCATGAAGTAAATATTAAACAATTTTAATCGCACTTACCAGTTTTGGGTCAGTTGAACTCTTTGGAACTATACGATTCGTTTTATAATTTCTATGAAAATATAATTTCTTAATTAACCCTTTCGCGACTGTTGACGTAGATTGACGTCATTTGAAAATCTGTAACTCTGTCAGTGGGCGTTTCTTTCGTAATTTGTGTGTTACGTATTTCTTAGATGTGTACTCAGTGTTCATATTTTTGCAATAAAATATACTGTGGATAGAAATATATTGATTAGAAAGAATATAATTATAATGCATATCCATTTGTAATATAATTGTGAATACAGAAAAATTGTTCTGAAATATTTTATTTTGAGAGAATAAGGCCCGTAGGCAAATCAAAAAGAAAAAATCCTGCGGTGGCAAAATGTGTTAAAATATATTTATAAAAGTTAAAATTATTTTTTAAATATATATAAAGTTAAAATATATTAATAAAATTTGAAAGACTAAAGTATCTTTAAAATAATAATCCTCCCACCTACAAAATAAATAAATAAATAAATAAAAATAAAGCAATATATGAAGCAAAGACTTTAACTATGACGGTAGTTAAAAAACGATTTTACAAGTCAGTCTTGCATTCCAATTCCATTCGTTTTTTTCTAATAGACAATTTTTACATTAAACCCATTTTTCTATTTAAAACAGTAAACCCGCCTATTTAGTTAATTTTTTCTTCTAGGTTTCGTTTAAAAGATTCAAAATTTATCCCCAGTAATAGATGAAGTAAATACCACTTGTGCATATTTTTGTCAACATAAAATAAGGGGTTTAACACGAATTCACCATTCAATGTCGCATTTACTATTCTTTTCTGTATTGTTTTGATTTGAAGAACGACGAAGGCGGGGCTTGTCCTCTTTAGAAAACAGAAATTCTTGAAGCTAACACTAATGTCTAAAAATCATCATTTTTGTTTCATTTCTTTGCGTTTGACGTTGTTGTTATATAATTTGACCCGTGAATAAAAAATAAAAATATTTTGTTTAATTTTCTTTGTTACTTTTTTAGATTTGATTACTTATCTCATGCAAAATTTCTTAAGAGACGGCCCCCTAAACCACTCCAAAAGAAAGATTTATTTATATCTCGAAAACTAATAACTGGAATGAGCTGCAAATTTTCACACCCATATTTTTCAGCATTAGGATTCATTTTATGTAAAAATTAATATAGGTCATAATTCATAATTTTTATGAATATGAATTTATTAATATTTTTCAGAATTAAAAATATTTTTTAGAATCAAAAGTAATGATGGATTATGTTTGGGTTTCTTCACTATATCTCGTAAAAAAAAAAAAAAAAAAAAAAAAAATATCGATCAAGTTATTTTTTGTGAAGATATTAATAAAAGTTTGAAATATGAATTTAACATATTTGAAAATCTTTAGAAGGACGAATTAACTTTAATAAACTTTAAATACCTTTAACAATCCTTCAACTTTAGCAGCTTTAATTATTATATATTTCGACTTGCACTCGCAGTCATCCTCAGATGTTGGCCTTGCTGCACTACTGAAACATGTCTTCATCCTCTTCCACATCACTCTCCTTCTTGCTTACGTCATTTTTTCGTCGGTACGTCTTTATCACCAGTTGCCAGTCTTTAGTTATGATGCTATGCTCTCTCTCATTTACTGCCGTGTTAAAGGTTAATATCTCTAAAGCTTCGCGTTAGTTGTGTGAGTTGTAAGGTGCTATTTTGACGGTTTTTAGGGTATTAGTTATTATAGGGTTAGTTTTATGTGTGCGTGATAAGGCGGTGGAGCTTCTATTGTATTTTAGATCGTTAATATGTTCTATTTCTCTGTCCTTAATTTTTCTCTTCGTCATTCCGATGTAGGTTGCAGGTTTATTGTTATTTTCTAGATCGAATGTAATTTTGTATATTCCCGAGGTTTCTTTAGGGTCAATAAGGTCTTTTTCGTTTCGGATTCTTTGAATGATGTTCCTATTGGGTTTAATGGGTATGTGTATATTATGTTTGGAACCTTCGTTTTTAATTTTGTTTGCTATGCCATTACAGAATGATATGGAGGTGGTGAACTTGGGTTTTGTTTTTTGGGCGTCGTTAATTTTGTTAAAAGTTTTTAAGCGCTTTTTATAGAGTTTTTGAATTAACCCTGTTACACTTTTTTTTAACCCTGTTACACTTTTTTTCGCATTTCAATATTCAAGAGTACGTACACTTCTAGGTAAATATCATGTTTTAGAAAACACGGTACAGCGAAACGGATTGCATGAAACAGCAATTATGCATTCGACAATCGTTTTAATATTATTATTGTGAATATTTATTAATTTTAAAAAGATTTTTTACCATGAATTTTCTGTTTAAATTTTGTTGTGACATATTTGCATTTGGTTACTGTACCGTTTGTAAGCTTTGTGTTATTTAAAATTTATCCCATAATGTAACATAATAAAACATCAAATTTCTATTAAAAGTTTTTAAATACAGAATCAAATAGTGAATTTTTTTTTTTTTTTTTTTTTTTTTTTTTTTTTTAAGTTTATAAGATCTATTATTGGAACGTAGCTCAATAGTATTTATTTTCAATTTCCTAATCACGAAATCAAAGTCACAGTTATTATGGAATAAAAATTTAAAACAAAGGAATAGTCTTACTTTCAAATATATAGATATTGATCTTACAGAATCCTGAAATTTCATTCAAAAGACTTTAATCGTCTAAATTTAAAAATTCAATATAAAATAAATTAATCTAAATGCTTTTAAAGTTGAAACGGGAAGATTAAAAAAAATATGAAATTGTGTTTTGAACATTTTGGTGCGGTAGATATTAAAAACAATATTTTAATGATGAGCTGAACCTGAGCTTAAGAGAGGGCGGATCCAGCTATTTAACACAAGTGATATCACCTGACTAAAACCAGAATAAACAACATTTTAATTTATTCCGGGGTATTTTCAACCCACTGTTATTCTTTTTTTTTTTTTTTTTCAAATTTCAACACTAGCTACAGCACGCTTACGTCCTATTTACATTAAGCTTTGATATGGAATCTATGTTGCTGTTTTTCGATGCTGCGAAATTTACAAAATATATTTGTGTTAATATACTACAGAGGCTGCTCGCACACTTTTTAGACGATTTTATTTCGCAGTAAGAAAAAAACGTTTGCATGGAGAATTTTATTTTCACAACAGTTATATTTTTGGGAGTTTTATTTATCTTCTGATATTTAGAATTTTTGTTTAGATGCAAAAATGCGCTTTTAAAATGGCAGTGGGTGGAAGGATAGGTTTCCGCTCTTTCCAAAGATAGTTTTTAGTGAAATCTTTATGAAAAGCATTTATCAGGAGAAAAATGGAAAAATGTTGCAACAATAGATGAATCTTGGGTCTATTTAAGTAGTTGCAATAAAAAAAGGTCAATTTATTATCACAAAAGTGGAGAAAAAAAATTTGCTACAAGCATCAAAAGAAAGTTTTTCTAAAGGATTTATGATTGCCACTGGTTTTTCATACAAGCGCAAGATAAAAGCAAAAAAATGTGACAAAAATGTCAAAATCAACTCTAAATACTCTCAAGAACATATTTTAATTCCAATTTTTAAAAATGAAAATCCAGATCTTTATCCAGAATGCTATCAATCCGTTGAACTGTATCAAGACAAAACAAGCAGCCACACATCACAATCCGCAATTGCTTTTCTAGAAAAAAATGGAACAGAAAACGGGAATTAAAACCATACCCTTCACTGACATTCCTGCTAAATCTTCTGATGTATCTCTGTTGGATTTTTGTGTTTTTCGACTCTTAAAATCAACATTATCCAAACACCGACCTACAACGCTTTGTGGATTTTGGAAAGCCGTTCAAGAGGAGTAGAAAAATATACCTCTTCCGATATTATAAAAAAGCATTATTATCATAGAAATTATGATGTAGAATGTTAGTTAAGAACAAGGGCTATCAAACTGAACTAATAAAACACGAAATATGACTGAAATTGCTTCAGTACACTCTATCAAAATCGTCTAAAAAATGTGCGAACAGCCTCTGTATACAGATAGAAAAATAATTATATAATATCAACAAAACTTCTTTAATCAATATGTTTATATACATTACCATATGAAATGTTTATATATGAATATTGTATTTATTTTTGATGAGACTTATAAACACAAAATACTAAAAAAAAAAAAGAAAATGTGTTATAATTTTTCATAAATCAAGCAAAATATATATGCATGCTTGCCAACCTATCCCGTAACATTGTTAGTTCCTGCCCCTTTGTGTACACAATTTAATTTTTAGAGTAATTAACTTCAAATACATTTACGATTAACTCATTGAGCGCCACGCGAATTCTTATGGAAATCCCATTCAGGCCACATGCGCTGCTTAGAAGCGTGTTACGTTTATCGAGTTTCAATAAACCCCATTAGGCCTTAACGATATAATCCTATAAAAATCCTATTTAAAAAAAAAAAAAAAAAAAAAAAAAAAAGAAGTAAATTTTAAATAAATTGTCAGTAATTACTTAAAACTATGTAAATTATGTAGTTTTATATCATATTTTACACTGCCGGCTGACTTGGCCTAAATGGAAAGATCAGTGTCAGCCACCGATCGCTGACATGGCGCTGAACCTGTTAAATAAGGAAAAAATATTCTAAAAATACTAATGTGAAAAAAATGTACGGAAAGGGGCGGGAACAGTAATCTTCCGGGTAAGGTTGACAAAAATGTATTGTATATACATAGAGCAATGCCAGAAAATGTTCTTTATTTTTCATGAACCAGATGAATAGTACTTTTTTTCTGAACAGTCTATGTATAAAATATAATGCTGCTTTAAATACCCTTTAAATGAAATGTTTTATTACATAAAGTAATTTTCTGGCACTCTACAACTCCCAAATGACACACAATACGAAACCCCGCCCTTTTCCAGTGTTTAAAGGGTATTAACGTTTAATATGCTTTCTATTCGTTTTGATCTTTCTTCCTCCTCTTTATCTTCTTCTTTTTTCCTTAAAAAAAAAAAAAAAAAAGAAAAAAAACTGCAATCTGATACAATTTTGTTAACTTAGACTGATAATTACACAGAGAATTTTAACAGGAACAGAGAGGAGAGAACATTTTAAAAGTATGATTCATAATAAAGTTCTATTTTTATGTATTTATTTTATTTGTGTTCATGCGATTAATTGTTTTCTTGTGTTTACGAGGAAATCTTATCATTTTCACATTGCTAATTTATAAAATATAGTTTTTTGTTCTCAATATATTGAGAAATAAAAAAATATATATTTATCTGCGAGAATATCGAACATTTCTCTTAATATTAATTAAGTCAAGGCACATTTTTTAAATCCTCGATAATGAAATTATAAAATTCTGCATTCGAAAAGCTTCATGTATGTGTAAATCACAAAATATTAATATTTAAACGTGTGGCTAATCTGACGCCAAAAAATTAACTTTTTTTAATTTCTAACTATTTAAATTTTGAATACATAAATTAACATTACAATCTGTATTCTTTTTATAAAAAGTTTGTTTAATCAATAGAATTTTAATTCATTAACTAACTCAGAGTTCTGTGAATTAGTCATTTTTTATTTTATAATTAACATTTCTTAAATTTTTTTTTCCGGTGTGAAATTTAATAAATAATGTATACTGGGTGGTAGATCATGATTTATATTTTCTAAATGTATAGACGGAACCCTAATACATTTTCACATGTAACTCTATTTAGTATTTAAATCAATACTAAATAGTATTGTTTATAAATAGGTATGTTTTCCAAACTGCCTTGATCTCAAAAATCTGAATATGCAGTCGAAAATAGGGGTTGCCATTGAAGAAAATGAAGTTAATGCCAGTTTTAATATGTAGACGACCATCTAGGTAAAATGTAACTATACCGTTATAAACTAGACGTTATTACAAATCGATCGGTACCAGTCAAATGTTTCTACGATAATTTACGGCGAAATTAGGTGGGGGGGGGGGGCGTTTTTTTTTTTTTTTTTTTTTTTTTGGCTGACTGTACATTTGCAATAATATGCCATAATTAAACAGGGTAGTAATTATGTTATAAGAATAGTGGTAGCAACAAATTTTAAAATTACTCATTCATGAGAGTGTTCTGAAAAAAAGGCGGAGAGTATTACCCCTGCAAGTATGTATATGCTAGTGCAGTTTTTAGTGTTAACCCCTTAACGCGCGCTGTCCTCGCTGCGAGAACGCAAAATTTGAGATCCGCTGCAAAAATTCATCCCGTAAATTTGTCAGGAAAATTCATGTTTATAACACATTCGATAAGGCCTGTTTTTTTAAAACCTTTAAATTTAAAATCTCTTTTAGTTTAATTTAGTTCATGAATTCCGGTGGCAGTATAATTTTACACCTTGATCGCCACGCGAATTCTTTATAAAATCCATTAAAATTCCTTAATGATATTATCATGTAATAAATAAAAATTAAGTAAATTTTAAATAAATTTTAATTAATTACTTGAAACAGTGTAATATTTTTAGTTTTATATTATATTTTACACTGTCAACCACCGATGGTTGACGCGGTTTTATTTCATATTTGACACTGTCTGGCACATATCACTGACATGGCGATTAACGTGTTAAATGTTTAAAATTGTCTTGCGCCGCAAAGGGTTAAAGTGTTTGTTGTTCGTATACAGACACACTCAAAAGATTTTCATACCGTAGCATTACGATCTACGCATAGCAATTTGCTTAAGTATATTTTACATTGGTTTTACTACATTCAGAATAATTACATTAACACGCGCTGCATGCGTCATACGGTCACGTCTTTTTTGCCCATATTCTTCGTCCAGTCCCCTAATATTTAAAAACAGAAAGTTTTTTTGACTTCCTTTATGACGAAAAAAAATTTTCGTTGCTAATTGCAAATTGCAAAGTTTGTAAGAAATTAGTTTATAAGATATTTTCATAAATTTTAAGTTTGCAAAGAATTTAAAAGCAGAAATATTAAGGGACAGTGCTTTATATCCGTAAACTCAGTTCTGTAATGGCGAACATTCAAAATAAAGTAAAAAAGATAAATGAAAAGCAAAGATTTTTATACGAATGTCTGTTTCAATTAAATTATTTTTATTATTATTAATTTTTAAGTATAATAATTATACAGAGAGACAAAAATAAGCAATACTTTCAATAACTGCAATGTTTTAATAGTATCTGTACATATTTTAAGCATACTCAACGGTTAAGTAATTTTTATAATGACATTTATTGGGTACATACTCATTTGTATTGCTAAATTTGTATTTCTCCATGAAAATTATGTTTCTACCCCCCCCCCCCCTCAAGGTTGTTACTGTTCATATTTAACGGGGGAGAATTTTTCAAATACACACACACACACTCACATATATATACATAAACTATATATAATAATATTATTATTTATTTATTATGATACCACGATTAATTAAATAAAAAGTAGCATTCAAAATAGCAGTTTTCCAGAATATATTTGCCGTATCAGCAGCAGTGGCGGACGCTAACAACATATATTCGTTAATTGAATTTTCCATTTGTACGAGTGTAACTCTTATTTTAAGCATAAAATTTTAACTACTTTAGAAATGAACAAATTATTTGATCGTATTAAAAAAGGTATTCTTGAATTTTAAGATTTCAAAAAGCAGAACTACTTTGCTGCTTTCCTTTATATTTCTTAACTAAATTCCAGTCTGCAGGTAAATGTTAATGAAGTAAATGTAAACTTAATTTATTAAATTTAATTAAATGCAAAAATTTCTGAATTAAAAATATTTTTATAAGTAAAAAGTTGTGTTACTATGTAAAAATCACTTTTAATTTCAAAATGTGACATCGAAAAATATTCAACCTGTTAAATTACTATTTTTCTGCCGATCTCTTTTAAATAAATAATGGTTGTATTTAATTCCAGTTTATTCCCTTCTAATCATGATGCTTCGTCCTTAAAGTGAATTTTAATAAGTTGCACTGTTACATCTCCAAAACTTATTTATTTTCTAAGGCTTGTTATTAAAAATACATTTAAGACCACCCAGAAGTTATTATTTTCCGTAAAATCTAAATAAATAGCAAAAGCTATACTTTTCAAAATGGAAATGTGTTTTAAAATATGGTTATTCAAAGTTTTTTTTTTTTTTTTTTTTTTTTTTGAAAGCAGACACATTATATTTTATGGGTATTTGCAGAAAGTTACTTCTTGGTGTCTTTTTTTTTTTTCCTCCCCAGTTGCAGGATTTTTAAGTGATTTATTTTTAAATAAATTTAATTAACTGAATAACAATTTGTAATATATATACTAAAACAAGATTTGTAAATTTGGAAAATATTATTGAACTGAATTAATATATTTATGTTTGATTAAATTTCAAAGAAAAAAAAAATATATATATAAATCAAATATGGATAAAAGAAATCATGTTTAAGTATTTGTCGTTAAATATAGTGTTCTCAGCAATTACTATTTTGATTACCATCTATTTTAATTTGTAATCTACATTAATCCGATTGTAGTACAGATCTTAGAAGGAATTATACCATATTTTCCTGCCACATGTTTGCTAAATTTCCTGCCACATGTTTATAATCCACATGTTTGCTAAATTGATTTCACATCGGAAATTATAACTCACAAACAAAACTAATTTTAAGCGAGATTATACGTGTTACATATTTGCAAACATCCCAGTTAATATTCCGTAGTATTGTTAGCCCCGCCCCTTACTTTACACCATTATTTTTTTTTCGAGTATTTTTCTTCGTATTTAATCGCAATTGCATTTAGAGAATATATATCCGCAAATTTACTGGTGTGTGAAAAAGGGCTGGTCTAACAAAACTACGGAATATTAATTAGAATGTTGGCAAGTATGGCTGTTCGTTTATCTTTGTCTATAAATTTACTCGCGGAATATAGACAGAAAAATATAGTAGAAAAAGTAGTAATTCATAATAATAATGTGAAATGATAAGAAGGCCTTTGTATAAATATCGTTGTATATACCTGTACACCGGAGGTAAGCGGCACCATGTCACAAATGCGAATATTTTTCGGAATGATGTTATAATGAAATTAAATAATAACATTTTTCATAAAAAAAAAATAGTGGACATAGTTTTATGTTCTACTGTTCTTTATCCTTTATAAAAACGAAGCATAATCTTCTTCTATATAAAGCAAGAAATTCGCATAAAGAACATGGTGCTCTTTTCTCAAAAATGGACTGGGTGTCTAACTAAGGCATACTTGCCAACATACTAATTAATGTTCCGTAGTATTGTTAGCTCCGCCGTTTTTTTTTTTTTTTCACACTAGTATCAATTTTAAATTTTTTTTTTCTTATTTAATCGTAATTGCAATTAGAGAATATTACTCTGAATATTTACTGGTGTGAAAGAAAGGACGGGTCTAGCAACATTACGGTATATTAATTAGAATGTTGGCAAGTATACCTACGGGGGCACAGATATATATCGATCAAAATAAATATACACCATAATTAAAATAATTTTAGTTGTGAGTGCAGTAAAATTAAAAAAAAAAAAAAAAAAAAAAAAAAGTGTGTGACTATCCTTTGCGCTATAAGCATTTATCTAAAAGAAAAATAATTTTAAATCATCATAAAAAAAAAAAAAAAAAAAATGTTACCTTATCCCATTATCATATTAGGAGTTATCAACCCCACCGCAGATATAAACAGAATGTGGAATCTCAGTTTGAAATAATTGATTGATTTTTGAATTACGGAATCTCAGTTTGAAATAAAATCTGTGAAACATGGTCATTCAGTGTTGAATGTTAACACGTTTGGCGTATATATTTCGCATGGATCGTACTCTCCGCCTTTTTTTCAGGGAACTCTCAGAGATCAGAAATTTGCTCCCATTTTGCTAACACTCATTTTATGCAGAAATATTTATGCTGTTTTCGTAGTGATGTGTTGTGATTAAATAGGTTTGAGATTATTGTATACAAATAGTGGTAGGAAAGAAGACGAAAAGGGCCAGAGAGTGTCTTGAAAAAAGGGTAGAGAGTACGACCCCTGATTTCGATCTTGAGACAAAGGTCACATAACACGTCGAATTACTTGAATTTTTACACAAACCTTTATTCGTTGCATACTTGCCAACATCCTGATCAATATTCCGTAGTATTGTTAGCCTCGCCTAATTTTTCGCACCACTATTTTTTTGCAGTATTTTCCTACTTATTTAATCATAATTGCATTTGGAGACTATTACTCCAAAAATTTACTCGTGTGAGAAAAAGGGCAGGGCTAACAGTACTACGGAATATTAATGAGGATGTTGGCAAGTATGGCGTTGCCGCTAATCAACTGGGTATTTCTTTTTTCTGTCTACAATAATTGTGGGACATGAACAGGGATACACAAAAAAAAATTCGTTCTATTACATAGATGCCAAAATTTTAATTTTTTCTAGAGTATTTTTAGCTCCGCCTATATTCCATACCACTTACTTTTTAAAACCAATTTTTTCTTATTTTATGGAAGTTGTACATTGGAGATTTTTTTTCTTTTTTTTATAAATAAAGTTGTGCGAAATAGAGGCGGGGACGCTCCGGAATAAATTAAAGTGTTGACATGTATGCTATTATGGTATATTAACGACATTTTGTTTAAGCCTATAGCAGTTTAGTTACAGTGCATTGAAATAAATACAATATCTGTTTATTATGATACTTGAAAGCATACTTTACGTAATACATGGTGTATATCGAATAATAATTTAGTTTACAGAGCCACACGAAGTAGTGTAATTCGTCATATATAATGAGAGGGATTAATACCGGATGTATAATTAATTTAATATTTTAAGGACTACATATTTTTATGTTTCTGAAAGTAATCTTCACCTGTGAGTGTTATTATTACAAGTAACATTGTTTTATAACAAGTAATTCTACACACATACTTTTATTACAAATGGTTATAATTTATAACTATACTCTATCTAATCAGAATACTTGTATCTATAGTATATTAATTACACAAATATCAGTAGTGAGTTTATTATCAAGGCATACAAAATAATTCAAAAGAATCGCCTACCGGTGAAACTACATATTTCCATATGATGGGGAATCAAGTAGCATTATATCCAAATATGGTAAATAATAATAATAATAATAATATCGAATTTTAGGCGGGCCTGTCTATTGAGACTCACTTTTTTTCTTTTATGCCTGTTTTTTTTTTTTTTTTTTTTTTTTTTTAATGTCCGTCTGTAATGCAGTGCGATAACATGTGAAAAATCTTCGCATACATTTGAAATTTGCGTATTTTTTATATGCGGCACAAAATTAATATCACTGCTATTGTGCATATTATTTGAGTTCAAGAAAAAATGATACACTTTCGATTTCAAGTTATGTAAAGCCAGGCTCTAATATTTTAAAAAAAGCTATTTAATACTATTACATGCTTATGATTACATGCTACTATTACATATATACAAGTGAAAATAATTTTACATATTTACAGAATGGTTAAATAAATCAAAAAGAACAAACATATTTTCTAATGTAAAGCTTCCGTAAAGGAACAAGAATTCTAAAATCTAGCATCACTTTGATGCTATGAGGTCGAATGTCAAACGTGATCTGCCGGTGCTTCCAGGAAATCTAAAATCAATGTCAAAGTAAAAAAGTAAGTCACTGGACGCGTAGCGTCATCTAGTGACTTTCATGCATCCAATTGTTTAGGGAAATATTTTCCACAGTGTATTAAGTACTTACGAGAAGTACAAAAGAGAAGTACAGCGATAGAAAATCATCTTATTGACTTAAAATTTGCTACAAATTATAAGGAATTAATACAATTTCTGATATGTAAAATATTTGTCGTTTATGAGCAGCAAATGAATTTCGATACATTACTGCATAAGTGTCGCATTTATTTAATTGCATTTAAAAATTAGAATAGTGCTTTCATCATACGAGATTTATGATGCATTTTTATGTGCTTTCCCCGTGAAAAATCATGCACTTACCATGAATATTTCATATATTTAGCCAGTCGAAGGGCTGTGCTGCGTACAATAATATCAAAAGTAGTATAAATAAAAAATATATATAAATCCGCCATAAAAAAAAGTGAATTCTTTAGAAACAAAGCATTTCCGAAGAAAGATTATATTTTAACAAGAAAATAAAAGTCTTGCATGAAATACTTAATTTAATTTTCTCGATAATCTTAGCTGTCAAAAATATGAATGAATTTAAGAGAAAGTGTGAGATAAATGTAGAAAATTATATGCAGAAAAAAATACTTTTTTTCATAGGAAACCTATTGATCAAGAGATATAACTTTCGTTGTCACCTAAAGGCTATTTTCTTATGCTTTTCGCTTAATACGTTAAATAATATTAGATTGTTTTAGAACCAAAAAATCCATATTTTGTTCTTGTTTTTAATGTAAACTTATATGTCTGGCTTTATTAGTGTTTCATGCAATAGCTGTCCATGTGATATTAATGTAATTTAATCTCTTTTTAATATGTTATAAAATAAACTTGATTATTTTTCTAATATACCGCTGTTGATACTCACTGAGGTGGTGAAGTTTTTATAATAAAATTAGACTCCTGCATCATCTACGTACTCACAGGAGAAAAGCGATAAAATGATATTACCAGATGTAGAGAAGGACCATAGCTGATGAATGGAGCATTCCATGCCGATCAAAATACCCAAAATAAATCCAAATGGAAGCGAGACCCATTTCCTTCCGTTGCAAAAGCTAGTATTGATATCTACTTACGGTTCGATGGAATGGACCTCTAAGCTGTATTTCAAAACCGTTGGTTACTAAGAGATAAGAATAAAAGTCAAGTACAGAATCTAAAAATCCGCCCTTGTGTTGAGATTATTAATAATGGGAAATAATGGGACCCCACAGCTATCCAGTGACATCTTCTCATCTGTGATGGAGGTATTATTTTCTTTTATTACTTTTCTTGATTTTTATATCTCCTTGTAAGGGTAGTGGGAGGTGTGTATTAATAATAAAAGAAAAACAATTTTAACCTCTTGATAGAAACTGAGGAAAATTTAATAAATTTTATGCATTTTTAAAAATTAGGTATTCACTTATAAATAAAATAACACTAGTAATCAGACCTACTTCAACTTATTGTGGTAGGCCTGTATTATTTTGTCTGAGATATGCTGTATGAATTTTAAAGGAAAAATTATAAAATTAAGAACTGAACTTGTGCCTTATTGCGAAGACTTCCTTGGACATTTCATGTAAAGAAATAAAGATATTTTTCCTGTAATCTCTTGAAAATCACTGTTTCTTAAAAGAACAAAATTATTTTTAGATTCTATTATGAGAGCTTAGTATGTGAGCTGCTGTCTGTGAGAAGTTTTGATTTCATAAGTGTGTTTATTGGTAAGGAAATAATTGAAGTGATGTGTGTTTAAGGCATCACATTACTTAGAAAAGTTTAGTTGAATTAACAGACAGCATCTCACAACTTGTGGTTATTTGAAAAAAATGAATATTTTCATATATTGTTTCAGTGATTTACTGACAGTTTAGCTCACAGTTGTTCAGTGTTGTTTAATTCTTTAATTAACAATTTTCTTTTATTATCATATAATTTGTGATGCTATTGATGATAGATAAAATAGTAAGAAAGTAAATTGTAGAAAAAACTTTATGAGCATAGCATTTAAATTGTCTAAACTCCTAATTTGCTAATTGATCAAATGAACAACTGTGACTACTTAAATTCTTTTTTTCTTTATTATCTTTTGGTTGGAAACTGTCAGATTAAAAAAAAAAGAATTATTTTTGTGTTAAGGGCAATTTTAGTAGGCTGTGGTGAGGGGAAGTGTTTGTCGAGAAAGTAAAAAAAGTGAGGTTAAAGTTAAGAAAATAATTAGAAGTTAGATATTTTGTTTAAGTAAAAATATTGGATAAAGAGGTATCGTTTATCTTGTGAAAAGTTAAAGTCCCCCTTTCTCACCACAGGCTACATTTCTACTAATCTTTGTTTTATTTTTGGGGAGAGGACAGAGAATATCCCAGAATATCTTTTTATCTTATCCCAGAATATATTTGCCCAGAATATCTTTTTTATTATTTTATTTATTATTATTTATCATGTTAGTTGGATTGTCTTATGAGAGGCTCTGTCGATGCATAATGATTTAAGTAAAGTTTAAAGAGGGTTGCGCTGGGACAGAGGCTGCCATAGACCATTAAGTATGAAAATCCTTTTTACTAATATAAGTAGTATAAAGCATAAACAGAACTGTAGCACAAATATCTAGTTTGCAATTTATTGCACAAACATTAGTTTTTGTTTGGGGAACTTGGGAATTTGCGGGATAACACAACGCGCTTTAAAGTAACGTAGTAGTATGAGGAAAATTTAAAAGATAAAAGTAAAATAAAGAAAATTAAAAGAATGGTGAGATAATAAACAACTTTTTTTTCTCACTATCACAGTAGAATTGCTTTCTTATTGCTTTAAAATACTAAGTAGGAAACAAAGATTTTATACTACAGCAACAGCAAAATATTTGCATAATTAAATTTTATAAAATATATTTTGTAAATTTTTTAATTGCTGTGACATTTCATGGAATAATCTAAATACAGAAATTTATTTGTTGAAAGTAAAAAGATTTAGATGATTACATTTTGAAATTTTATCTAATATAAGTTACAGATTAAAATTGGTCTTTAAGATTTGTCTGTAGATAAAAACTCAATTGTCTGTTTACAGTACTGTAATGTAAAATATTTCGTTTCTTCAATCAGTGTTGCCACATTTAGAGGCATTTTTATTCAATAATCCCCTATACTTTAGAGGAGTAATATTTGGTATACACAATAATAGGCGATTAATTTTCAAAGTGATTACGCAACCGTTATAATAACAGTTTAGTGGTAGGCATTTGATAAAAATTTAACCCAATTTGGCAACACTTTCTTCAATACTTTCTTTACAGATACAAAATAAACATTTAAGTCCCTTTTGGGTTTAAAAATAATTTTTCCATTTAAATAAATCTCTTTTAATAAAATATCTAAACCATGAAAGGCAATTATAAGAAAACTGGTTGAACATTATCCGTTAAAAAATATCTAAAATTCCGCAATAGAATCGAATTTCAAGGAAATACAATCTTGAAAGATGACATGCAGAAAGTTACAGAAGAGGATTGATGGATCATCACAGCGTAATGCGCTTGAAAGATATCAGGTTTTAATCAATCAAATCAGTCGAAATTTTAAAAGAAAAAACCTTTTATTATTAATTGTAGAAAATGTTTACGTTACGACCGCATTATAAGGCCAATCATATCTGAAATAAAATTCATTTTTATGTAATATTTTTTTTTTAAGAATTTATGTTAATTTTACACATTATAAAATCTTTTATAATGATAATCTATATAAATAAAGAAAAGTATCTGCGTGTGTGACTGTCTGCGTGTCTGTGTGTGTGTCTGCTCTCTGGTGCTCACACTACCGATTGCGGAATTATAAAACTTGGCATATGGGTACCTGGAATTCCTGCAGGTGTGCACCTAATCGGGATTTTTTTGAATTTCTAAATTAAATTTTTTTAAGTAATTTTTTTTTTCGATTTTAAATATTGGCTTCTATGTTTCATTTTTAATAAATTTATTCTTTCACTGTAATCGTCTGCGTATCTTAGCAACGGCTATTACGCTATCTGTTTTGTATTTAATACATTCAATTGAAAGCGATTTTTTTTTTAATTTATTTTATTTATTGAAAAATAAATAAATAAATGGTAATGCAGTAGAAAAAAATAAGTATATTAAATTTTAAATTTGAAAGGTATTTATAACAGTAATGTGTATGTATAATTTTTAAAATAGAACTTTTTTTTTTCCCCTTCATTTTTTTTAAATAATTCCTTTCTTTTTTTTTTCTTTTTTATATTTATAGTACTTATAGAAAAGAAAGAAAAAAAATGGTAGTATATAGTATAAAGGAATAAACTAATCAAAATTTATTATTATCATTTTTTTTTTTAATGTATTTAATTTTTTTAAAAGAAAATATACTTTACATTCATTATTTATCGGAATTAAATCGTAATATAGTGTAGGGCTTATATAACAGGGCTATATAATAGCATATAATAGTTCGTAAATAATAGCGATCCACCTGTCGTCGATAAATACCCATGTAGAAGTGACCGGGAAAGACCTTTCTGAAGGCAGTGGGAACCTGGCCCCGATGCAGTGCGGGCGGGAAAAAACAGCTGCTGCAGGCAGCGGGTATCCGAAATTAGGTGTAGAACGATTTCAATGTAATTTTTTAATTTTTTATTTGTAATTTGATGTAAAAAAATTACTGATCCAATTCTTTTGAAAATACATTTAAATGTAGTGACCAGTGAAGCGGGCATAGCCTGCTAGTAATAAATATCTGTAAAATGTGTTTTAAGAATATATATTTCATAGATGGCAGCCTTTCTGATTTTTGAACACGGTACATATTTATAGAAATGTTCACATTATATGATTACAGAATCTGTTACAAAAGCTTCTAGAAAATTTCTATCAAAAATCACTGGAAACAACAACAGCAGCAACAACAATAACAAAATGATTGGCAGCTGTGGTATTTAAATGTATAAGAAAAATGTAGCGTGAATTTAAAATGTAAGTTATCGATACATTTATCCAGTTTCCATATTATATTAATTCCTTATGATAAATTTTTCTTTAGACATCAGATTCTAGAAAATCTGTTATATTTCGTTTCTTAAGTCTTAACCATTTCAGGAACAATTTTACTCGCTCGCCTATTTAAGATCAAAAGCGACAATAATTCATAATTTAGAAGAAAAGATATAAATGAATTTTTTTCTAATAAGTTATAAAAATAAAATTCTGTCGAAATATTATTGGGTGATTTTTTGCAGCTGGAAATTCAGATTTTTTAGGAGTATTATATTTTACCGTCGATGAAAAGTTTAAATTAAAATAAATATATTTGCCCTTATCAGTGTTTCCAGGTTTGGCGGATTTTTATTTAATATAGCCTAGCAGGCTTTGCCCGCTTCGCTAGTCACTATATTTAAATGAATTTTAAAAAAGAATCAATATTTTTTATACCGTTCTACAAATTAAAACTGAAAGAAAATACATTGAAATTGCTTAAAAACTTCGCTTCGGACCCTCGCTGACTTCGGCAGAGAATTCTTCACTGCAATGTCTTGTTACTGGATAATTTAATTTAGTTTAATTTATAGAAATGTAAATAATACAGGAAAAACTGCATTAGTCATTTACTTTTTGATAATAAACAGAACGGAGAAATGCATAGTATTTTGCATGGAGATATTTTGTATAATTTGACCAATAAAAAAAAAAAAATGCTTTTCCTTTTTTCCCCGCTCGCATTACAAAAATATTTAAAATAAAACTGAGAAAAATTGTGCAAAAACATATAAAGAGCTGTGACCTCTTGGCGTAATTTGAAATTTGGAACTGAAGTAGCTCGGACGTTTCTCGCCAAAATCTTTACTTATGCATTTGCGATACTCACATCAACCCATCGCAGAAATGACAACAAAATTATAAATAAGATTAAAAAAAACTTTTTATATTCCATATTTTTAAATTTTCGTTTTAATCTTATAGCTATAGAACTACATTAGCAATATATCAATGTGTATAAAATTTTAAAGTGATGATGGCGTCAGTTTTTGTGAGATGTGTAATTTAATTTTTTACAATTTTTTAATGTTCATGTTTAATTAAGTGTATTTATTTTTATGTCCAAAGAAAATGAACTCGATTTTTTTTAACTATTAAATTATATTATAACTTATATTTATTTTCATATTCTAATTAATTAAAAGAAAATTTTGCAACGTAACATCTTTATTAACTTGATTTATATAGTATCCACACAAAAAAGTAACAATTTTTGGAGCTCTTTTCAAAAGTATAACCTCTATGCAATATCTTTTTAAAAAATTCATCAGTTTTTACTAAAAAATAAAGGCCAATTTTCATCACCAACGTAGTTAAATCTAGACCAATCAAAAATAGGAGTGGTCCACCCAGATGGGTTCCCGACAAACTCTTTGCTTCATTTATATAGATCACCAATAATTTTGAGATGTAATATTTGATACATATAATAGACTATCAATCTTCGAAGTGATAAGGCAAATGTTACGGTTAAAAATTATTTGTGACTATTGATAAAAAAATACAACAGATCTGGCAACACTGGTCCTTATGTAGTTTCACGTGTAAAGTAGTGTCAGTCAAAATAACCAATAATTCTATTTTCCACCAGTATTTTATTACAGTAATTGCTGTTCTATTTAATTGTACATCACTGTTAAGGGAAACATTTTTAATTATTTTAGTCATTACTCACTTAGAGCTCAGAATTATGTTTCTTGCTTGTCAGTCCCGGCCTGAGCCTTTGTATGCTTTTTTTTTTTTTTTTTAATTATTATTTTTTTGTAAGCCATCTCGATTATTATTCAACTCTGATATCTACTTCTGGTTGCTGCGGTGAGGGGGTCACCAATGGATCCCGGAAACTCGGCACTCAAACACCTCTCGAAGTGTCTCTCTTCTTTAGAGCAGTGTTGTCAGATCTGGCGAACTTCTATTCAATAATTACCAATAAATTTCAAGTGTAACGTTTGACAAATCTCTTCGAAAATCAATAGCCTAATATATATATTAAATATCACTTCTCAAAATTACTGGTAATTATTGAATAAAATATCCACCAGATATGGCAACACTGATAGAGATACGATAGATAATTTTTCACTGCAGCGCTGATAGAAGTCATTTAACGTTTTAAAGGACTCACTCTGTCCGTGTGCCATGAAATTAAGCCATTTGTAATTTTGTCTTTGTGTAATTTTTTATTGATTTGGAAATATTTTCCATGGATAAAAATTAAAAATATTAGATATTTACCTTTTTACATCCAGCTAAATTTATAGAAAAAAGTAAACATTTACAAAATATTACTTTAAAAATTAAGAAATTAACTGAGTGACCCTTGGTTTAGAGGTGTATTCCATTTTTAAATTTGAAATATATGAAAAGGGGAAATTTAGTGAAACATTGCTTTCAATATTTATTTCAATTGTACTATGCAGTAGTACTACCATATTCTCGGGAATTTTTTATTTAATACTTACCACTAATCTTGAAGAATGATGTTTGACATATTATAGTCTATTTGACAAACACAATATACCTGCAACATTTTGAATTTTAAATCACATTTATAACCCACTTTTTTAATTAAAATATGGCATTTTAATTACATGTGTTTGAAAAAAAGAAATTACTATAGAAAATTTCTGATATAAAGGTCCCGTCGAAACCGGGAAATCTGATGTTCTGATTAAGAGGAATTGTCTACATTAGAAACCTGTCCTTAAGGGGTCGTTCTAAGGGATCCATTTCGTACTCACGCGAGATTTGGAGAAAACCAAGAAAAAATCCAAACGACTTTATAGACGAGCACATCCTGAGACTAAATGCGGCCTTTCCCGACTTCCAGTTTCAAACAGCTTCTTCCAGCAGAACCTTTCGGGCACTTGTGAGGCCCACCGAAATTGGGAGACTTGGCAAATTTCATACTAAAGGGCAAACATTACAAATGAATTAAGTCCCTTAACCCTTTGCGGCACAAGACAATACAGATCATTTAAATTATACTGCCACCGGGATTCATAAACTAAATTAAACTAAAAGAAATTTTAAATTTTAAGGTTAAAAAAACCCGGCCTTTTCTGCTATGTTATAAACGTAAATTTTTACCAAAAAATTTCTGGGATGAGTTTTTGCAGCTGGATGTTAAATTTCGTGTCCTCGCAGCGAGGACAGCGCGCGTTAAGGGGTTAAGGATATTGAATAAATTCCCAACAATATTGAAGTCGTTAGAAGTTGACAACACTTTTATAATTATTATTTCACATGAATAATAATAATAAAAAAAAAAACAATAATAATAAAAATAAATAAATAAATTGTATTTAATGACATTTTTTGCTATTTCTTTGGCTATCTATCAAATCACAATAAACATATAACATGAAATAAATTTTATTACACAAAATCAATATATATATATACTATGTCATTTTTATGTTACATTTCAGCTTATTTCTTTTCGGCGAATCCTACAAATTTAAGTAATACTACAAATGGCTTTCTAAAACATGAAATAGATGTAATGCCTTTGCTTTCCTAACAAAAACAGCTATGGGTGTGATGTTTCGAAATACATTGCAGCATTCAAAAAAAAAGGATTTTTTTGCTTATCTAAAATAGTTCTTTTTTTTCTCTTTTGAGCTTTTACGGAATATGTTTTTCTCTGTGTCTTTAATGCAGTTTAAAAAAAATAGCTTTATGGTTTAAGTAAGTTAAAAATAAAATTATAGAAAAATATAAACTGAAAATATTATATATTAAATAATGAATTATTTTAATTAAAAATTCCTGTTGTGAAATATTTAAAAATCATGGGTAATTTTAGAAAATATCAAGAAAAATAATAATATATACTATTTTCAGCGACGGTCTGAGACTCATCTTTAGAGGTGGCCCAGAGACATGCCATCAGAATTTTAATCCTCCACGGAAGGGATGGCTCTTCTACTTCGATGACCACCAGAGGTATAATTTTGATGGGAACATAGAGAACATTGCAGCCTCAACAGATTTTACGTGCATCAGCCACCATAAGGGTTCACGATGGTCTTCGGCCGGTTCGAGTACCGAACCCTCTGTCTTCCAATTACGAGCTCTACCGACTAGGCTACCTCGGCCCTGGACAAAAACCCGATGAATTATTTTTTCCCCCTCATGAAGAAATTGGGCGTACAATTTAAGTATTTAACAATCGATCATTCAGTCAGTTTCTAAGTTCTGAAATGTACCAATTTAGTAAAAGTTATAAGAACTTTTACGATTTCCTTCATTGCTTTTGACTGTGTCTGACATGCATTTGAAAAACCATCTTCATTATTTCCCAGCGTACCAATTTTTATTTTTATTTTTTCACAGCCATCATAATTAGATTACAAATATCTGCTTACAGAAATATCTAAATAAAATACGTGATGCTCAGTATAATTCTAAAACTTAATCATACATTTTGATTGAAACATAACTTAAAAAATTAACCCTATCAGTAACCGAAAGGTTTTGTTCCGGAAGTTGGTAAACGGAGTAATGCCGGTTTGTAAACGAGTTACCTTAGCTTCTGGCAATTGACATTTTATACGTTCAATTTGAGACAATTTTTCCGAATAAATGCTGAGCTGCTGCCAACTGAAAAATCACAAAAAATAGACTTGAATTAATCATTAAACAATGTCATGTACCAAGTTTGGTTCATTTATCTAACACTAGCAGGGTTTCCCCACTCCGCTGGTAGCGCTAGTTACATGAACTCTCGAAATTCAATATCAATTAGTAATATAAGATTCTCAAAAGAAAAAATATTGAAATTATTCAAAATTTCAGTGAAGGTTCACATCAAAACTTCTGATCCCATCTCTCATAGAATCGGCGACGGCCGTCTTCAGACAGTCGGTGAGTGAATGTACTTTTTTGTAGTATTTATTGTTAAAAGCTGATTTACAGCTTTTCCGTCAACGAGAAATATTGCAACATAGCAGCGCCACCTGTCTTCTAATATTTACCCAGACTGAATCAGCACAGTTTCCTCTAACGATCATCCAAAGTACAAAGTTTGTCATATATTACGAGCTGTATATTTATACATCACAGAAGCGTAGAAGTTGCTTTCTCATAAATGGGATTATATTTTAGCACAACAGCGATACCTGTTGGCTAATATACACGTGAATTCAATACATAACATCCATTTCACATACAAGTTAGTAGATTTATGCACAGCAGAAGCTAAAATATAGATTTCTCTTCCCTTGCGGATAATTGCACATAGCAGCGCCTACTTTTAGTATATATATATTAATGTAATTTAGTATATACAGTGGTGGACATAATTATTAGACACCTATTTAATATGACAAATAGTGAAAGAAAAGATTCAGAACTTAAAAATGTTTTATCAAATACGTCAAAAACATAAATTTATTCTGTTATCACACGTAATTGTTTTACAGAAATGATATTTTTATAGAGTTTAATAAAAAAAATTAAAAATACCATGGACAGAATTATTAGACACCCTAACATTTTAATTAAAACTACTGCTTTTTTTTCGAAAATAATGTGCAATATGCAAATTTTCTGCACGCTGTTATGACGTCAGCAGTTAACTAAAGCAGACGATAACCGACTTCACGCATTTACAAACATGCCACAAGGTACAGAATTAAAAGAAAGTGAAATTCCCGAAATTTGGAGATTAAATGGAACTGGTGCTTCAATTAATAATATTTCAAAAGTTATTAAACGCTCTAGATGTGCAATTAGAAATGCTTTGAAAAGAGGAATTAATGGATCGGTGATTAAAAGATCTGGACGTACTCCTTGCTTGTCCTCGAGAGACAGACGCCATATGCTTTCGCTCGCTACACAGAATAAGATGACCACTACAGGCATTAAAAATGCTTTGAAACTAAATTGTTCAAGGAAAACCATTCGCAGGGTGTTGCATATTGCTTCCTATGTGAAATATAAAAAATTGAAGAAAAAACCACCGCTTCTAAGCCGGCACAAAATGGAGCGTCTAAACTTCGCTAAACAAACTATAGCCTGGACCTCCAAATGGTACTCTGTGTTATTTTCTAATTAAAAAAAAGTGTAACCTGGATGGTCCTGACGGGTTTCAATATTATTGGCATGATTTACGGAAGTCTCCTCATGTACTAATGAGCCGCCATATGGGTGGAGGCTCAGTAACGGTTCGGCTGGTTTTTCGGCTCAAGGAAAAACGAATATTGTTTTTGTGCATTCAAGAATGAATTCCGAAAAGTATAAGAATCTTCTTAAAGATAAACTAGCCATATACGGTGAACTTCTTTGTGGCGAAAACTACACTTTCCAGCACGATAACGCGCCGATTCATGCATCACACGAAACAAAAAAGTGGCTTTTAGAGCAAAGTATCAATGTTCTCCCGTGGCCTTCTCGCTCCCCAAACTTAAATCAGATCGAAAACTTGTAGGGGATCTTAGCTCGTGCGGTTTACCAATATGGGAGGCAGTTTATATGTGTCGAAGACCTAAAGAATGCTATAAAATGTGCTTGGGAAGAACTGTCCTGCGATATTTTGTTAGAATTTATAGATTCGATGCCGAATCGCATCTTTCATGTTATAAAAAGAATGAAGGCTCCACCAAATATTGAATAACCATGTTAGAGGATTTTCTTTTAGACAACTAATGTCTGCTAATTATGTTGACCACTGTATTTGGAAAAAACGGTTGGTGTCTCATAATTTTGTCCATTATGTTTTGAAGTTTTTTCATTAAATTGTATGAAAATATCATTATTATAAAAAAATATCATGTATGATAACAGAAAAGATTTATATTTTTGACGTATTTGATAAAACATTTTTAAGCTCTGAATTTTTTCTTTCACTATTTGTCAAATTAGATAGGTGTCTTATAATTATGTCCATCACTGTATATATATATATATATATATATTAAAAGCTAATTAACATCAGTTTAAGTCAAGGTCCAATCAAATATCAAGCTTGGAGTCAATACGTTAATTGATTCTTGCTCTACAGCATCTACAGAGTTTTATCAACATGCACACATATAAACACAGGCGGACATTTACTAAAAATGGCTAAATCGTATTCAGGAAATCTCAAAACGTCTTAATTCATAAAAAAGTAAAAGTCGAAAATTTGCAGAAAAAGTTTACTTTATTATTATATATATAAAAGGATGTAAAAAAAGCAAATAGGGTATTGAAATATTATCAGTTTCCGTATTGTACACAGTAAATGAGTTGATTACCATCACGTGCGTTGATCCTAAAGCACTGTACATTGTTAAATACAGGGAAAAAAAATTAAAATAGCATTTGGGGATTTTTTATTTTTTTTTAATAGTGCTCTTTTGGAGTAAAATTAACTGTGTTCTAGGGAAATATTGAAATTCCTATCTGGCAACACTAGTAATAGATTTCCTCTTTTGTAGAAAAAAAATGATAAATAACAAGAAAGAAAAATCATGCAGTACGCATTGATTAGTAACACTTTCCAACTTAACGAAATTGTTGTATCGAATAACTATTAATGTTCTTTGCCTACGTTATCGCACAAGACAGAAGGACTGAAAAACATACAGATAGACTAATTGATTTTAAAATTACTCTTAGGCATTTTGGAAAGTGTTAAAAAGGCTTAACCCTAAAGAAAATGCAGCCGTTAGATTATAATTACAGCTTTTAAACTCTTTGAATATTTTACTGTAGCCCTGTAAATCTGAAAGTTAATCATATCATATTCTATACAAAAAAAAATATTTTAGAATATTAATAATACATGTAAAGGCTTTTAATATTTTTGTAGTAGAAAGTTTTTTTAAATATAACTGTTAAAAAATTCTGTCCTAAAACGTAATACATTAGCTTTTTTTTTTTTTTTTATTGTTGTTGTTGTTGTTGTCCCTGTAAACAAACTAGTTGTACAGGACCTATTAATGACATTTTAAATAGGGAACATTCCATAGGGAATGAGTGTAACATTTTTAAAAAATTCTCAAAATATTCACGAATGATAGGAGCCGGAGACAAACAGATAGAAAGGTAGACAATCGGACAGATAGATGCACAAATTGAAATCATATTCTCACTAAAATTATAAGAAAGTGTTTAAACGTTTATGTAAACAAAAGTGCAATTCCAGCAAATTTTTATTAATACCTCTTAATGTAACCAATTATTTTTGTGTAGCCCTGTAAATCTAATGTTAACCATACTATATTACATAGAAGTCACACTCTTTTGTGCATACGAATAATATATTTCAATTGCATTAAGTTTTGTGGAAAATAAAACTATAAATTTATAAAAATAACTCTAATACAACACAATGCTTTGGAGTGCTTTCAAGTGCCCCTGTACACAAGCCAATTAGAAATGTGCTGTATTTTACATAGGAAACATCCGATAGGGAATTTAATAACATATTAAAACTTCATTAAAGTTTCTATACATTAAAGGTATTAAAATACGATTTATAGAAACTCCTCTCGTAGAACACAATGCTTTCAAATACTTTTAGGTGTCCCTGTACACAAACCAGGAGAGGTATCCATTCCATTTTCAATAGGGAACATCCAAACGTGAACTTCAATAAAATATATCGGTTTAAAGAAATTCCATAAATATTTACGGGAATTAGAGCGCAGAAAAACAGACAGAGAGACAGACAGACGGACAGAAGAACAGTTAGACATATACACAAATTGAATTATATTTACTCTAAAAAAATGATAGAAAGTGTCAAAAACGCTTAATGTTAACGAAAGTACAATTCTAGCAATTTTTTATTAATGGCTCTTAATATAACAGAATATTTTTGTGTCACCCTGTAAATCTAATGGTAACCATGCTATATTCCATGCAAAGCATTCTTTTGTGCATATACATGACATATTTCAATTTCCTAAAACTTCGTGGAAAGTAAAGTTATTAAAATTTGATTTATAGAAATATCTCACAAAGAACGCAAAGCTTTGGAGTACTTTTGAGTGTCCCTGTACATAAAGTAGTGGTGGTATGTAATCTATTTTATACAGGAAACATCCAATAGTGAACTTGAATACCATATTTCAATTTCATGAAGATATTCTACAGTAAAGGTATGAAAATATGGTTTATAGAAATACCTCTCATGGAACACAATTCTTTGAAATACTTTCAGGTGTCCCTGTACACAAACCAGTAGAGGTATAAACTCTATTTTCAATAGGAAACATCCGATAGTGAACTTGAATAACATATATCAGTTTGAAAAAAATCCATAAATATTTACGGGAATTAGAGCGCGGACAGACGGACAGATACACAAATTGGTATCATATTCATACTTCACAAAATGTTAGGAAGTGTGAAAAATGCTTAATGTAAACGAAAGTAGAATTCTAGCAAATTTTTAATAATAGCTCTTAATATAACAGAATATTTTTGTGTCGCCCTGTAAATCTAATGCTAATCATGCAATATTCTATGTAAAGCATTCTTTTGTGCATATAAATAACATATATCAGTTTCCTAAAACTTCGTGGAAAGTAAAGTTATTAAAATTTGATTTATAGCAATATCTCTCATAGAACGCAATGCTTTAAAATACTTTTGAGTGTCCTTGTATATAAAACAGAGTTCGTATTTAATCCATTTTACACAGGAAAAATCCATTAGTTAACTTGATTAACATATTTCAATTTCATTAAGGTATGTGTACAGTAAAGGTATGAAAATACGATTTGTAGAAATACCTCTCATAGAACACAATGCTTTAAACTACTTTCGGGTGTCCCTGTATACAAACTAGTAAAGGTATAAACTCCATTTTCAAAAGGGAACATCCGATAGTGAACTTGAATAACATATATCAGTTTCAAGAAATTTCAAGAATATTCACGGGAATTAGAACGCGGAGAGACAGACAGACAAACAGACAAACTGAAGTCATTAACACTTTTCAACCTTGTTGGGAAGTGTTAAAAATGTTAGAAAGTGTTAACGCTTAATGTAAACGAAAGTACACTTTTAGCAAATATTTATTAATAGCTCTTTATATAACTGAATATTTTTGTGTCACCCTGTAAATCTAATGCTAATCATGCTATATTCTATGCAAAACATTTACTTTTGTGCTTATAAATAACACATTTCAATTTCATAAATCTTCGTGCAAAGTAAAGTTATTAAATTTTAGTTTATAGAAATATCTCTCATAAAACGCGATGTTTTGGAATACTTTTGTGTGTCCCTGTACACAAATCAGCGATGGTATCTGCTCCATTTTATACAGGAAACATTCGATAGTGAACTTGAACAACATATTTCAATTTCATTAAGATTTGTGTACAGTAAGGGTATGGAAATATGGTTTATAGAAATGCCGCTCATAGAACACAATGTTTTGTAATATTTTAGGGGGTCCCTGTACACAAACTAGTAGAGATATAAACTCCATTTTCAACAGGGAACATCCGATAGTAAACTAGTATAACATATTTCAATTTCATTAAGATTTTTGTACAGTAAGGGTATGAATATATGGTTTATAGAAATACCTCTCATAGAACACAATGCTTTGAAATATTTTAAGGGGTCTCTGTACGCAAACTAGTATAGGTATAAACTCCATTTTCAACAGGGAACATCCGATAGTGAACTTGTATAACATATTTCAATTTTATTAAGATTTTTCTACAGTAAGAGTAAGAAAATATGGTTTATAAAAATGCCTCTCATGGAACACAATGCTTTGAAATATTTTCGGGGGTCCCTGTACACAAACCAGTAGAGGTATAAACTCCATTTTCAATAGTGAGCTTGAATAAGATAGTGAACTTGAATAACATATATCAGTTTCAAGAAATTCTATAAATATTTAAGGGAGTTAGAGCGCGGATGGACAGACAGACAGATGGACGGACAGACAGACAGACAGACGGACAGACAAACCCAAGTCATAAACACTTTTTAACCTTGTTGGAAAGTGTTAATTAGGCTTAATTGAAAAGTAACACTTGACAAAATAGTACAACACGTAAAAACATACCGTAATTTCTGGTGCATAGTCCACAGGTTAGATAAGTCAGTTCTGCACCAGAAATTTTATTAGAGAGATAAATTTATATTTGTTCTAACTGTTTCTTCAATGAAATAAAGGTTTTTTTATTAATTAAAACTTTTGGTGGAAAAATGACACCTCTTACTTGCGGACTATACGCCAGAATTTACGGTACTTGCAAACATCCTAATTAATATTCCCTAGCATTGTCAGACACGCCCCCTTTTTTTTTCACACCAGAGCATTTTTAGAAGATTATTCTACAAATTCAATTATGATTAAATAAGAAAAAAAATTTTTTTTTTAAAGATACTGGTGTAAAAAAAGAAGGCGGGGCTAACAGTACTATGGAACATTATTTAGTATGTTGGCAAGTATGAAAAAAAGTAATGTTTTCAAAGTAAAAAATAACTAATGACAAAAAAATATGCAATAAAATTTCAAAACAAGAACTATTAAACCGAATATTTTCATCATCTGGTTACTATTCTATAAAAAGGTAGCAGATAATAACAAAACCTATTTATGTGTAAAGAGCCCCAAAGTATGTTATTTTATGGCATGTGCTTTGTTATCGAATGTATTCCTCACATCCACTAATAGAATCGCTACAGTCGCATTTTTTATCTTTACGCCAAAAACCTTGCGAGCTAAATCTAATGGGAATGTCGACGTTTGTATGTAGTTAGTTTTACTGTGACGGCTGTCTAATCACTACCAAAATTATTCATCAATTATGTACACGGAATATCACTCATCAAAATTATAAATAAATGAATAATTGTTTAGAATGGAAACAATGTTTAGAGCTCTTTAGTTTAGTGTGTTAGGATCGGCAAAGTGTTAGATAAAATGTGGTTCTGAAATTAGTGATTCTTATTAAACGTATGAAATTATAAGTTTCTTTAAATGACATTATACATATATTGATCAAAATAATTATGCACGATAAGTAGAATAACTTTTATTTAGTAAAGAGTGTAATAAAAACTTTTAGCAATCTCATTAAATGTAGAATATTGGAAAGCCATCCTTTACTATATCGTTTTGTAAAAATGAAAATATTTTTAAATAATCATTAAAAAAATTAAATTTCTGACAATTTTCTATTATCATGTCATGTGTTATCAGAAACACGTTTGTGATAAACAAAATCTGATATGCTAATAAATTATTGATTTTAGTTAAAAACAGATTCCATGAATTTCTTTGTTGAGATTGAACACTTTTTTGATATATATATGCCTGTCTGTAGACACATAACACATCAATATTTACTTAAAGTTTTCCACAAACCTTTATCAGTTGCTTCAAATTAGCTGGAAGTTTTTTTTTTTTTTACAGTATTTGGCTCATGAACAGCAATACACATACAAATTTTGTATTATTATGGGTTATTTACGATGTTTTGTTTAAGCATATTTTAATTGAGTTACAGTGCATTGAACATAAACGCAGTATAACATAAATTTTAAGATACTTGAAAGCATACCTTCCATAAAACATGGTGTATGTAGAATAAATACTTAGTTTACAAAGCCACATGATGTTCTTTATATATAATGCAAGGGAATTTCTGGATGTATAATTAATTTAACACTAAAACAACCACATATTTTTGTGTTTTTGAGGGTAATCCTTGACTGTAAATGTTATTTTTTAAAAATACATTATTTTAAAGCAAGTTTCTCTGCATTCATATTTATATAACAAACAACTATACGTTATAATTTTACTATTTTTTATTAGATTATTTGTATCCATCGTACATTAATTCATAGATGCCAACATTTTAATTTATTTTGCAGTATTTTTAGTCCCGCTTTTATTTCGCACCACTTTAATCATAGACATTTTTTTTACAATATATAACTTCGATAAAATAAGAAAAATTTACTCTGAAAAAATAAGTGATATGAAATAAAGGCGAGGCTAAAATTACTCCGGAATAAATTATATTATTGGCACCTAAGCATTAATGTACAGCCAGAAAAAAAAAAAGAAAAAGCTATCCCCCCACTACTAATTTTGTCACACATCGTCCTACTAATATGCGACTGGTGACAATCGATTTGTAATAACGTCTAGTTTTTAATGGTATCGATAGATTTTCCTTAAAGGATCATCTACATATTAAAAAAAAGCATCAACTTAATTTTTTCAACCCCTATTTTTGACCTAAGATTCAAACTTCTGAAATCAAGGTGGTTCAAAAAAAGACCTATTTGTATACTTTAAATGAATTCGTCACAGAGTTACAAGCGAAAATGTATTAGGGGTCCGTCTATACAATAAACAAATAAATAAATTATGATCTACCACAAAATGGACATTATTCATTAAAATTCATACCAGAAAGAAAGTACAAAAATCTTGATTATAAAATTAAACAAATTCGGTTTATAGATTATATTGGACATCCTTCAATTCTTTTTTATTTGAATAAATACGGTTCACTCCCGTATAACGTACGGTACAAGTTCAAAATGTGACCACTTCTCAAAATTATGGGTCAGATACAGTGTTGTGTAAAGAAAGTCCTCAATCTTGCAACACTGCACTAACTGAAAACTAGCATTTCTACAGCACGATAAACAGTCCCTTAAGACAAATTTTTTAATGGTTTATTTTTAACTAGCAGGCTACGACCGCTTCACTGGTCACTATATTTAAATGAATTTTCAAAAGAATCGGATCAGTATTTAATTTTTACATCACATTATAAATAAAAACTTAATTAAAAAAAAATATATATATATAATAATTTATAAATAAATAAATAAATAAACATTGAAATTGCTCAAGACCTTGCTTCGAGTACCCGCTGTCTACGGCAGCTCTTTTTTCCGCCCGTAGGTCTTTCCCGGGCACTTCAATACACTGTATTACGATTTGATTCCGACCAGTGTAACAAAATAAAATAAAAAGTAGATTTTCTTTGAAAAGGAATTAAATACATGAAAAAACAAATAAATCAGTTTAATCCTTTTCCACTATATACTACCATTTCCCCCCCAATAAATATTAAAAAAAAAAAAAAAAAAAAAAAGATTTTTATTTTAAAGAAATTAATTTAAAAGGAAAAATAAAAAGTTGTTGTGATATAAAAAATTTACATAAACATAACAATTTATTTATATTGCATTACCATTTGATTTTCAATAAATATAATAAACTAAAGAAAAAAAAAGAATTTAACCTTCAAATGAATGCATCAAATAAAAATAAATAGTGAAATAACCGTTGCTATAATACGCAGACGATTACAATCAAAGAATTAAATTTATGAAAAATGAAGCATTAAAGCCAATAATTTAAATCGAAAAAACATTAATTTAAAAAATTCAAATTCGAAGTTCGAAAAAATCTCGATGAGGTGCACATCTGCAGGGTCCCAGGTACCTATATGCCAAATTTGGAAGCTCTGCGATCAATAGTGCGAGCACCAGAGCGCAGACAGACACACATACTTCTCAGACACTTCTCTTTATTTATATAGATAAAAATGAAATAATTTATTACTTTACTTCATACGTTTAAATTTAAATAGCTTGAGTCATATGAACACTACTATACTCAGTTACAAAAATGTAGGAAGCAAGATAAACGAATAATAGTAATAATAATAATAATAATAATAATAGCCGTTTAAAAAAAAAAAAAAAAAAAAAAAAAAAAAAAAAAGTTTAATATTTAAGAAAAAATTAATTTATCTACTTCTGTTAAGTATATATTTATTTTATACAGTGCGAGCCTTTTTTTTTTTTTTTTTTTTTTTAACACACTTGACAGTGTGAGTTTTTTTGGTTTTCTTCCCATGCTGTTTCTATGGGGTTTTTAGCTTTTTCCCCCCTCTTTTTCTACATTCTAAAGTGCGGTGATTCTCGCCCCCAACACCGCCGAGACAAATACTAGGCGAGACGTATTAATCCTGGACGATAGGATTCCACAAGAAAGTGTTTCTATAAAGTGTTCCATTTAAATTGAGGCGTACAAACCTACAATATACAATATACAAAAATATAAATAACCAGAATTAAACAAAAATCTGAGAAAGATATTTAATAGTCAATAAAAAGGAAATACTGCTTAAAAGTATGCCTATCTGAAGTAATAAGTCACGCCTTTGTACATTTCTCTAAAACATTAATTTATTTAACAAATTCATGATTAAATAACTGAAATTTTGTCATCAACAATCAAAACGCTACATTTTCGTGTCTATATATGCTAGAGTTCTATAAAGAGTCAAACAAAATAAAATTAAGGAAACAAGAAGCACTTTTTAAAGTAAAGTATTGTTTCAGAAAAAGTCAGAGGGTGGGGTTTATTATTCTTTTGGAATGCCATCAAAATTCCAGCCTGCAATGTGTTAATTTTGTAAAAATAGGTTAATTTTTATCGTAAGCATCGAAACCTTACTTAGAAAACAATAATAATAATAATAAAAACTAAACTAAACAAAAAATAATTTTTTTCTGTATTGGACTGAACTTGCATAAATTGGTTTGATAATGTATGCCCCCACATAACACGGTTTCCTATTACCCAGAACGAATATCCCGCGTTATACAGTAGTCTACTGTACTTGAATTCTTAATTTTTAAAGTGTAGATCAGTATCTATATCTATAAACGTAATAAGACATGGATAAGAGGAGGGTATTATGGAATACCATTTATATTTCTTAAAATAACTTTACTTGTTTTTAATAAAAATCCCCAAAATCATGATGAGTACATAGTGTAATTATTTGTAATGAATTGTCACTTTAAAAAGAGAAAAAAAAAATATTTTGTTGTTATAAAAAGTTTACTTTAAAAAAAGTTACAAATAGAGGTTAATATGAAATAGTCGGGTGTAATATGGAATAGGTGGTTTAAACTGTTTAAACCATAGAAAAACTAATTAGACTTCCTAAAATTATCTTCGGAGAATTTTCTGTGACAGAAGATATATTCGGCATCTTTATTTTCTGTTTCTTTAGTTAAATACATGAAGTCAGTTTCAGATGATACTATGAAATACCTAGTATTCCATAACACCGGACACGCCATCTTTAAAAATAAACTTTTAAACTGATGGACAAAATATTTTCAGCTAAAAAACGACCAACATAAAACAAAATACAATTTTTTGAGCATACATTATGCTTAATATCAATGTTTAAACCTCATGTGTACTAGTAAGTTTAAATGTTTGAAAACGTACCTGCAAAAACTCTTGAAAATCACAAAACATACTTTGTTCTATAGAGAATGTTACGACAACAACAAGCGGTCGCTTCTTACTGTATTGCTTTGCTTCATGGGAATCCTTCTTGAGTAAGCCATGGTATTTTGGCGAGAAAGGAGCATCAATCGGAGCCGAAACCTCGGTATTCCTTCATTCCCGACTATTCCATAATACTCTCCTCTCCTCTATTACTTCGCTTTAAGTTCTCTTTCATAATAAATGTGAATTTTACACCGTGATTAGAATTAACCCGTTAGTATAGTAGTTGCTATAGACAGCGCCACCTATTACATATTGCGAACATTTTATTTAACTGTCACCAATAATTTTAAGAAGTGATGTGATCGATGTTTCTTCGATTTTATTCGCGTTTTACGTATATCAAATGCCATTTCTAAAAATTTTTGGTGGCTATTGAATAAAAAAATCTGGAAAAACTGAAGGATGGGCGGCAAATCGACCAACTAGCGGCTACTAACGGGTTAAAAGAAAATAAATAATATTACGTTTTGCTTCAATAATAAATTTTATAAACTTAAAAAAAAAAAAAAAAAAAAATCCACTATTTGATTTTGTATTTAACAAAAATTTAATATTTTATTTTGATACATCTTGCAATGATATCTAAATAGCATAAAGCTTACAAACAGTACAGAAAATAAATCAAAAAATGTCACAACAAGATTAAAACAGAAAATTCGTGGGAAAAATCTTATAAAAGTTATTAAATGATAATAATAATAATACTAATAATAATAATAATAAAACGATTGTCGAATGCGTATTGTTGTTTCAAACAGTAAACCTCGCTTTACCGTGTTTTTCAAACATGACATTTAACTTGAGGTGTACAAACAATACAATATTCAAATACAAAAAATGGACAACAGGGTTAAAACATAATTTTAGCAATGAAAAACTAGAAAAAGAGATTTAATATTTAAGAAGAAAGACTTAACATATCACGATCGCATATGTTTCTCTCTTGTAATGTAAGCCAAGACTTTACACATTTTTCTAAAACTTTACATTCTAAAATAGAATGATTTTACATATTTTTAATTAAATCATTTAACTTTTGTCTTTCGCAATCGATGCAGAAAATCCCATTAAGATTTATGCATACCAGCGTCACATATACACATATAGAGTCAAATAGGAATATGCAAATTCGTTTTCTTTAACACTTTCAGGTCTGAGCTATTTCGACCACACATATGCCTGTGGTCTGAGGGTTTTTGGTACTTTTCATAATTTTTTTTTTTTAAATACCTGGTAGATATGCATTTTAATATATATATATATATATATATATATATATATTATTATTATTATTATTATTATTATTATTATTATTATAAACCTCTTATTGTTGTTATTCATAATGAATTAACAATTTAGATATGCTAAGAATTAATATTTAATGAGAAATTATTGAAAAAAGTATGTTTTAAAGAAATAAAAAAAAGTTCCACATAAAAAACATCATTTTTAACATAAAATTTTACATAGAGTTGAATAAAAACTTACCCAAATGCTGTACAAATGCCTGAAAATAGGTTTTATTTGTAAATAAACGTTATTTAGTAAAATTTGCTCAAAAGTAACAACGCTAAAAGTAATCAAAGAAGTAACTCTAGATCGTTACATAATACTTACTTCAGTTTAGTACTGCCATCTATCTATCTAACTATTATTATTTTTTTTTTTTTTTAGGAGGGGGGTACTAAAAGTTTCGTAGATGTTATTTGAAAAGTCGGCGGACGAATTTAGTCGGTACTTTTAAGGAGCTCAGAGAGTTAAAAATTGACCCCGAGAGAAGCTCCGGATTTGTTCGCTTCGGCGAAAACGGCAACCCCAGTGACGCTCGGGCTTAGACCGCAGGGATGGAACACGGGCGCAGAATTCATACCACTATCAATGTAAGAAAATTTTCTACTTATTAAATCAACGATATTACAGGTAGAGAAATTTCTTAAACGGATTCCGGTATGAATTCTGCGCCAGTGTTCCATCCCTGAGACCGCAAAGTGTTAATATTGTTCAGTGATAAGGAGGCGGGGCTTGTTTTATTTTGGAATTCTTTCACAACCTTTCACCTGCACTGCAATAATTTTACAAAAATAAGCCAGTTTGTGTAATAAACATCGAAATGTTGCTAATAATAAGATAAATTAAAATAGTTTTCCTTAAGATTATACACAGATATTTACTTTCAGAGGATACAGATTATAGCAAGTGACGACCCCGTAACAGCAGTAAAAAATGAAATATGACTGTACTCAAAAAACTATGTTAAGAAAGAGCTGTAAATGTGGAAATCCACGTTTCTGATGATGCCTGATCTATTCGTGCAAAAATTTATATAGGTCATAATTTATACATTTTCTCGAATAAGAATTTATTAATAATTTTCATTATTCAAAATATGTTTGGGTCACTTCATTCTGACGCATAAAAAAAAAAAAAAAAAAAAAAGAACAGAATTTGAATATATTAATTTTTTGGGAAGATATGAATTAATGTTTGTCACATTCATTTAACATTATCATCCCCATAGGCCTGAAGAATGTACGGGCTTTTAAATATCTAGGATCAATACTGGAAAAAGATGGTTCATCAGGGATAGAAATCGAAAATAGAATATCTGACTCTAAGAAAATAATAGGAATACTAACCGCAATTCTATGGAGAAGAAATATCATTGAAAAAACAAAAAGAACCATCGTCAACTCTCAGATAGAAAGTGTTCTGATGTATGAAGCAGAAAAATGGACAATCAAGTCTGCAAGCGAAACAAATCTGCTGTCTACAGAAATGGACTTCTGGCGACGATTGGCTAGAACTTGAAGACTTAAAAAAAAAAATACCAACAATGAAATAAGAGCAAGGATGAGTGTTAAGACGAATATCATATCAGAAATAGACAAGAAGAGGCTGCAATTGTACGGACATGTACAGTCACCAAAAAAAAAAAAAAAAAAATCGCCCCCCCCACCTAATTTCGCCTTAAATTGTCGTAGAAACATGTGGTTGGTACCAATCGATTTGTACTAAAGAATAGTTTGATTTTGCTTAAGGGGTATAGTTTGATTTTGCTTAAGGGGTCGTCTACATATTAAAACTGGCATCAACTTCATTTTTTTCAATGGTAACCCCCACTTTTTATAATTTATTTGAATTCTATGGATCAAATCATCGCGGAAAATGGTATAGTTTATATATTTTGCTCAATTTTTCACAGAGTTATAAGCTGTCAAAATATGAGGATGCTAATGTTAAATGAATGTGACAAACATTTATTCATATCTTCCAAAATAATTACAATATTCAAATTCTGTTTTTTTTTATACGATAGAATGAAGTGACCCAAACATATTCCACGCATATTTTTGATAAAAAAAACATTTTTTGAAATATGAAAATTATTAATAATTTCATATTTGAAAAAATTATGAATTATGACCTATGTTAATTTTTGCACGAATAGAACAGGCATCATCAAAAACATGGGTTTCCAAATTTACAGCTCGTTCCTAACATTATTTTTTGAGTTACAGTGATATTTCATTTTTTACTGTTGTTAGGGGGCTGTCACTTATTATAATTTGTATCCTCTGTGAGTAAATATCTGTATACATTTTGAAGAAAAACTATTTTAATTTACCTTTATGTTATTCTAATTGTTTTCTAAGCAGCATTTCGATGTTTATGATATAAATTAGATTATTTTTTATAAAATATTCGCAATGCAAGCGAGAGAATGTGAAAGAATTTCAAAAGAAATGAAGCCCCGCCTCTATATTGCGGAAACAGTATTAAAAAAGACTAGTTTGCATATTCGCATGTGACTCTATATGTGACGTTGGTATGCATAAATTTCAATGGCATTTGCTACATCGAATGCTGAAGACAAAATTTAAATGATTTAATTGAAAGTATGTAAAATAATTTTGTTTTATAATGCAAAGTTTTGGGGGGAAAATGTAACGGAAGGCGTGGCTTACGTTACAAAAATGAGTATACTTGATTCTGAAATGTCTTTAAGTCTTTGTTCTTATATATTACATAACTTTTCCTAGTTTCTCACTGCTAAAATTCTATTTTATCCCTGTTGTCGTTTTTTTTTTTTCACGGTAAGACGAAGATTATTATTTGAAAGAGCAATACGCAATGAACAATACTTTTATTTTTCCTTTTTTAAAATTAATATAATTAATATTTTTTATTTTTTACAAGATTTTTTAAAACAAATTTTCTTGTTGTGGCATTTTCGCATTCGTTTACTCTACCGTTTATGCTATTTAAATTTTATCGCATAACGTAATATAATAAAATATAAATTTTTTATTAAAGAGTTTTTAACACTAAATAATATAGTGGATTTTTTTTTTCTTTAAGTTTTTAAAATCTGTTATTGAAACAAAGCGCAATATTATTTATTCTCGATTATTCTAATCACGGCGTAAAACTGGCATCACATTTATCATGGAAAAAAAATAAAATAAAACAAAGTAATATGTCTTATTACTTTTAAAGATATAGAATTTACACATTTAAAATTAAGAATTCAAGTACAGTAGACGGCTGCAGAACGGGGAATATTCATTCTAGGCAATAAGAAACCGTTATTTCTATATCCATATTTATTTTACATATGAATATACATAATAACTATACTCTTTCTAGCGAAAGTATTTGCATTCATACTATTTTGTTTATATAAATATGAAGATAAGGAATATTCTTAAGAAATATCGTAACACACAAATTGTGAAAGAAACGCCCATTGTCGGAGTTACAGATTTCCAAATAACGTGATTCTATATCAGCGGTCACGAAAATGTTAAATATCCTTTCTCAGATTTTAGTTTAATTATTTATTGTTGGTTTGTACGCCTAAAATTAAATGTAAAACTTTATAGTAATATTTTCATGTGGGGCTTACTGTATAAAACAAAATATACCCAACAGAAGTAGATAATTCTTTTCTTAAATATTAAACCTTTTTTTTTTTTTTTTTTTTTTTTAATCGCTATTAATATTATTATCAGTATTAATATTATTCTTTTACCTCGGCATCTAGATTTTTGTAATTCAACATTGTAGGGTTCATATGATTCAAGCTATTTAATTTTCTTCCTATGAAGTGAAGTATATGATGTTTAATCAATAGAAACCAATAAAAATCTTTTAATTTGTACACTAACTTGGAGAGTTCTGTGAATTAGAGTCATTTTTTATTTTATAATTAACATTTCTGAAATTTATTTCCGGTGTAAAACTTAATAAATAATGTATACTGATTGGTTTTTCACGATTTATATTTTCTAAATGTATAGACGGACCCCTAATACATTTTCACGTGTAACACTATTTAGAATTGATTTAAAGTATATAAGTAGGTATGTTTTCCGAACCGCCTTGATCTCAGAAATCTGAATAGGAAGTCAAAAATAGGGGGTCGTCATTGAAAAAAAATAAAGTTTACACCTGTTTTAATATGTAAATGGCCCCTTAAGCAAAATCTAACTACACCATTAAAAACTAGACATTATTACAGATCGATATGTACCAGCCGTATGTTTCTACGATAATTTACGGCGAAATTAGTTGGGGGGGGGATTTTTTTTTTTTGGTGACTGTACAACGGATGAATGTGAATGGAATACCACAGCTTGTACTGATCTGGAAACCTGAAGAGAAAAACAGGAGGGGAAGACAGCGAAAAAGATGAAAAGTCAAGCTTATGATGGACATGACAGAGAATGGAATGAATGAGGAAAATACTCATGACAGAGAAAGATGGAGACAAAATCTAAAGGCTGTTTTTGGTTGAAAGGAAACCTCAGCATTGAGGAAATTCCTTAATCAAAGAAGATATATTAAAAATAAATATTTCATGGATGGCAACTGTTTTGATTTTTGAATAACGGAATATATTTATAGAAATGTCCACGTATAATTTCAGAACTACAGTTGAACTTGGATAATTCGAAGTTGAAGGGACCAGAGAAAATATCGAAATATCCAAAAATTCGAATTACATATACTATTTTGTCAAAAGAAGAGATAAATTAAAAAAAAAAAAAAAAAGCGCTATGATCAAAGATTTAACACATAAACTTTATATCTAAGAAAACTGCTCCCCCCCCCCCCCCCAATATTAAAACAATTTTTTTTTTTTTTTCTGAGCTTAATTTATTCAACACTTTTTAAGAAATAGTCAGATATTTTTGATTGCTTCTTTAAGTACAGCCTTTGTGTCATTGCATATGACTTCAACCTACCAACTGATACAAAAATAGATTAAACCTCAAAGTTCATGGATATGGACCATATCTTCTGATGCACCCAGGTAGGAAATACTCTTGTATTTCCTTATCCTTCTTTTGAAAGACTGTTAAAAATAATAATGCACTTTAGCTGAAGAAAATCTCGGGAAAAAATTTTACTGTAACACAGTCGAACCTCGTTAATGTGAACACTGTTAACGTGAATTACTTTTAACATGAACTACTTCCACCGTCAAAATTATTATTAGTTTAGTTATATGAAAATTAGTAACTGACAGCATGAACTACTGGTAACATAAACAAATTTTTTAACCCCCTTGAGGTTCACGTTAACGAGATTCGACTGTATTTTAATGGTAATCGTATGAAAAATTCGAATTATTCAAAACAGAATTCGAATTATCCGTGATTTTTTAACATTATTTTAATACAAAATCCAAGGGACCGAGAAAAAAATTCAAATTATCCAGAATTTCGAATTAAACATATTCGAATTATTCAAGTTTCACTGTAGTTACAAAAGCTTCTGAAACATTTCCATTAAAAAAATTCGTAACCGTAAAACGGTAGAAATGGTATCTATGATATCTAAATGTATAAAAATATATAGAGAGACTTATTCAAATTATAAATTATAGATACCAAGTTAACTGGAAAGTTCTGTATTTTTGAATTAATACTCTGACATCGGAAATTTAACCTGGATAATACTCAATGTACCCTTGGGTAATTAATAGAATGGTAATTGATTAAAAAACATATAAGTAAAGCTAAACAAAAATTTCCGGTGTAATTTTATTAATGCAAGGTGACAGAGCTTTGCGGTAGTCTTAATGCATTTATCCAATTTCCATAATTATAATTATTGATTCAGCAAAATGTTGCTTTTGATATCAGATCCTAGAAAATCAATTCTATTTTGTTCGTTAACCATTTCAGAAGCAAAATAATACGCTTATTTAAGATCGAAAGCCTCCACAATTTAGGAGGAATTAGAAGAAAAGATATAAATGAGTTTTTTCTAATAAAAATAAGATTCTGTTTAAGAACGATATCTTGCAATGGAAATTAAAATTGTATAGGAAAATTACGCGCAATCGACCATGAAAAGTTAAAGTATAAGAAATATATGTGTATAATTTTGTCTCTGCGTAATTTCTTATTGGTTTGCATAGATATTCTGTTGATAAAAATGTGAAATAATTAAAGCTTTAGCCTTTAACACTTAAAGTTATAGAAAAAAAAATCATAAAATAATATTTTAATAATTAAGAAATTAATTGACCCTTGATTTAGAAGAATATTCTATTTTGAAATTTAAAAGAATTGAAATAGTGAAAATCAACGAGACATCTCTTTACGATGCTTATATCAATTGCATTATGCAGTAGTCGGGACCAAATTGTCTTGATTTTTTTCTTTAATATTTACCACTAATCTTGAAGAATGATGATAGACATATGATTGCTTGTTGGACACGCATACAGTGTGCCTTTCCCTATTTTAACTTTTAGTTCAGATTTATAGTCCCATTTTGACTTTCTCTTAGCCATGTATATGGTAGAGAAAGTATTGTTTTTAGGTCAAATTTTCGAAATCGAGATTTTGTTATATTTACATGTTTTGAGGTCCCCTGAATCCGAAAATCATGTTTTTAGCGGTCGATGTCTGTGTGACTTATCAGTATATCTCAAGAACAAATTGTAGCAAAAAGTTCAAATTCATTATACTAAATGTGTATCATATAAGGATATTACAGTAAACAGTTTCATGGAGATCAAGCAAATAGTTCGTGTACATGGACACCCAAGAGAATTCAAATACATTAATATTTGAAGAAAATTGCAGTTAAGTACAGTTTAACATCTATAGGCTGCACTAAACTAAATGAAATTAAAAAATGTTTTCTATATATAAAAACATGTATTGTGCAGACATGTATTGTTCATCCATGAATCGTTTACAGGGCTACCCAAAGTATTTGGATGTTCTACTTGGCAATTGCGGCAGTGTAATTGCTTTTGAGTTAGATGTTTTACAAGTATGACTGAATTTAAGTATACATTTTTTTTTTATAGACAATATACAAAGGCACGCAAAATTGAGTTAAACCTTCTTATCTATTGAACGTGATTGAGAAAAGTGCTTTGCTGCATTTTACTATGTCGACGAACACTGCTCAGGAACGAAAATTTGTTTTTCATATACATGCTGTAAAAGAAGCACTAGTTGAAGTTCTATTTTCATTTCTGTTTTTTGTAAAATATTACGACTTAAAATTCCCTGTTGATCTGTATGTCACTCGTTATCAGCATAACTTGAAAAAAAAGTAACTGCAGAAAATTCAAATTTGGTACTTTGAAGGTTGCCACATAAAAATCTGATGAAGATTGGCAAGATTAAAAGCAGATTTTGACTTTTCTCTTTAAATTAATGTAGGCATTTATGATTGATCGGGGGTTGACGAGGGTAGTGGTAACCCCCTCAACACGACGTTCAATTACAGTGAGGCTGTATTAACCCCATAAAAATTGACCTCATTTCAATTAACCCAGAATTAACAGATAATTTCAATTAATCCCCCAGTTCATTTATATTGTGCGCGAGAGGGCGGTAGCACCCCTTACACAGAATTTTATGTCAAAACTGTTCCTAAACCTATTTTAAATGTGATTATTATCTTACCTCATTATATATCTTAGTAATTTGTATCTTGCCTTATTAATATTAAGACTTAATATGAAATCTGTATTTAGAGTATTAAAATGTAGGGTAAGAGAGAGTCGTGTAAATGACACACCAGGTTCTTCTTGAATTGAAATATGGTACTTTTATTATATGCGTTTGAAAAAAGGGATATTTTTGTAGAAATTTCTTGTATGAAGCTTGCGTCGAAATCAGTTCATTTGGTATTCGGATTAAGGCTAATTATCTAAACTGATGTCCGGTGCCTGAGGGAAGATACCCTGTTTGGGTGGATCATTCTAAGAAGTCCTATCAATTATTCACACGAGATTAAAAGACAATCGCAGTAAATTCCGAACGACTGGATCGACGAGTGCGACCCGGGGACGATTCCACTCTTTCCGTCTATATTTCAGAGCAGACCCGCTTAGCGGGGCACTCCGAAATCGTAAAACAATGCGATTATGATTAAAAAAAAAAGTTAATTTTAGAAAACAACAAAATTGAAATAAAATAAAATATATTAAAATAAAGTGGTGGCAATTGAATAGCTACTGCTATTGAAGTCTCTACAAGTTAATAAATCTCAGGGATGAAAGAGTCCGCTTTTTCTGCCACCATTATTCGTTTACAGAAATTTGTACCTCATTTTTCCAGTGTAGAAATTTTAGTAGGAAAATTCTGGTGGCAAAGAAAGTGGTACTCTTTTATTCTTTAATAATTCAATACAGATTGTTAAACATGAAATAAAATACTAAAAAATAAATTGCATTTGATGATCTTTTTTGCTATTTCTTTGGCTGTCGATCATATTTCAATAAACATATAACATAAAAAATATAATCTGATACGAAGTCAGTAATTTTATTTTATTACATGCATTATTCTAAATTTATTTTTATGTTACATCTCAGATTATTTCTTTTCTGCAAATCCCAAAAACTAAAATAATACTACAAATGGCTTTCTAAAATATGAAATGGATTTAATGTCTTTGCTTTCTCAATAAAAAGAACTATGTATGTGATGTTTCAAACTCATTGCAGTGTATAAAAAAGTTGAATTTTTGTTGTTGTTGTTGTTGTTTATTTAAAATATTACTTTTTTCTTAACCTTTTGAGCTTTTGCGGAATGTGTTTTACGCTGTGGTCTCAAAATGTAATTTTAAAAAATAGCTTCATGGTTTAAGAAAGTTTTAAAGTAAAAGTATAGAAAAGCATAATCTGAAAATATTATATATTAACACTTTCGCGACTGCACGTTTTTGTCTTTTTGACAGTAAGCATAGCTGCCAATATTTTAATTCATTCCGGAGTTCTTTTAGCCCCGCCTTTATTTTGCACTACTTTATTCATAGAAACATTTTCTCCAATACATAACTTTGATAAAATAAGACAAAATTACCTTTAAAAAATAAGTGGTACGAAATAAAGGCGGGGCTAAAAATACTCCAGAATAAATTAAAATATTGGCAGCTATGCAGTAAGATCGGACTGTGGGCGTAATTCTCCCAAGTTACAATATTTCAGAACAAATTTTCTATATTCACATTTATACTACAAATGGATATACATTATAATTATATTCTCCCTAATCAAAATATTTATATCCATATTACATTTGACTGTACAAATTTGAATATTTGGTATATTCTTAAGAAATAAGTACAGGGATGGAACACGGGCGCAGAATTCATACCACTCTCAATGTAAGAAAATTTTCTACTTCTTAAATCAACGATATTATAGGTAGAGAAATTTCTTAAACGGATTCCGGTATGAATTCTGCGCCCGTGTTCCATCCCTGTAAGTAAGATACAAATCGCAAAAGAAACGTCCACTGGAGGTGTTACAGATTTTCAAATGACACGAATCTACTTCAGCTGCAGTGAAAGTGTTAAGTAATGTATTATTTTAATCAAAATTTTCTGTTGTGAGATATTTCATTTTTCTTATGCATTATGTTGTGAAATACAGTGCCCGCCGCTTAATAAAATCACATTCGTTCTGAGCCGAAGTGATTTTAATAAGCGGCTGATTTTTATAACCGGCGAGCTTTTCGGAACATAAAAGAATATACTCATTCTCGAAATTAGAATGACATTTCAAAATGAAAGGATTTATAGGATTGTAAATAAACTAAATTAATATTTTTTAAAAACAATTACAGTAACTGCCGCTTAATAAAATCACTGGTTAATAAAATCAGCCGCTTAATCTGATCAAATCGCCAGGACCGAAATGAAATCAATACAAACTACTTTTAAAGCCGCCGCTTAATAAAATCAGCATAACCGGTTAATCAACTCAAAAATAATTCCCTACCAGCCAAAAGTATCATTTATGCACACTAATTTTTTTTTTTTTTTTTTTTTTTTTTTTTTTTTTTTTTAATTTCCACTATTTTTTTTAATAGAAAAAAAATTAAAGAACAACAAACCCTCCGTCATCGCTCATTGTTGAAGATTTTACACTTGCAGCACAGTTACAAATTAAACACGCCCCCGTAACTTATCTTCGTAACAATTTCAAGGAACGTATTCTTCAAAGCGCAGTAATAAAATACAAATTTGATTTGATTTTTTTTTTCTATTTTAATTTCTAATTATTAGAAGGCAATTCTTAGTTCATATTTTGAAATTGCTATAATTAATGAGGTTTAAACGGAAAGATTTTAAGTTTATAAGAACAGTGTGAACTTTTAGTAAAGTAATGATGATTTTCCTCAAACGAAAGTGCACGAGAACTTAGAATGCGTTTAATTTACTTATATCGAAGAAATAATTAATTAATTATCTACCAAAAATTAATCAATATTGCCTACTAATTCCGTTATTCGTTACCTTTTGAAGTTTCTTTCGAAATTCATTGAAGTAATACCTTCAGGAACGTTCGCCGGATATAAAAATCAACCGCTTAATCAAATCACTTTGACTCAGAACGAATGTGATTTTATAAAGCGGCTTGAACTGTATTCATTCAAAATTAATAAATCAAACACAGATATTTTTATAAAATTAATAAAGAAATATTATAAATAAAATTAGTTTATATGTATACTTTATTTATGTTAGGCTTTCAAAATACTAATTATTATTCATTTAAAATTAATAAATCAAACACGTATTTCTTTTATAAAATCGATAAAGAAATATTATAAATAAAATTTGTTTATATGTATACTTTACTTATATAGTGGACTTTTTTAAAAACAATTAATTATTTATTCAAAATTAATAAATTATTTACTAATGCGCTTTGAAAATAAACAGTTATTGAATTTTTGCTAGGGCAGGTAATAAAGGTGCTTATTTGATTAAGACGCTACAAATGTTTTCTTTTAAAAGAGTTAATATGGTACCTTGCTATGTTTTCTTTTTCTTTTCCTTTTCAAAAATTAAAAAGAAATGCTGACAAAATCAAAATTCGTTGTCTAATTTGCGCATATATGTCTATTTTTGAAACTGGAGTTCTTTTCCTTTTTGATTTTATTAACCGGCGATGCTGATTTTATTAAGCGGCGGTTTTGAAAGTAGTTTGCATTGGTTTGATTCCGTTCCTGACAATTTGGTCAGATTAGGTAAAGGATTTTATTAACCAGTGATTTTATAAAGCGGTGGCAACTGTATTTATTATATTTACGGGTAATATTAGAAAATAATAAGAAATATAATAACATATATAATATTTTCAGTTTATTATTTTGGCATTAATAAAATTATAATATGTTAAAAAACTGCTATCAGGGATCAAACACGGGCGCAATGTAACAAAATGTTCTACTTCTTTTTTAAATCAACGATATTATAGGTAGAAAAATTTCTTAAACAAATACTGGTATGAGTTCTGTGCCTGTTTCATCCCTGTACTATTTTGAATAACAAACAAATAACGGTTATAGTTTTTTCATTACATAAAATAAAGTTTACTTTACAGCCAAAATGACTATTAATATTTTACGCTGTTATATTTTCGAAATATATTTAAAATTTGAGACTCGTTATTAAATATGTATTTAAGGTGAGTGAAAGAAAATTTTTCATTATATATAATTTAAGGAAAAAGCTTTTTTTTTTTTTTTTTTTTTGTACACGGCAATTAAAATTATATTAATTTAATATTTTAGATATTACTTTTAGTATTAACACTTTAACATGTAGAGTATATGTTAAAGAAATTTTATGAAATACAATATATGCAAGAAAAAATATTTCTCTACTCACACCGAGTCTTTGATGCTCTATAATGAAATAGTATATTCAATATAATTTATTTCATTAATAACTAATTGAATATCAGTGGTACAGATAAAGTAAACATAAATAAAATATGAGTGATGAAATGAATGAAGAATGGGTTAAGAAATCAATTTATGACAGGATAAAAAATATTGAACATGTATTTGTCGAAATGCATCGCAGTTGCAATAAGTACATATAATGTATGTGATGAAATATGTTATTACTAACATCTTGTCAACATTTATTATTAAAATTCCGCATAACACACAACTAGAAAATGAAAGTTAAAATCAAACAAGCATAAACACTTACATTGAACATAAGAAGTATACATATAAAGATTAATTGAAGAACAATTTGTAATTGAAAAAAAAAAAAAAAAAAAAGAAAGAAAGAAAGTGTATGTATTGCTGTAATATCTTGCTGATTTTTATCATTATATTTTATATGAGTATAATTTAAATAATAAGTCACAAAAATACAAATTTTATTCAATTGTTACAGAGTTTCTCTGGACTTTAATTTGCAAAAACAGGTTGGGGAACGACATCATAAATCGTTTTGATTTTATATTTAAAGTGGTATATTTTTAAAGGTAACTAATTGTAAGTTGATATTACCATAGATGCCAACATTTTAATTTTTTCCGGAGTATTTTAAGCCCCGCCTTTATTTCAAGCCACTTATATTTTAACAGGAAACTTTTCTGAATTTATCGAAGTAAAATATTGGAGAAAATTCTGCTGTAAATAAAGTGGTGCGGAAATAGGGGCGGGGTTAAAAATACTCCGTTATAAATTAAAATGTTAGCACTTATGTGTTACATGAGATATTCATAGATTTTAAGTTTAAAACAATTTCGAACCTAATATATTAAGAAACACTGTGTCGGGTTCAGTCGAATCATATATTGTGTGAATCAAAGTGATTTGCAAAAGAAAAGCATACTTGATAACATCCTAATTAATATCCCGTAGTGTTGTTTGTTCCGCCCTTTTTCTCACACCAGTAAATTTCTAGAGTAATATTCTTCAAATGCACTTACGATTAAATAAAACGAAAAATACTCTAAAAATATACTGGTGTAAAAAAAGAAGGCGGGGCTAACGATACTACGGAATATTAATTAGGATGTTGGCAAGTATGAAAACGAATATTGAGATTAGAAACAATATATATTTAATACGGCTCGAAAGGGAATGGGGTTGGGGTTAGAAAGCAAGCGCTCCCTATCCTTCAGTGTTGGAAGAATGTACGTATGCTGTCCAAAACTAAACGCTCTTATTAGTGGTGTGCAATAAAGAGACATACAAATTTCCGCGAGGCAACAGCCACTTCTAAAGATACTATCAAATGGGGTTCGATATGAAAGGCATTAGCAGATAGTACCTCATTTGAAAAGAATGAGATGCATGAACTTTTAGGAAAGTATTGATAATTTTCCTCAAAAGAGAGCGCATCGGAACTTGGGATGTGTTTGATTCACTTATTTTAAAGAAACAATCAAATAATCATGTGTTAAGAAGTAATTAGTATGGTTTATTAGTTCCATTATTTGGTATCTTTTGAAATTTCTTTCCAAATTCAGATGAATAATGCATTTTTCTTAAGTACGGTATATAAAAATCAACCGCTTAATAAAATGACTTTTACTCTGAACGAATCTGATTTTAATAAACGGCGGGTACTGTATACGGAAAGTTATACAAGAGGATTGATCGATCACCATAGCCTAAAGTGCTTCAAAGATATTGGGTTTTAATTTGTGACATCAATGAAATTTCTAAAGGAATAAAACATTTTTTAATAAAAGTAGAATCTTTTTTTTTTAATAACCTATTATAAAGTCAGTTGCATCTGAAGAAATTTGCATAGTTATGAAATATTTTTATTAATGAAATTTGTTATGAATGCACAAATATTATATTAATATTTTTATAGTGATAATAATTTATATTTGTAAAATATGTATTAAAAAAGGGGGTACAATACTGTGGAAAGATGGGAATTAAAATATCTAATAAATACCTGATTCACCTATTATTTGCGGATGATCATATTGTTATAACTCAAACCAAGGAAGACCTAAAGCATGTAACTGAAGAGGCATTAAATGCCTAAACGATGGGGCCTAAAAATAACTTTAAGAAAACAGCACACATGACAACAGGGACAGAAGAAGATATCGTCATAGAAGGATTTGAAATGGAGAATGTACAGACTTTTAAATATCTGGAATCAATACTGGAAAAAGAAGGTTTATCATGGATAGAAATCGAAAATAGAATATCTGACTCAAAGAAAATAATAGGAATACTAAACTCAATTCTATGGAGAAGAAATATTATTGAAAAAGCAAAAAGAACCATCTTCAACATCCAGATAGAAAGTGTTCTGATGTATGGAGCAGAAACATTGACAACCAAGTCTGCAAGCCAAAAAAAATATGCTGTCTACAGAAATGAACTTCTGGCGACGATCGGCCAGAACTTCAAGACTTGAAAAAAATATTGAAATAAGAGCAAGGATGAGTGTTAAAACGAATATCATAACAAAAATAGACAAGAAGAGGCTGCAATGGTACGGACATGTACAACGCATGAATGTGAATGGAATATCACAGCTTGTACTGAACTGGAAACCTGAAGGGAAAAACAGGGCGGGAAGACCGCAAAAAAGGTGAAAAGTCAAGCCTATGATGAACATGGCAGAGATTGGAATGAATGAGGAAGATACTCAGGACAGAGAAAGATGGAGACAAAAACTAAAGGCTGTTTTTGGTTGAAAGGAAAACTCAGCCTTGAGGAAATTCCTTAATCAAAGAAGATATATTAAAAATAAATGTTTCATGGATGGCAACTGTTTTGATTTTTGAATACCGGAATATATTTACAGAAACGTCCACCTATAATTTCAGAACCAGTTACAAAAGCTTCTAAAATATTTCTATTAAAATATATTCGTAACCATAAAACGGTAGCTATGATATCTAAATGTATAAAAAAATATATATAGACTCATTCAAATTATAAATTATAGATACCAAGTTAACTGGAAAGTTCTGCATTTTTGAATTAATACTCTGACATCGGAAATTTAACCTGGATGTACCCTTGGGTAATTAATAGAATGGTAATTGATTAAAAAACATATAAGTAAAGCTAAACAAAAATTTCCGGTGTTATTTTATTAATGCAAATTGACAGAGCTTTGCGGTAGTCTTAATGCATTTATCCAATTTCCATAATTATAATTATTGATTTAACAAAATGTTGCTTTTGATATCAGATCCTAGAAAATCAATTCTATTTTGTTCGTTAACCATTTCAGTAGCAAAATAATACGATTATTTAAAATTAAAAGCCTCCAGAATTTAGGTGGAATTCGAAGAAAAGATTTAAATGAATTTTTTCTAATAAAAATAAGATTCTCTTGAAAAATTCCGAAACGATATCTTCCAATGGAAATTAAAATTGTATAGGAAAATTCTGCCCAATCGACCATGAAAAGTTAAAGTATAATTATAAGAAAAATATGTGTATAATTTTGTCTCTGGGTAATTTCTTATTGGTTTGCATAGATATTCTGTTGATAAAAAAGTGAAATATTTAAAGCTTTAACCTTTCACATTTAAAGTTATAGAAAAAAAAATCATAAAATAATATTTTAATAATTATGAAATTAATTGAATGACCCTTGATTTAGAAGAATATTCTATTTTTAAATTTAAAAGATGTGAAAAAGTGGAAATCAACGAGACATCTCTTTACGATTGATGCTTATATCAATTGCATTATGCAGTAGTCGGGAACAAATTGTCTTGATTTTCTTCTTTAATATTTACCACTAATCTTGAAGAATGACGGTAGACATATGATTGCCTGTTGGACAAGCATACAATGTGCCTTTCTACATTTTAAATTTTAGTTCAGATTTATAGTCCCATTTTTACTTTCTCTTAACCAAGTAAAAGAAAGTATTCTTACATGGTAGAACTTTGGTAAGAATGATTAAGAGAACGTGGTAATTTTCTCTTAACCAGGTGGAGAAAGTATTGTTTTTAGGTCAAATTTTCGAAATCGTTTGTTATATTTACATGTTTTGAGGTCCCCTGAATCCGAAAATCACGTTTTTAGCGGTCGTTGTCTGTGTGTCTTGTCAGCATATGTCAAGAACAAATTGTAGCAAAAAGTTCAAATTCAGTATACTAAATGTGTATCATATAAGGATATTACACTAAACATTTCACGGAGATCAAGTAAATGGTTTGTGCACATGGACACCCAAGAGAACTCAAATACATTAGTATTTGAGGAAAATTGCAGTTAAGTACGTTTAACATTTATAGGCTGCACTAAACTAAATGAAATTAATATATGTTTTTCTATGCATAAAAGCATGTATTGTGCAGACTGTGCCATGAAAAGCATCCATGAATCGTTTATAGGGCTATCCAAAGTATTTGGATGGTTATACATGGCAACTGCGACAATGTAATTCCTTTTGTTTTAGATTTATTACAAGTATGACTGAATTTAAGTATACATTTTTTTTTATAGACAATATACAAGGGTACGCAAAATTGAGTTAAACCTTCTTTTCTATTGAATGTAACTGAGGGAAGCGCTTTGCTGCATTTTACTATGTCGACGAACACTGCTCAGGAACGAAAATTAGTTTTTCATATACATGCTGGAAACGAAGTACTCGTTGAAGTTATAATTTAATTTCTGTTTTTTTTTTTTTTTTTTTTTTTTTTTTTTTTTTGTAAAATATTACGACTTAAAATTCCCTGTTGATCTGTATGTCACTCTGTTATCAGCATAACTTAAAAACAAATAACTGGAGAAATTTCAAATTTTTTATATTGAAGGTTGCCACATAAAAATCTGATGAAGATTGACAAGTTTAAAAGCTGATTTTGACTTTTCTTTTTAAATAAATGTAGGCATTTATGATATAACGGGGGTTGAGAGGGTAGTGGTAGCCCCCTCAACACCTTGTTCAATTACAGTGAAGCTGTATTAACCCCATAAAAATTGATCTCATTTCAATTAACCCAGAATTAACAGATAATTTCAATTAATCCCCCAGCTCATTTTTATTCTGCGTGAGAGGGCGGTAGCACCCCTTACACAGAATTTTATGTCAAAACTGTTCCTAAACCTATTTTAAATGTGTTTATTATCTTACCTCATTATATATCTTAGTAATTTGTATCTTGCCTTATTAATATTAAGACTTAATATGAAATCTGTATTTAGAGTATTAAAATGCAGGGTAAGAGAGAGTCGTGTAAATGACACACCAGGTTCTTCTTGAATTGAAATATGGTACTTTTATTATATGCGTTTGAAAAAAGGGATATTTTTGTAGAAAATTTCTTGTATGAAGCTCGCGTCGAAATCAGTTCATTTGGTATTAAGATTAGGGCTAATTATCTAGACTAATGTCCTGTGTCTGAGGGAAGATAACCTGCTTGGGTGGATCATTTTACGAGGTCCTATCAAATATTCACAGGAGATTCGAAGACACTAGCGCGTCTTTCTCAAATCGGTTCTCTATGATATAATGCTATTAGCCCTCCTTGGGCATGCGTGAGACTAGTCTATTATTATCACACGGGGGTGTATGATGGATTGACTTGCATGTATTCTACAGCTAAGCGAACTTGGAAACTAACTGTGGAATGTGGAAATCCGGTTGATGTATGCATGTCGCGGATTAAGAATTTTTAATCCGTGCTGCCTGTGCTAAGAGAGATAGCTTAATTTTCTTTGATAATATAACTAAAACTTCTTTAATTCTGAATCTTTGTTATAGCTTGCTGCACTTTGGATTTTTTTTTTTTTTTTTTTTTTTTTTTTCTGACAGCAACAAACGTTGTACTTTTTAATCACGTAAATATTTAGAAAATTACAAGATTAACTGATTTATTATTGAAACTTCAATAAAATATTGTGGATAATCGTTTCAAATAATGATCCTGATAATATTTACATTTAAAAACTTATGAATAAATGTCGCGTGTGTTGTAAATATAAGTATATACAGTAATTTTATTTTAATATAAGAATTTTTTTAATAAATAAACAATATGTATATGAAAATTTAATTTTTGTTCTTAAGTACATATTTTAAAGATAATTATTACTAAAAGCATATTTATTATTTCATGCATAGGAATTTCAAAACTCTGAATCTGTGAAAGTGGACACCAGATTAATAAGAATTTAGGAACATTTTAAACTTATTATAATATAAACTAGCAAGCCAGGCTGCAGCTAGAAAAAATGTTTGGGGGGGGGGGGGGGGTTGAAGCTTTAGTACAGAATATTGAGTATTAAAAATGACATATAACTCAAAATTTTCACAAATCTTCAAAAATACCCCTCCCTTCCCTGGCGTATAGCCTTGCTACTTACATTAAAATTACCTGTGTGTATTCAAGTCAGTTTGCTTTGTCATATTGTTGTATAGAAAGGGGGGGGGGGCTGAGATCAACTAAATTTTGTATACATGTGTATCATTACAAAATCTGATTCGGTATTTTTTCTGTTTGAGGACTGATATTTCACAATCTAGCTAGTTTATTTCATGGATCTGTAATAAACTGTCTAATTATGTCTAAAACATTTAACTAAAGTAGAAGCAATTTCAAAAAAGTAATTAAAATTATTATAATAAATTTTTAGAATGTAAGAATAATAATGTATACATTAATAGATTCAAACCAAATGAATTTACAAAATTTTTTAATTATTACAGATTTCTTCTTTATGAATTTTGTAAAGGACAAGGCCATACCCAAGGGATGGGGGGTGGGGGTGGGAACCTTTGAAATTCCATAGATTGTCAAAAATTATAGAGTTATTCTTTATTTTTAACACTCCTTATTATGTTCTAAAGCCTGAACCCTCCTATGACATTTTTTTTTTTTTTTAGCTATGGCCTTGGTGAAAGAATATCTTGAATGGTTTAGTCCTGAGATAGCACTATTCTTAGTTCTTGCCATGTGTGTGATTTACCAAACTGCATGGCAGCTATGAAGCACAAACAGAAAAGTTTCTTTGTATATGAAACCTGATTTTGAATTTTGCTTTTGACTTATTTTATGTTTTCTAAAACCTGTGAAATTGATGTAATGGTAAAGATAATATGTATATTTTCACATGTAGAAAATGAATATGAAAAAACATTGTGAAATTGACATCATTTTAAGACTTTTTCATATCTTAAAATGATAATTATTAAAGATTACGATTTGATAAATTCTTAATAATTTATCACATCTTAGGATTTTATCAAACCTGTGGGAAATGACATCATGGTTTTGAGGCACTATATATTTTCATGTGAAAATGAATGTAAAAGAATATTTTGTGAAATCGACATCATATACCAAATAATTGAAATTATAGCTATAATAAAGAATTTACTTTTACTAATAATATCTGTATTTCACATAGTAATTGACCTCAGTTTTGAATTCAATATACCATCTGCTAGCAAGTGTTAGTTTGTATGGTCAAATTTTTTATGGGATGCGAACAGGCTGGTGGTGTTCAAAAGGGGGGGGATGGTTGTCATAGGCAATTGTGATTATGAGTTTGCTGTATTAGAAAATTTTCTGATCTATGTACAATTTGTTTGGTAGTATTTGCAGCAATCAGATTTGTTTAAAGCAACATATTGTACACACCCCCAAGTACGAGTTTACTATGGTCAAATATTCCGGAGGTCACTAATTTGAAAGAATGATTAACTAACTGCTTAAAAAAGTGGATATTTTCAAAAGTGTAAAATATATTAGGAGGAGCAAGAAAGGCGAGGGAAAGGGGGGGGGAAAGGTACTAAAATGTGAAAATAACGTATTGAAAATTGGTATTATTAGGTTTTTAAAACCATATAAATCATATGCCACTCACAATTCTTACGAAAATTTTGGAGAAAAACATGGAAAACCAAGAACGTCTTTATTCTTTTACATTTTGCAGATTTTTGAATTCCGATATTCAGGTTACATTTTTTTCTAAGATTTTTTAAACGTTATTCAGATTGGAATTAATCAATTTTCAGAGAAAAACACGATAAAATCAAACACAAATCTTTTTATAACAATGTTTACATTACTTTTGTATCTCAGCTTCTATTTAACAAAATTTCATAAATAATATATCATTTTAAAACTTATTTGAATTGGAATTGAAGATTAGATGTCAAATATCTGTTAGATGGCTGTTCTTTAATATTGTAAAATTTCAATAACTCCAATTCTAATTATATTTGAATTGCTTATAATACATCATTCCAAAATTATTTAAAAATACTTTTATTGGAGACTTTTAAACTGCCTTAGTCGTAATCAAAACAGTAACGAGCTGCAACCAAACTAACCGCGAAAGCGAAACAAACTCATTGCGGCTCCCCAAGCTCCTAGCTCTCATTTTCTCCGTTACCACCTGCACGTTTAATAAACTCGCCCGTTTCGTAGAGAGCCGATTTGAGTAAGACGCGCTAGTCAATCGCGAACGACTGGATCGACACGTGCGCCCTAGGGACCATTCCCACTCTTTCCGTCTTTAATGTTCGTGAGCAGACCCACTTCGTGGGGCACTCCGAAATCAGGAAATATAGATAATCAAGTATAACAACACAATCCTTACAGACAAACAAAATTGAAATAAAATAAAATACAAATAAATAAAGTGGTGGCTATTGAATAAAGTCCTTCCAAGTTACTACATTCAGGGATGAAAGAGTCCGCCTTTCTGCCACCATTATTCGTATACAGAAATTTGTACCTCATTTTTCCAGTGTAGATATTTTAGTAGGAAAATTCTGGTGGGAAAGAAAGTGGCACTCTTTCATCCTTGAACAATTCAATACAGATTATTTAACACGAAATAAAATACAAAAAAATAAATTGCATTTGATGATTTTTTTTAATGTTTCTTTGGTTGTCGATCATATTTCAATAAACATATAACATAAAAAATAAAATCTCATACGAAGTCAGTAATTTTATTTTATTCCATGCATTATTCTAAAGTTATTTTTATGTTACATCTCAGATTATTTCTTTTCCTCAAATCCCACAAACTGTTAAATAATACTACAAATGGCTTTCTAAAATACGACATGGTTTTTAATGTCTTTGCTTTTTCAGTAAAAAGAACTATGTATGTGATGTTTCAAAATGCATTGCAGTGTATAAAAAAGTGGAATTTTTGTTGTCTTTGCTTAATTAAAATATTACTTTTTTTTTTTTACTTTTTGAGCTTTTGCGGAATATGTTTTTCGCTGTGGTCTCAAAATATAATTTAAAAAAATAGCTTCATGGTTTAAGAAAGTTTTAAAGTAAAAGTATAGAAAAACATAAACTGAAAATATTATATATTAACACTTTCGCGATTGCATGTTTTTGTCTTTTTGACAGTAAGCATAGCTGCCAATATTTTAATCTATTCCGGATTACTTTTAGCCCCGCCTTTATTTCGTACCACTTTATTTATAGAAAAATTTCCTGCAATACATAACTTTGATAAAATAAGACAAAATTACTTTTAAAAAATATGTTGTACGAAATAAAGGCGGGGCTAAAAATACTCGGAATAAATTAAAATATTGGCAGCTATGCAGTAAGATCCCCAGTGGGCGTAATTCTCCTAAGTTACAATATTTCAGAACAAAATTTTCTATAATCACATTTATATTACAAATGGATGTACACATTATAATTATATTCTTCCTAATCAAAATATTTGTATCCATATTACATTTGATTGTAGTACAAATTAGAATATTGGGTATATTCTTAAGAAATAAGTAACAGACAATTCACAAAAGACACGCCCACTGGAGGAGTTACAGATTTTCAAATGACGTGAATCTACGCTAGCGGTACGAAAGTGCAAAGTAATGCGCTATTTTAATCAATAATTTCTGTTGCGAAATATTTCATTATTCATATGCATTATGTTGTGAAATATTTAATATATTTATGGGTAACTTTAGAAATAATTAAGAAAAATAATAACATATATAATATTTTTAGTGTATATTCTTTTTCTCGCTAATATTATTTTTTGTTGGATGTATATGAAGGAGCAGCTTTACTAAACCTTACCAGTTCCGGAAAACTACATAGAAATAATAACTTTTTTTTCATACTCATATGCTAGACAAGGTATTATCAGAGATGCCAACATTTTAATTTATTCCGAAGTACTTTTAGCTCAACCTTTATTTCATACCATTTTTATTTAAAGAGATTCCACCCCCGTATTCCATCGAGGTTAAATATAAGAGAATATTATTCTATAAATAATGTGGTACGAAATAAAGGCGTGGCTACAAAAGCTCCGGCTACAAAAGCTGTGTAAAAAATTAAAATGTTACCAACTATGTCTATGGTATTAGTTTGAATACCAAATTTTAAATTTTTTTGCAGTAATACGCATTTTGGATTGCAAAAACTTTAATTTTTAAGCGTATGATCTGTGTTTATGTCTATTATTAGCAAAACCTGAAATATATATATAATATAAATAAAATAAATAAATAAATAAATAAAATTTGATATTTTAAATATCATACGAGAAGTTGCGACTCAATTTTGATAATAATTGCCAAGTTTTTAAAACCAGCTGTCTTGAAACAGAAAGGAATGTCTGATCAATTTGAACCATTTTTTACAAAATCATCATAATTATAGGCAAGCTCTCACGTTGAGATAAAATCCCTCAAATCATTGAGCTGGTATGAGCGGCTCAGATTTGAACCAAATGAAACAATTTATTATTGAGTAAAATCGAACTAGATTTGAGTGAAACTGTTTGATGTTGATAAGATAAATAAATGTATAAAATAAATTAAATAAATAAATAATTGAAACATAGTTCCACCACCGGAAGAGATCTCGAGTCCTTTCCCGTACCAAGTGAAAACGCACAATTACTACGCTACGATTTACGTTTAAAATAGATATAGTCTAATCATTTTCAAACGAAGAAAATTTTACGAAATTTTACGTCTTGAGTACAGTCAGCCAAAAAAAAAAAAAAAACGCCACCCCCCCCCCCCCACCTAATTTCGTCGTAAATTATCGTAGAAGCATGCGGCTGATACCTATCAATCTGCATCAACGTCTAGTTTTTAATGGTGTAGTTCGATTTTACTTAATGGGTCATCTACATATTAAAACAGGTATAAGCTTAATTTTTTTTCAATGACGACTCCTATTTTTGACCTCATATTCCGATTTTTGAGATCAAGGCAGATCGGAAAACTTACCTATTTATATTCTTTAAATCAATTCCAAACGGAGTTACACGTGAAAATGTGTTAGGGGACCGTCTATACATTTAGAAAAAATAAATTTTGATCTACCAACCAGTATACATTATTTATTAAATTTCACACCGGAGACAAAGTTCAGAAATGCTTGTTATAAAATAAAAAACGATTCTAAATCGCAAAAATTTCTGTGTTAGTTTATGAATTAAAAGATTTTTATTGCTTTCTATTTATTAAACAGTTAATTATTTATAGTATTAATATATAATTATTACTATTTATAGTATAGTATATAAATTATTTACAGTTAATTATTTATAATAAAATACATCACTTCATACGAAGAAAATTAAATAGCTTGAATCATATGAACCCCACAATGCAATGTTGAATTACAAAAATCTAGGTACCAAGGTAAAAGAATAATAGTAATAATGATAATAATATTAATAGCGGTTAAAAGAAAAAAAAATAGTGTTTAATATTTAAGAAAAAGAATTATCTACTTCTTGTTGGGTATATTTTTATTTTATACAGTAAGCCCCGCATGAAAGTGTTACTATAAAGTTTTACATTTAATTTTAAGCGTACAAACCAACAATAGATAATATACAAAAATATAGATAACAAGATTTAAACTAAAATCTGAGAAAGGATATTTAATATTTTCGCGACTGCTGATGTAGTTTCACGTCATTTGGAAATCTGTGACTCTCCAGTGGGCGTTTCTTTCACAATTTGTGTGTTACGATATTTCTTAAGAATATTCCTTATATTCATATTTATATAAACGAAATAGTATGAAACAAACACTTTCACTAGAAAAAGTATAATTATTGTGTATACTCATATGAAAATAAATATGGATATAGAAAAAACGGTTTCCTATTGCCTAGAACGAATATTCCCCGTTCTGCAGTCGTCTACTGTACTTGAATTCTTAATTTTAAATGCATTAATTCTATATCTTAAAAAGTTATAAGACATATTACTTTGTTTTAAATTCTTTTTCCGTAATAAATGTGATGACAGTTTTAAATTAGAATAATAGAAAAAAAATAATATTGCACTTTGTTTCAATAATAGATTTTAAAACTTAAAGAAAAAAAAAATACCACTTTATTATTCAGTATTAAAAAACATTTAATAGAAGTTTTATATTTTATTATGTTACGTCATGCGATAAATTTTAAATAGCATAAACGGCAGAGTAAACGAATGCGAAAATGTCACAACAAGATTAAAACAGAAAATATGTTTAAAAAAATTTTTGATTAAAATTAATTATATTAATTTAAAAGAAAGCAAAAACAAAAGTATTTTTCACTGCATATTGCTCTTTTAAATAACAATCCTCGTCCTACCGCATTTTCTAAATCATGATATATAACTTGAGATGCACGAATCCTAGAATATTCAAGTTAAAAACAAAAGACAAAAGGGATAAAATAGAATTTTAGCAGTGAGAAACTGGAAAAAGTTATGTAATATTTAAGAACAAAGACTTAACATTTCAGAATCGAGTAAACTCCTTTTTGCAACGAAAGCCACGCCTTTACAGAATTTTTCTAAAAGTTTACAGTATAAAACAAAATTATTTTACATACTTCCAATTAAATCATTTAAATTTTGTCTTCAGCATTCAATGTAGTAAATGCCATTGACATTTATGCATACCAGCGTCACATATAGAGTCATATACGAGTATGCAAACTAGTTTTTTTTAATACTGTTTCCGCAATATAGAGGCGGGGCTACATTTCTTTTGGAATTCTTTCCCAATCTCTTGCCTGTATTGCAATAATTTTATAAAAAAATAAGCCAATTTGTATAATAAACATCGATATGTTCCTTAGAAAACAATTATAATAACATAAAGGTAAATTAAAATATTAGTTTTTCGTCAAAATGTATAGAAATATTGACTCACAGAGGATACAAAGTATAACAAGTGACGCCCCCCTAACAGAAGTAAAAAATGATACATCACTGTAACTCAAAAAATAATGTTAGGAACGAGCTGTAAATTTGGAAACCCATGTTTTTGATGATGCCTGTTCTATTCGAACAAAAATTAACATAGGTCATAATTCATAATTTTTTCAAATATGAATTTATTAATAATTTCCATAATTCAAAAAATGTTTTTTTAGCAAAATTTTGTATGGAATATGTTTGGGTCACTTCATTCTAACGAATAAAAAGAACAGAATTTAAATATCACAATTATTTCGGAAGATATGATTCAATGTTTGTCACATTCCTTTAACATTAGCATCCCCAAACTTTGACAACTTATAACTCTATGAAAAATTGAGCGAAATATATAAACTATACCATTTTCCGTGATGATTTGATCCAAAGAATTGAAATAAATTATAAAAAAAAGGGGATTTACCATTAAAAAAAATGAAGTTGATGTCAGTTTTAATATGTAGACGACACCCTAAGTAAAATCTAACTATAACATTATAAACTAGACGTTATTACAAACTGATCGGTACTAGTCGCATGTTTCTACAATAACTTACGGCGAAAGTAGGTGTGTGTGTGTGTGTGTGGGGGGTGACTGTACATAAAATAAAACTGTGAGAAACCCAACAAACCTTCTTAAAATATTTCTTTTTATTTCAAAAAGAGAAAAAAATCTTGAAAACCGAGCCATGTTATAAGTAGATATTTCAGTAGCTTGGAAATTAATTTTATATAAGTTTGCACATTTAGAAAAATAAAATATTCCACACAAACTTCCAGAATTTGTTAAATAACTATGAGTTGAAAAAAAAAAAATATGTACTTGTTTGCGTATGCATGTTATTCTCGGCAAGTACAAAACGTTGAATAAACACCATACAATACAAGAACTCGCTACATTTGCTTTTGGTCGAAAAAAAAAAAAAAAGACACAGCACTTCGTCAGGCCAACAAAGTAGGCACGAGTGCTGCAAACAAAGCGGCAACTCGTTCAGCACTTGTATCTACTTTGTTCGCTTGACAAAGGATCGTGTCTTCTTTCGACCCGAAACAAATGTTTCAAGTTCTTGTATTTTGTGGTGTATATTCGAAATTTTGTTTTCATTATTTTAAAACGCCATTTCTGTGGTGCTTTTTTAAAAAATATTATTCCCGATGATGATTTTAATTAAAGATAAAATTTTATATCTCTGTGGGAACTCCTCTATTTCCCAGCTATCACCTTTCTTTCTGCTGTGTGACATCACTGCTTACGCAGTCATGATGTGATTATTGCGTCACTGCATGCATCACTTTTCTGTGTATGTGCACGTAGAGCTCCTATAATACAGGCTGACGCATGGGCAGCCATTTTTACGCTTCAGCAAAACCATAACTAAAACCACTTTCTGTAAAAAAATACAGAAAAGATGATACAGTAACCGGCGCTTAATAATTCACTGGTTAATAAAATAAGCCGCTTAATCTAATCAAATTGCTGGTACCGAAGCCAAATCACTACAAACTAATTTTAAAACCGCCGCTTAATAAAATAAGCATCGCCGGTTAATACACCCCCCCTCCCCCCCCAAAAAAAACAATAAATAAAAAATAAAAAATAAAATAAATAAATAAATAAATAAATAAAATAAATAAATAAATAAATAAATAAAATAAATAAATAAATAAAATAAATAAATAAATAAATAAATAAAAAATATTTTTAGCAGCAAAAATGTCATTTATGCACGCTAAATAAATTTTTATTTGGAATGTGACTTTTTATTTTTCAAATAAAATACAGCAATCTCTTCGTTATTTCTATTTGTCGAAAATTTTACATTTACAACATTAAATTTTACATTTACAGCAATTAAACACGACCCATCATCCATCACTTGTCTTGCAACTAAACATTCAAAAGACAGGGATGGAACACGGGCGCAGAATTCATACCGGAATCCGTTTAAGAAATTTCTCTACCTATAATATCGTTGATTTAAGAAGTAGAAATTTTTCTTACATTGAGAGTGGTATGAATTCTGCGCCCGTGTTCCATCCCTGAAAAGATGTCGTCTTCAAAAAATATTGAAAAAAAAAAAAAAAAAAAAAAAATATATATATATATATATATATATATATATATATATATGTGAGTCTACTGTTCATAAAACAACAGAAAGTGAAAAGATTATCGGCTGAAATGAATTACAGCGACCGCAAAAAATTATCAAAATTAAGCATTTTTAGCGATTTAGCGCTGTTAGGCGATAAGTTCGAGATTGCCGTGTACGAACAGAATCGTGTTCCGCCAAGTTCTTAAAATCAATCGTTTAACAGTGTAAAATCGCCAAATTTGCTTAATTTTGATATTTTTTGTGATCGCTGTAATTCATTTCAGCCGATAATTTTTCACTTTCTGGTGTTTTATGAAGAGCAGAATCACATATATATATATTTTTTTTCAATATTTTTTGAAGACGACAACTTTTGAATGTTTCCTTGTTAGTAATAATTTCAAGGAATGTATTCTTCAAAGCGCAGTAAAAAGTTACAAATTTGATTTTATTTACAAGTGATTATTTTTTTTTTTTTATACTGTTTAATTAAAAGACAATGTTTAGTTTTTATTCTGAAATAACTAAGAAGCAAAAAGCTTAAACGGAAAATTTTTAAATTTAAAAGAAAAGCAAGAACTTTTAGAAAAGTATTGATAATTTTCCTCAAAGGAGAACGCATCGGAACTTGGGATGCGTTTGATTCACTTATTTTAAAGGAACAATCAAATAACAATCTGTTAAGAATTAATTAATATTGTTTATTAGTTCCATTATTTGGTATCTTTTGAAATTTCTTTCCAAATTCAGATAAATAATGCAATTTTCTTGAGTACGGGATACAAAAATCCGCCGCTTAATAAAATCACTTTTGCTCAGAACGAATGTGGTTTTAATAAAAGGCGGGTACTGTATACGGAAAGTTATACAAGAGGATTGATCGATCACCATAGCCTAATGTGCTTCAAAGATATTGTGTTTTAATTTGTGAAATCAATGAAATTTCGAAAAGAATAAAACTTTTTTTTAATAATAGTAGATTTTTTTTTTTTTTTTTTTTTTTTATATATATAACCATTTTATAAAGTCAGTTGCATCTGAAGAAATTTGCATAGTTTTGAAATATTTTTTTTAATGACATTTGTTATCAATACACAAATTTTATATTAATATTTTTATAGTGATAATAATTTATATTTGTAAAATACACCCCGTGACAAAAAGATAGGTACAAAGGTTTTTTTCTTTCATTTTTCATAAAATAACATTATCTAAATTGTGCTTATCATTTTTTATTATCATAAAATAGCACTATTCCCCAACAAAATTTTCTTTTAACCCTTTGCGGCGCAAAACAATTCTGTTCATTTAAATTATACTGCCACCGCAATTCATGAACTAAATTAAACTAAAAGAAATTTAAAATTTTAATAAAAACCGGCCCTTTCTGATATGTTAGGAACGCAAATTTTTGCTAAAAAATTTCCGGGATGAATTTTTGCAGCTGGATCTTTTTTGCGTCCTCGCAGCGAAGACAGCACGCGTTAAGGGGTTAAGAGTAATTTAGAAAAATTTTAAGACTAAATTTTTTCTAATTAAAGACTACACACCGCGACAAAAAGATAAGAACAAAGTTTTTTTTTTTTTTTTTTTTAATTTTTGAATATTATTCAAATATTTAATATGTTTTTGATGTGATAATATTTTGTCATGATAATAAATGATCAGCACAATTTAGATAATGGTATTTTATGGGGAAAAAAAAAAAAAAAAAAAAAAAAAGACCTTTGTTCCTATCTTTTTGTCGCGGAGTGTAGTCTTAATTTAGAAAAATTTTAGTCGTAAAACTTTTCTTCATTAGTCTTAAAACAAAAATTCGTCCGAGAATAGTGTTATTTTATGATAATAATAAATGATAAGCATAATTTAGATAATGTTATTTTATTAAAAATCAAAGAAAAACCCTTTCTACCTATCTTTTTGTCGCGGAGTGTATGCATTAAAAAAAAAGGGGTGTAGAACATTGTGAAAAGATGGGAATTAAAATAGGTAATAAACACCTAATTCACCTATTTTTTGCGGATGATCAAGTTATTATAACTTAAACCAAGGAAGACCTAAAGCATATAACTGAAGAAGCATTAAAGGCATACAAGCGATGGGGCCTAAAAATTAACAATAAGAAAACAGCACACATTTCACCAGGGACAGAAGAGGATATCGTCATAGAAGGATTTGAAATGAAAAATGTACAGGCTTTTAAATATCTGGGATCAATACTGGAAAAAGATGGTTCATCAGGGATAAAAATCGAAAATAGAATATCTGACTCTACGAAAATAATAGGAATACTAAACTCAATTCTATGGAGAAGAAATATTATTGAAAAAACAAAAAGAACCATCTTCAAAACTCAGATAGAAAGTTTTCTGGTGTATGAAGTAGAAAAATGGACAATAAAGTCTGTAAGCGAAAAAAATCTGCTGTCTACAGAAATGGACTTCTGGCGACGATAGGCCAGAACTTCGAGACTTGGAAAAAAAAAAAAAAAAAAAAAAAACAATATTATAATAAGAGCAAGGATGAGTGTTAAGACGAATATCATAATAAAAATAGTCAAGAAGAGGCTGCAATGGTACGGACATGTACAACGGATGAATGCGAATGGAATACCACAGCTTGTAACGAACTGGAAACCTGAAGGGAAAAACAGGAGGGGAAGACCGCAAGAAAGGTGAAAAGCCATGCCTATGATGGACATGACAGAGAATGGAATGAATGAGGAAGATACTCAGGACAGAAAAAGGTGGAGACAAAAACTAAAGGCTGTTTTTGCTTGAAAGGAAAACTCAGCCTTGAGGAAATTCCTTAATCAAAGAAGATATATTAAAAATAAATATTTCATGGATGGCAACTGTTTTGATTTTTGAATACCGGAATATATTTATAGAAATGTCCACGTATAATTTCAGAACCAGTTACAAAAGCTTCTGAAACATTTCTATTAAAAAATATTCGTAACCATAAAACGGTAGAATCGGTAGCTATGATATCTAAATGCTGATTTGTATTTTTATTATTATGAAAGAAATTTCTCTATTAGTAATGACTTAATCTTTTATAGATATATAGATGATATTATCGTTTTATACTTTAATGATAGTAATACCAATACCTTCATAGATAATTATCCTCATAGTCTTTTATTAATTAAACATGACACGATGAACAAAGAAATAAATTTTCTAGATTTAAAAATATATAATGATAATGGAGATTTAGGTATTCATATTTATGATAAGAGAAAAGAATTTTCTAAAGTTAATCTATTTACTCATTACAAATCTTGTTTACATAAAACCATATATAAAAATATTCTAATTAACTTCCTCTATAGAGTAAAGCATATTTGTTCTAATAAACATAAAAGTAAAAACGTTAAATCTATCTATAAGCAAGCTAGAGTATATGGTTATCCAAAATTTATAGTAAATTCAATTATTAAATCTTATTTCCGATTTAATCATCTTACCTTGTTTATGGTGTTTACATTAATTTAAAAAAAAAGTGTATTTGTGTATTTTTTATAAAAAAATTATATAAAAAATAAAAGACAATAAAAATGTGGAGGTTGGGTGGGCAGATGCTTGATTAAGGAGGATGGCTGGTGTGTTTAGCTGGATGGTTGGGAGGGATTGTGATTCTCGCGTATGTATGTGTGTGTTTACTTTATAGACTAAAAAAAAACATTATATAAAAAAAACTCCTAATTCTAAAATCTTTATTATTAAATTATTGACTTTAAACTAAGTTAATTTGTCCAAAGAAACATTTATGAAATCTACATTAAAAAATGAATGAATGAATTAATTAATTAATTAACCTCAATTTTAATTACATATTGCTTTGTGTTCCTTTATTATTATATTATTGATTTTCAACGTAGTTAATTTGTCCAAGTACACATTTATCGAATCTACATTTAAAAAATAAATTAATAAATTAATTAACAAATTAATCTCAATTTTAATTACATATTGCGTTGTGTTCTCATATTAACTCTAAATTGGATTTTAAATGATAGCATTTGATTAGATTTTATTCATCACACACACATTAACCTAATAGTGATAATTTAAAATTAAATTTTGATTAAAAATTTAGATTAACTTAATTTACGAAAATTCATAAACTTAAAAGTGTCATTTTATTGAAACATAAAATCAAGCTATTGAGTAAGTAGCGCCATCTTGTAGAGTTTAGAAAAAGTAATGAACTTAATTTTTTTTTTTTTTTTTTTTTTTTTTTTTTAAATTATTAAAATCAAACAGTTCACTCAACTTTATCGTTCAGTTGCCAAATACAAATTCAAAAATACATTAATCGTTCAGTTATTTAATACGATTCCAAAAATTAACTGTGAATATAACTGTATACAGCCACAAGTATGTTTAGTGATCTGGCTTTCCGGGCAAGCTACTTATACAATTTTTTCATGTGTAATGTATGTTATACTTTAGTTTTATTTATTATTACTAGTATTTCATTTAACTATTATTATTAGTATTTAAATTAATAATATTGAATATGCTGCATGAATTTAAATATGTTTGATTCTCATTTGGTTTTTTGCATATCTTTTCAGTTTAAATTTTCTCTTTTTTTGGGGTGTTATCGGGTATAGCTTGCATACCCTATTTGCATACAACAAGACAGAAATAACACCTATTTTACATGCAACATTCATTCTATACCCTTGAAAACGTAATGAATTTGCATGTTTCAATTTATGGATGTTTGATATTCGCAATCTTTTTATTTTTTATTTTTCTGCTTCATCTTTTTCAATGTTTCTTGTTTTCATCTATTCAAAGTTTGAAAAGGTTTTCAATATAAATATATATATTTATAGACTTATTCAAATTATAAATTATAGATACCATGATAACTGTAAAATTCCGTATTTTTTAGTTAATACACTGACATCGGAAATTTAACCTGGATAATAACTGATGTACTCTTGGGTAATCAGTAGAATGATAATTGATTAAATAACATATAAATAATGCTGAACAAAAATTTCCGGTGTAAGTTTATTAATGCAACACAGAGCTTTCCGGTAGTGTTAATGCATTTATCCAATTTCCATAATTATAATTATTGATTCAGCAAAATGTTGCTTTTGATATCAGATCCTAGAAAATCAATTCTATTTTGTTAGTTAACCATTTCAGAAGCAAAATAATATGCTTATTTAAGATCAAAAGCCTCCAGAATTTAGAAGGAATTAGAAGAAAAGATATAAATGATTTTTTTCTAATAAAAATAAGATTCTGTTGAAAAATTCCGGAGCGAAATCTTGCAATGGAAATTAAAATTGCATAGGAAAATTATGCCCAATCCACCATGAAAAGTTAAAGTATAATTATAAGAAAAATATGTGCATAATTTTGTCTCTGGGTAATTTCTTATTGGTTTGAATATATATTCTGTTGATAAGAAGGGAAATAATCAAAGCTTTAGCCTTTCACACATAAAGTTATAGAAAAAAAAATCATAAAATAATATTTTAATAATTAAGGAATTAATTGAATGGCCCTTGATTTAGAGAAATATTCTATTTTTAAATTTAAAAGATGTGAAAAAGTGGGAAATCAACGAGACATCTCTTTACGATTGATGCTTATATCAATTGCATTATGCAGTAGTCGGGGAAAAATTGTCTTGATTTTCTTCTTTAATATTTACCACTAATCTTGAAGAATGACGGTAGACATATGATTGCCTGTTGGACAAGCATACAATGTGCCTTTCAACATTTTAAATTTTAGTTCAGATTTATAGTCCCATTTTTACTTTCTCTTAACCAAGTAAAAGAAAGTATTCTTACATGGTAGAACTTTGGTAAAAATGATTAAGAGAACGTGGGAATTTTCTCTTAACCAGGTGGAGAAAGTATTGTTTTTGGTCAAATTTTCGAAATCGTTTGTTATATTTACATGTTTTGAGGTCCCCTGAATCCGAAAATCACGTTTTTAGCGGTCGTTGTCTGTGTGTCTTGTCAGCATATCTCAAGAACAAATTGTAGCAAAAAGTTCAAATTCAGTATACTAAATGTGTATCATATAAGGATATTACACTAAACATTTCATGGAGATCAAGTAAATGGTTTGTGCACATGGACACCCAAGAGAACTCAAATACATTAGTATTTGAGGAAAATTGCAGTTAAGTACAGTTTAACATTTATAGGCTGCACTAAACTAAATGAAATTAATATATGTTTTTCTATGCATAAAAGCATGTATTGTGCAGACTGTGCCATGAAAAGCATCCATGAATCGTTTATAGAGCTATCCAAAGTATTTGGATGGTTATACATGGGATCTGCGACGATTTAATTTCTTTTGTGTTAGATGTTTTACAAGTATGACTGATTTTAAGTGTACATTTTTTTTATAGATAATATACAAGGGTACGCAAAATTAAATTAAACCTTCTTTTCTATTGAATGTAATTGAGGGAAGTGCTTTGCTGTATTTTACTATGTCAACGAATAGTGCTCATTAACGAAAATTAATTTTTCATATACATGCTGTTAACGAAGTACTCGTTGAAGTTATAATTTAATTTCTGGTTTTTTGTAAAATATTACGACTTAAAATTCCCTGTTGATCTGTATGTCACTCTGTTATCAGCATAACTTAAAAACAAATAACTGGAGAAAATTCAAATTTTTTACTTTAAAGGTTGCCACATAAAAATCTGATGAAGATTGGCAAGTTTAAAAGCAGATTTTGACTTTTCTTTTTAAATAAATGTAGGCATTTATGAGTGAACGGGGGTTGAGGAGGGTAGTGGTAGCCCCCTCAACACGACGTTCAATTACAGTGAGGCTGTATTAACCCCATAAAAATTGACCTCATTTCAATTAACCCAGAAATAACAGATAATTTCAATTAATCCCCCAGTTCATTTATATTGTGCGTGAGAGGGCGGTAGCACCCCTTACACAGAATTTTATGTCAAAACTGTTCCTAAACCTATTTTAAATGTGTTTATTATCTTACCTCATTATATATCTTAGTAATTTTTATCTTGCCTTATTAATATTAAGACTTAATATGAAATCTGTATTTAGAGTATTAAAATGCAGGGTAAGAGAGAGTCGTGTAAATGACACACAAGGTTCTTCTTGAATTGAAATAAGGTACTTTTTTTTATCTGCGTTTCAAAAAAGGGATATTATTGTAGAAAATTTCTTGTATGAAGCTCGCGTCGAAATCAGTTTATTTGGTATTCGGATTAAGGCTAATTATCTAAACTAATGTCCGGTGTCTGAGGGAAGATACCCTGTTTGGGTGGATCATTCTAAGAAGTCCTATCAATTATTCACACGAGATTAAAAGACAATCGCAGTAAATTCCGAACGACTGGATCGACGAGTGCGGCCCGGGGACGATTCCACTCTTTCCGTCTATCTTCCAGAGCAGACCCGCTTAGCGGGGCACTCCGAAATCGTAAAACAATGCAATTATGATTAAAAAAAAAGTTAATTTTAGAATACAACAAAATTGAAATAAAATAAAATATATTAAAATAAAGTGGTGGCAATTGAATAGCTACTGCTATTGAAGTCTCTACAAGTTAATAAATCTCAGGGATGTAAGAGTCCGCTTTTTCTGCCACCATTATTCGTTTACAGAAATTTGTACCTCATTTTTCCAGTGTAGAAATTTTAGTAGGAAAATTCTGGTGGCAAAGAAAGTGGTACTCTTTTATTCTTCAATAATTCAATACAGATTGTTTAACATGAAATAAAATACTAAAAAATAAATTGCATTTGATGATCTTTTTTGCTATTTCTTTGGCTGTCGATCATATTTCAATAAATATATAACATAAAAAATATAATCTGATACGAAGTCAGTAATTTTATTTTATTACATGCAGTATTCTAAAGTTATTTTTATGTTACATCTCAGATTATTTCTTTTCTGCAAATCCCAAAATCTAAAATAATACTATAAATGGCTTTCTAAAATATGAAATGGATTTAATGTCTTTGCTTTCTCAATAAAAAGAACTATGTATGTGATGTTTCAAAGTCATTGCAGTGTATAAAATAGTTGAATTTTTGTTGTTGTTGTTGTTTATTTAAAATATTACTTTTTTTTTTTTTTACATCTATTGCGGAATGTGTTTTTCGCCATCGTCTCAAAATATAATTTTAAAAAATAGCTTTATGGTTTAACAAAGTTTTAAAGTAAAAGTATATAAAAGCATAAACTGAAAACATTATATAATAACACTTTCGCGACCGCGTGTTTTGTCTTTCTGACTGTAAGCATAGCTGCCAATATTTTAATTTATTTTAATTTAATTTATTTATTATTTTAATACTTTTAGCCCCGCCTTTATTTCGCACCACTTCATTTATAGAATAATTTTCTGCAATACATAACTTTGAAAAAATAAGACAAAATTACCTTTAAAAAAATAGGTGGTACGAAATAAAGGCGGGGCTAAAAATACTCCGGAATAAATTAAAATATTGGGAGCTATGCAGTAAGGTCCGCCTGTGGGCGTAATTCTCCCAAGTTACAATATTTCAGAACAAATTTGCTATATTCACATTTATGCTACAAATGGATATACATTATAATTATATTCTCCCTAATCAAAGTATTCGTGTCCATATTTAGTACAGTCAAATTAGACCAAAAGAAACACCAAATAAGGGAAAAAATTTATAAAGTTTTGAAACTTTGGAATAACATTCCTGGAGGGCTCTAGTAATGTAAAACAAAAAAGTTCCTCCTTCCTGTGGGGGAGCTACCCCCCATTTTCCCCCTTTTCCCCTCTAGACCATATAGCTCTTTCATATTAGGAAAAACAGATATAATAATTTATAAACGCTTGAAATTTTAGGATAACATTCATGAAAAGTCTAGTAATGGACAAGAGAAAAAAAATGACCTCCATGTGCGAAAGCTACCCCCCCCCCCTTTCCCCCCAAAACTGTTTAGCTCCTTCAACTTTTTTTTTTTTTTTTTTTTTTTTTTTAATGAGGGACTATAAAAAGCTTATATTATAGGAACAAACATTTATAAAGTTCCCCCCTCCGAAAAAAAAGTGTAAGCTCTTTCAGATTTGAAGGAAAAAAAAAGCAGAGGAAAAAATTTATAAACATTTGAAACTTTGAAACATTGCAAACTTTGAAACAACACTCATGAATAGACTATTATTAAAAAAAGAAGACACTCCCCTCCCTTCCCTGATTAAGCACCCCGCCCCCCTCCTTTCTCCGCAAAACATACAGTTCCTTTAAATTATGGAAAATTGGAGACTCTAAAGGATTAAAGGAATTTATTACAGATGTATATACTTATAATGTTCTGAAATTTTGAAATAGTGCTCTCGAGAGCTCTAGCAATGGAAAAACGGAAATTCCACACCCCTCTTCATCAGTGAGCGGAGGATACCTCTTTTCCTCCGGAATTGTACAACTTTTTCAGATTAAGAAAAACGAAAAAATAATTTATAATATTTTAAAATTTTAGGATAGCATTTATGAATTGTCTAGCAATGGAAAATAGAATAGGTCTCCCTACTTGGGGTAGGGAGGAGAGCTCCCCCCCCCCCTCTTCCTCAAAATCCCGTTTTCCTCTTTTCGATCAAAGATAATCCAACCGTGACTTTTCAGTTTTTCATTTTTTACACAAAATCGTTACTATTACAAAAAATAATTCTTTTTTAATACCTCATATTTGATATATATATATATATATTCATATATACTATATATATATATATACGACCAATCTTTTGGGAGTATTTGGCAACGTAGAAAAAAAAAATGAGTTCTTGATTTTGGTATGCTTTGCATATTTTTTACAGATGAAAATAATGTACGCTCTTCTTTCAACTTGGTCATATACAAAGAACGGGTTTTAAATATTTTGAATTTGCTCAACGCTTAGAAATTTCTGTTATCGAAGCAAGCATAGCAAAAGATGACGCAGATGCTTTGATAGTTAGGAAAGCAATTGATTCATCTGATTTAAACAAGCAAGTCGTTATTGTTGGATAAGATGTGGACCTTATAGTTTTACTGATAGCACTTGCCCCAGAAGATAAGGGCATTCTATTCATGAAAGAAGGAAAGGGAAATGTCAAAGCAAGATTTTATAGTTCCAAGGATTTGCAAAGTTCATCTGTTATTAAAAATGTCGAGGATTCTATTCTATTTCTTCACGGAATGAGTTCGAAGTGGTTGCGACACCACTTCGGCCATGTTTGGAGAAGAGAGAGTGCAAATAGTTCAATCGTTTAACCGATCTCACCATCTCTATGATGCACCCAAAGTGTTCAACGATCCAAGATCGACTCATGAATCAATTGAAAAAGCTGGTGAAAATTTTATTGGTGAGATGCTCAGTAAAGTAAAAAAAAAAAAAAAAAAAGAAAGAAAAGAAATGAAAAAACGCGCCTATAACTTCTGAAATGAAATAAGTGAACGATCTCATAATTCAATATTTAATGAATTAGTAGGACAGGCAAGCAATGCTGTCATCCTATCGTGCTTGCCACCTACCACTGATGCTCCATTTTCATCGGGTTTACCAGCATGTACAGATGTGGTTGGGGAATCGCTTGAATCCTAAGATCTGGGGCTGGAAAGTATCTAATTCATACTTGTCTCCTCTATATCTTAAACAAGCGCCTGCTTCAGAAAAATACTAGATTTGATTCCATGTGGCTGTATGCCAGGTTGTGGAAGGAAGTGCAAATGTGTAAAAGCAAATTTATTGTGTACAGGAATGTATAAAAATTGTCACGGGCAAACCTGCACCTATAAAGAACCCATTGACATGACAGAGTAGTTTGAAGATGACTTTCATGATGAACTTGATTACTTTTTATTCCATGTTCAGACGATTTTGTAAGTAATAAATTATTGACTTACATTAAAATTATTTTATCTACATTTTATTTATATATTGCTATATTTATAGTTATTACCTGAATTTCATTATTATCATTTCAATTTATTTTATTTTTTACAATTTAGTAGCTTTTAAAAACTTAAAGGAAAAATGATTTTTCGTTTATGCATAATGAAGAGGACAATTTGTGCAGAATTCTTCAAGGCATATATGTATATATTTTAATTATTATAATAGTAGCTGTCTTTGAAAACCAAATAATTTTGTGTTAAATAAAAAAAGAAATAAAAGGAGGGAGGGGGGAGGAAAACTCACGGAAAATTTTGATGTAGTTCTTATGGAGGGAAAGGGGAGTTGGAAGCCCCTCTCAAAGACTGAACTTTTCTGTTTCCCATTGAGATACCCCATATGATTAATGTCCATAACTATTTTTTTTTTTTTTTAATTGAAGGAACTGCAGTATTTTTGAGGGGAGGGATCATTCTTCCTATGGAAGGTTTTTTTGTTTTCATTGAAGCCTTTTGAAGCATACTAGCTAAAAAATTTCAAAATTATATAAATAATTTCTATTTTCTTACTTTCAATGGATTATACAATTATAGGGCGAAGGGACAGGGAGAGAAGCTCTTGCTCCAAAAGAGGGTGAATTATTATTATCATTATTAGACAACTCAACAATTTTGTCCACAAACTATAAAATTCTACAAATTATTTCCCCATTTGTTTTAATTTCAACAAGTTATACGAATTTTTTTTTTTTTTTTGGAGGGGGGAAGAGGGGAAAACCCAGAGAAGGGAATTTTTGTGTTTTCTATTATTAGACCCTTCAAGAAAACTTTCCCCAAAACTAAAAACTCTTATATAACTTATTTTCGTATTTTTCTTAATTTCAGCAAAATTGAACTATTTTTTTATTAGTGGTGGTGGGGTGGGGGAGGGGCAGAGCCTGATTAAGGGGGAAGCACACATTATCTCCGCTCTCACCGGAATATTTTTACAATTATTTTTTACTTCATGTCATAGAAATTCCACGCTTTGACGAGGAAATATTTTTTATAAAAAATGAACGGTGTGAAACAATCCAATTTACTCACCATTAATAAACACCAGAATTCTTTTAAAATAATTTTTGATGAGAATTTTGTGTTTATTATAGGAGGAAAGTATTTGTTAAAAAATAACGGTGTAAGTATGAATGCCCCTTAATCAGGCTCTGGGGAGGGGGGAGGTGAAGGATGTGAGTTCCCATTGCATGGAATTTTTTAAAATTTTGTATCCCATTACTAAGTACCTCAAGAATATGTTATACAAAATTTCAAAACTCTATTTAACCATTTTTCTTATTTTCAATAAGTTACATAATCTTTTTTTTGAGGGGGGGGGGGGGGAGAGGGAGAAGAAAGCTCTTACCCCAGGGTGGGAAATTTTTTTGTTTTCAATTATTAAATTAGTCAGGAATGTTGTACCAAAATTTCAATAATCTATAAATTAATTTTCCATTTTTTTTTTCTTTATTTAAAAGAATTATACAGTTCTTTTTTTTTTTTGGTGGGGGGGAGGGGGTAAGCTCCCACCCCACGGTGGGGAACTTTTTGGATTTGCATTAGATCCCTCAGGAATGCTATGCCGTAATTCTAATACTCCATTAATTAATTCCCTATTTTTTTTTCTTCATTTCAACGAATTATAATGTTTTGGGGAGGTAGTCGAGGAAGCTCCACCCCACAGTGTGGGGAACTTTTTTGTTTTGAATTATTTGACCCTTCATAAGTATAATCCCACAGTTTCAAAACTTTATAAATTTTTCCCCTTATTTTACCTAATTTGGCTGTACTAATTACATTTGATTGTACAAATTTGAATATTGGGTATATTCCTAAGAAATAAGTAAGATACAAATCGCAAAAGAAACGCCCACTGGAGATGTAACAGGTTTTCAAATTACGTGAATCTACGTCAGCGGCAGGGAAAGTGTTAAGTAATGCGTTATTTTAATCCAAAATTTCTGTTGCGAAATGTTTCATTAATCATATGCATTATGTTGTGAAACATTTAATATATTTATGGGTAATTTTAGAAAATATTAATTAAAATAATAACATACATAATATTTTCAGTTTATATTCTTTTTAGGGGTGGGAATCGATTAAGAGTTTTAACTGGGTTAATCGTAGTTCATTAATCGGTTAATCGGTCGATTAATCGGATTTTTAGTCGGTTTTCATTTTTCTTTATATAATTTTATTTCAATGATGATTAAAACTCTCATATTGTGTGTGTGTGTATATATATATATATTATTCATAAGTTTGACTGATTTTTTTTTTTTTTCAAAACTTTTGTCTAATTAATTATATTTGTTTCATAACTGAAATTTAAATCAATTTTCAGAGTAATAGTTGGTGACTTTAAGTGTTAATTTTATATAAATATTTTCCCTTATTCAATTTTATTTATTATTATTATTTTTTTTAAATAAATTAATTTTTCGATTCATGTTGAAAGAAACATTAAATGAATTTACACATATTTTAGTTTTACATTTGCAGGTCTTGTGCATCTCGCACGTCACTATTTTTAAATGAATTCTCAAAATTCGATATAATTATCATAATAATCTCAAATTCTTATACTTTAGTTCTTCTTTGCCGCTTCGGACTAGAATACAGAATATTATTTTCTGTTTCTACTTGAATAGTTACTATCAACAATTCTGAGCAGACAATAAACGCTTGAAGATACTGTGGAACTCTGTTGACATTTCCTCCATCAGAGGGATAGTGGAAATCTCAATCCTTTATTTTATTTTATTTTACTTTATTTTATTTTATTTATTTTATTTTTTTAAATCTTTAGCATTTCTATTTTTTGAAAGCTTCTTGTTTCTGAGAATTATATTACCCTAGCCAACTTTTTCTGTAGAAGGCTACAGACAAGTGGTGTTGCTCCAGCATGCACATGAAGCGGGATTTTGTTTAATAACTGTCCTCCCCTTTTTCTCTATCAACAAAAGTGCAACAACTTCTTTTGAGAGGTTTTATTTTTATTTATTTATTTATCTTATTTTTTATTTTTTTGCTTTTTCATTATTTGATGGATGTTTCTTAGAATGTTTCTTAGCAAAATACGTGAAAAAATATTTTGTAGGCAGAACAATATTTTTACTTTAATTCGTAGTTTGAAAATTTTAATCGGATTTTGAAAATTTTTAATCGAATTAATCGATCTGATTCCCGATTAAAAAAATTGTTCGGAACTAATCATTGATCGATTAACCGAACCGATTAATCGGCACAACCCTAATATTTTGACATTAATAAAATTATAATATGCTAAAAAACTGCTATCAGGGATCAAACACGGGCGCAGAACTCATTCCACTATCAATGTAACAAAATGTTCTACTTCTTAAATCAACGATATTATTGGTAGAAAAATTTCTTAAACAAATACTGGTATGAGTTCTTCACCCGTTTCAACCCTGTAATATTGGGAATAACAAACAAATAACGGTTATATTATTTCCATTACATAAAATTATAAGTTTACTTTATAGCCAAATTACTATTAATATATATTACGCTGTTATGTTTTCGAAATATATTTAAAATTTCAGACTCGTTATCAAATATGTATTTAAAGTGTGTGAAAGAAAATTTTTCATTACATCTAATTTAATGAAAAAGCTTATTTTTTTACACGGCAATTAAAATTATATTAAATTAAGATTTTAGATATTATTTTTAGTATTACTACTTTAACATGTAGAGTGCATGTTAAAGAAATGTTCTGAAATATAATATGCAAGAAAAAATATTGCTCTACTCACACCGAGTCTTTGATGCTGTATAATGAAATTGTATATTCAATGTTATTTATTTCATTAATAACTAATTGAGTATCAGTGGTACAGATAAAGCAAAACACAAATAAAATATGAGTTATGAAATGAATGAAGAATGGGTTAAGAAATCAATTTATGACAGTATAAAAAATAATGAACATGTATTTGTCGAAATACATTGAAATGCAATAAGTACATATAATGTATGTGCTGAAATATGTTATCATTAATATCTTGTCAACATTTATTATTACAATTCCACATAACAAACAAATAGAAAAAGCAAGTTAAGATCAAACATGTATGAAAGAAATGAAATTAATCATGAGCCGAAATGTAATGAATATTTGTTTTGTATAAATGTAATTTCACTAACATTGAACATAATAAGTATACATATAAAGGATAATTGAAGAACATTCTGTAATTGAAAAAAAAAAAAAAAGAAAAAAAATGTATGTATTGCTGTAATATAGTGCTGATTTTTATCATTATATTTTAGATGAGTATAATTTAAATAATCAGTCACAAAAATACAAATTTTATTTTATTTATTTATTTTTAATCATATATTACTTTTAACTAAAATTTCAATTGTTACAGAGTTTTTCTGGACTTTAATTTGCAAAAACAGGTTGACGAATGACAGCCTAAATCGTTTGGATTTTATATTTATATTGGTATATTTTTAAGGGTAACTAATTGTAAGTTGATATTACCATAGATGACAACATTTTAATATTTTCCGGAGTATTTTAAGCCCCGACTTTATTTCATGCCAAATATATTTTAACAGAAACATTTTCTGAATTTATCGAAGTTTTATATTGGAGAAAATTTTGCTGTAAGTAAAGTGGTGCGAAATAGAGGCGGGGCTAAAAATACTGTGTTATAAATTAAAATGTTAGCATCTATGTATTATATGTGAGATATTCATAGATTTTAAGTTTAAAACAATTTAGAACCTAATGTATTAAGAAATACAGTGTCGGGTAGCGTAGCGCTGGCTGTGGCTACCTGAGTCGTATCAGATATTGCGTGAATAAAAGTGAAAAGAAACAAATGCAAAAGAAACAAAAATTGAGATTAGAAACAATATAATTTTAATATGGCTCGAAAGGGGATGGGGTTGGGGTTAGAAAGTAAACGCTCCCTATCCTTCAGTGTTGGAAGAATGTACGTATGCTGTCCAAAACTAATCGCTCTTATTAGTGGTGTGCAATAGAGAGACATACAACTATCCGTGAGGCAATAGCCACTATCGCTATCAAGTGGGGCTCGATATGAAAGGCATTAGCAAATACTACCTCATAAACAGGTTTCTCACGAGAAAGCGGTAGAAATATCCTTGTTTGATACAATGTGCCTCAAGTATATTTTTCAATAAACAATGTTCGACTGTGTTCATCTCCTACATTAGTTTTCAGCATGAACTCCTCCAATCAGAGGATCGCGATTCAGTAAATCCTCTCTTCTTACTCTTTTCAAACCTTCTTGAAGCAAATTATCTTCCAGAGCTTCTTAATAGAATAGAAAAATAGAAATATGGTACTTTTATTATCTGCGTTTCAAAAAAGGGATATTATTGTAGAAATTTTCTTGTATGAAGCTCGCGTCGAAATCAGTTCATTTGGTATTATGATTAGGGCTAATTATCTAGAGTAATGTCCTGCGCCTAAGGGAAGATACCGTGTTTGGGTTGATCATTCTAAGAGATCCTCTATCAAATATTCGCACGAGATTCGAAGACAATCGCGGTAAATTCCGAACGACTGGATCGACGCGTGCGCCCTATTGACGACTCCCACGCTTTCCATCTTTAATCTTCGTGAGCAGACCCACTTTGTGGGGCACTCCGAAATCATGAAATAAAGCACACCAAATATAAGAGGATGATCCATACAGACAAACAAAATTCAAATAAAATAAAATATAAATAAATAAAGTGGTGGCTGTTGAATAAAGTCCTTACAAGTTAATAAATTCAGGGATGAAAGAGACCGCCTTTCTGCCACCGTTATTCGTATACAGAAATTTGTATCTCATTTTGTGTAGAAATTTTAGTAGGAAAGTTCTGGTGGCAAAGAAAGTGGCACTCTTTCATCCTTGAGCAATTCAATACAGATTATTTAAAACGAAATAAAATACAAAAAATATAAATTGCATTTGATGATTTTATTTGCTATTTCTTTGGCTATCGATCATATTTCAATAAGCATATATAACATAAAAAATAAAATCTCATACGAAGTCAGTAATTTTATTTTATTACATTCATTATTCTAAAGTTATTTTTATGTTACATCTCAGATTATTTCTTTTACTCAAATCCCACAAACTGTTAAATAATACTACAAATGGCTTTCTAAAATATGAAATGAATTTAATGTCTTTGCTTTCTGAATAAAAAGAACTATGTATGTGATGTTTCAAAATGCATTGCAGTGTATAAAAAAGTGGAATTTTTGTTGTTGTTGTTTATTTAAAATATTACTTTTTTTTTACTTTTTGAGCTTTTGCGGAATATGTTTTTCGCTGTGGTCTCAAAATATAATTTTAAAAAATAGCTTCATGGTTTAAGAAAGTTTTAAAGTAAAAGTATAGGAAAGAATGAACTGAAAATATTATATTAACACTTTCAGGACCGCATGTTTTTGTCTTTTTGACAGTAAGCATAGATGCCAATATTTAATTTATTCCGGATTACTTTTAGCCCCGCCTTTATTTCATACCACTTTTCTTATAAAAAAAATTTTCTCCAATACCTAATTCATAGATTTCATAGAATATTCATAGATATTCATAGATTTTAAGTTTAAAACAATTAGAACCTAATGTATTAAGAAATACTGTGTCGGGTAGCGCTGGCTGTGGCTATCTCAGTCGAATCAGATATTGCGTGAATAAAAGTGATTTGCAAAAGAAACGAAAATTGAGATTAGAAACAATATAATTTTAATATGGCTCGAAAGGGGATGGGGTTGGTGTTAGAAAGTAAACGCTCCCTATCCTTCAGTGATGGAAGAATGTACGTATGCTGTCCAAAACTGATCGCTCTTATTAGTGGTGTGCAATAAAGAGACATACAAATATCCGTGAGGAAATAGCCACTTTTAAAATCGCTATCAAGTGGGGCTCGATATGAAAGGTATTAGCAAATACTACATCATAAACAGATTTCTCATGAGAAAGCGGTAGAAACATCTTTGTTTGATACAAAGTGCCTCACGTGTATTTTTCAATGAATAATGTTCGACTGATTTCATCTCCTACATTAGTTTTCAGCAAGAACACCTCCAATCAGAGGATCGCGATTCAGTAAATCCTCTCTTCTTACTCTTTTCAAACCTTCTTGAAGTAAATTATCTTCCAGAGCTTCCAACCTAATCCGGCAAATTGTTAGTACCACACCGTTTTCTATACCACTTAATTTTTAAAGCAATTCTTTTCAAATGTACCAACGATGATTAAAGAAGAAAAATACTCTAAAAATTTAGTGGTGTAGGAAAAGGGGCGGTACTAACAATTTGCCCGATTAGGTTGGCAGCTCTGATTTCAAATGTTGCGTCCGATGCAGAGTTCCCAACTTTTATAATTTATTCACGAGCATTTTTAGCCCCACCTTCTTTTCGCGCCAGAAATTTTGTAGACTTTTTCTGTTTAATATGTGAAATTAAATAAGAAGAAAATCATTTTTTAAAATTTCCGGTATGAAAAAGAGGCGGGGCTAAAAATGCTCGTGAATAAATTGTAAAAGCTGGGATCTCTGGTCCGATGTTTACATTTGTGGATTTCGTTTATGCTTAAAAATAACCATGTACTCCTCTCCTTAAGTCATTTTAAAGCTTTGAGAGGCAATGTTTTATACTTCAGAACATATGTTCTTCTGACTGATATCAGCTTTACTTATTTATGCTACATAAGATTGTTTTTTAGCTTTATCACAGTCTTTGATTAAATTCTACCAATGCTACGGGATAAGCTAGTTATACTAGCAGATTTGTCTAATATTGCAGATCTAATCATTTTACTAATGTCGAACGTTAAAAACATATGGAAACATCTGCTGCCAAAACTAAGTGAGGACTCACAGCATCATTATGTTTATAAATTTAATTTCACAATGAAAGTTATTAAAAATGAAATGAAATTCATTTGATTTTAAAGGAAAGTAAAAACTTTTTTGACTATTCATATTAAAATAAAATAATTATCCTATAAAATGTTTGGAGATCATATGTAATTTCAAAATGTTACGTAAACAAATGTACTACATATACAATTATTACTGTATTAATATATGCAATTATTACTGTATTATGCTGTATTAAAATAATAATGATTTTTACCCTCACTTAATAAAATTCCAAGTATATTTCCTAGTTAAAATATATTTTAACATGTGAAACTGTTACATACTCTGAAATTTATTTAATCCCTGAGGCGAGTTATTAAAAAATCATTTAGGAACACTGGAAAAAAAAATCTTAAAACCTAAGGGAAATATTCTAAGTATTAGGGGGACCGGAAAATAATGTCGTTTTGAATTAATAAAATGAAACCGGAAATTTTTGTTTAACAGTGTTTACATGATACTTTACAAATAGCCATCTTATAAGTTACCTAAGAATATCTTAAATTTTATACAGGATAAATTTCCGATGTCAGTATTTTAGTTCAAAACGACATTATTTTCCGGTCCCCCTAATAAATAGCAGAAATCACTTTTTATAATTTTCAAATGTCACACTGCATTTCGAAATTCCCGATAGAAAATTGCCTCTTCTTAGATAACAAATATACATTACAATTCACTTGGTATAGTATTCATGTTTTGCTTAGCATTATTATTAAGTAGAATTAAGTATTTTCTTAGTTTTATTATCTCATTTATTTATTTTCTTGTTTATTTCTACAATTCTACTCACACCAGTTGTAATATCTACTTTCTACTTTATAAAGTTTTTCTTTTCATTTTTATGAACGATGTGCATTGCCGCTTTTACTGCAGTACTCGTGCTTGCTTTATTCGCCTGATGAATTGTCGTGTGTTTTTTCGACCCGAAACAATTGTTGCGAGTTTATTGCATTTTATGGTGTTTATTCAAAGTTTGTGATTTGTGAGTAATATTTTTTGCAACGCGAGTTTTGTGGTGCTTTTTTATTAAATATTATTTAGTGTATTGGATTTGTGAAAAAAATATTTGAAAATAACAAAAGTAATCGATATCTTTTTCTGAAATCAACTCTTCCATTACGTATAGATTAACCCTTTATCTACTGCATTATGATGTACTGCAATTTTTTTCGTGCAATATATTTTTTTTGAGTCACTACATCAAAAATTAAGGGATATACATAAATAAAATACTCATCTTTGGGAAATTTAATCCGTTAGAGCTAATTAATTAAATTGGTACTTTAAAGTACCGTCAGTACACGAAGGGTTAAAATAGTCTCATAATACAAAAAGACCGTATGACTTTTTTAAACTCAGTTTTAACTCTTAAAAGTGTTAATAACGAGCGAACACTAATATGTTACAGCACAAAAAAATTTATTTTTGAAAATTATATATTTTTTTTATTTACTTACTTTTTTTACACATAAAAACAGGTTTTACACAAACTTAAATTTGATGATATTCAAAGAAACAATTTTTCTTTTCATTAATACGCAAAAATACATTACACGTTGCACATTTTGAGTGAGGTTTCGATTGAATGTTTTTTAAAGCACAAAATTCACAACAACCCCGATTCGAAACAAAAGTTGGCCAATGGCATCCACGATTTTCTAAGCAGATATCTTTACAAACAGACATGTTCCCTTTCCTCCTCTTGTATGCACAGAAAACTTGCTCACTGCCATTAGATTTGGGTCTTCCTTTTCGTTTAGGTTCTGATTTTGATTTTGTAAGCAGTCCTTTGGTTGTGTAACGCCTATATTCCAAAGAAGATATGTTTTCTTGCTACTCTTTATATGCTATATATGCAGCTAAATGTTCAAATGTGGTATCCACAAACTCAGATTCTTATGGGTAAAATGGGAACTTCGGTCTGAACATCTCTTTTTTTTTTTTTTTCCATTGCCTATTCACTCTTGATTTACTGCATCCTGGGGTAGGAAGTACTGCATTTTCTGAACATGAACTACTGCACCATGGGTCTTGTTCAGTCTCTTGATCGTCTTCTTCAGAATCCGACGAAAATTCTAGCAGATTATTTGCTGGGACTTCTTCATCTGAAGAATCATCTGTTAGTGCACAACTGCTTTCAGATGGTAAAATACAAAGCCTCTGTAATAAACACAAAGCCTCTTGAAGTCGGAGCTTCATTTTCCCAGACATTATAGGAAGAGAAAAAAATAATAGCACCTTGAAAAACGTCTATTACTGTTAAATCTCAGTTACACAAAAAGAAATTAAAATATTGTTGTTTTTAATAAAGAATAGATATTTCATTTAATTGTGTGGCAAAAAAAAAAAAAAAAAAAAAAAAAAAGAAAAACAAGCTCAGATTCAAATTTCAAAACTTTTCGAAAAAGTTAAAAAAAAAAAAAAAAAGTAAAAAAAGCGAAATAAATAAGTTAAACTAGAAAGAAATTCTAAAAAAGCATAACTCTATTACAGTTTAGTAATGACCCTACAAAGCAATGAAATACAATAATAAACTACATGGACGTAAAGTAAACACGAAGTTGTAATTTCTCTAACACCCAGTGTACTGACGGTACTTATAAGTACCACAAAGTTAATCAACTGTAAAATCAATTATATACACTGTTCACTCAAGTTAAATAGTCAAATCGTTTTCTAAGGTCTTAACTAACATATAAAAAAATAAGGAACTTAACTTTTGACTTTAACTACTTTTGCGGAACAAAACTGACAATCTTGGCAATCCGATCAGAATGACAGCTGAAAACGCAACATCAGTTTTAAAACTATTCGTCTTCCCAGCTAAAATACTCTTCATAGAACCCGTGCTGCCATGTATACTGGAAGAACGGAATTCAAAGAGTGTTCTTGCTAAATACCATTAGAATATTTGTAAAAATGGTTATTCTATGTAATTTTGAAATGGGTGGTACTTATAAGTACCGTCAGTAGATAAAGGGTTAAGAACTATGTTTTTATTGCTATTTAATAAATGACACAGGAATAAAAGAAGCAAACTTAATACTACAAATGATGAATGCGTATTAAGTTTTTTTTTAGAATTGAAAATATCATATTGCTAATATAATATGATATTTTATTATAATATTCTACTAAAATAATATTTAAAGGGAAAAAAAAAGAATAAATAAATAATTTAAAAAAATAAATGATCTTATGAAAAATAACAAATTACAGGTATGTTACAGCCCGTAATTTTCAAGGCAAATATATTTTTCAAAAGTAGTCCTATGATTACTATTGAAGGATAATCTTTTTTACGATTAATTAAAAACTGGTAATTTTGTGGCTACAACAAGACTTTCTTCTGTATAATTTTACACAAATTCATGCAGTAGAAATTATTTATTAAATTATTATTTATGAAAATTATTTTCCATGATGAATGCAGATGACTTTTATGTGACGTGACAGAATTGTAACAATAAAAGCCGAAAGAAAATAAATTTCGTGCCAACATTAGAAGAAATGCGATTTATTATTATTATTATTATTTCCATAAAAAATGAAAACAAAATCAATAATTTTGTTTTAAATTATCACTGTTCTATGGTTGAACTATTAGTTTAAAACCATTGACGTTTCGTTTAATTTGTTCTCTATTTCCTCCGGAAGATACTCATAGTGAAATTTTGCATCTTCTGGGAGGTGGGGGGAAGCGACGCTCCCATATGCACAAAAGTTTTTCATAGTTTAAAAGTATTATATAGCTTAGTATATTTATAATAAATATCTAGATATTTTTAACTGCATCAATTTTGATGCATTTCATCATTTTTTGTACCATTAAATCTCATGCATATTATTTAGTATACTATAGAATGTTTTCTATTTAAGATAGCATAAATAGTGCCACTGGTTTGTGTACAGGGGTCAGAAAAGAATTCGAATACATTACGGTTAATAAGAGATAATTCTTTAAAGGGTATTTTAACAGCTTTATATTGACGAAACATAACGAATTTAATGTACATTATCAAAATATGTTCCCTATGGAGTATGATTAGCTTCAAACGTTAGACCATATAGCACACTTTTTCCACAGAGCATCTTAAGAAAGCTGTTTCAGACATCCTGAGAATGTCCTGAAGGAAAGATATGATATATGGGCGTTTACGGTGGACAATATAATATGAAAAATAATTCATATTAATTTTACAATTACACGTTAAAAATAACTTTCCTTATGTACATTTATACGAAATTTAATCCTACACTGCCTTGATAAAAATTAAAAAAATAAATAAATAATATATAGGATCACAGCGCAACGTGTTGAACGATTAGTCCCTAAATGTAATCGGCCCCAATTTAGTATTAAATGTTACGCAAAGCATCAAATGTTACATTTAATGAACATGCATTTGTCCAATTGCATCCCAATTTCATTAAGTACATATAATATATGTGATGAAATAGGTATTACTAATATCGCGATAATATTTATTATTACAATTCCACATAACAAAGAAATACAAAAAGCAAGTTAAGATCAAGTATGTTTGAAAGAAATCAAATTAATCATAAGCCGAAATGTATTGAACATTTCTTTTGTATAAATGCAAGTGCACTTTTACTGATTATAATAAGTACATATAAAGGATATGTTGAAGTATATTTTGTAATGAAAATAATGTAAAAATTGTTACAATATCGTGCTAATTTTTATCATTATATTTTAGTGTAATTTAAATATTAAGTTTTAAAAATTAGCAAATTATTCCTTTTTTTTTTTTTTTTTTTTTTTTGTCATATTTTACTTTTAACTAAAATTGCAACTGCTACATAGTTTCTCTGAGAGTTTAACCCTTTTGCACTCGAAGTGTTTTTCGCATCGGTATACCAGCAACTCGGAGCTATTTTCCAAATATTTGGTGATTCGCATATAAACCTTCATAATTTTTCTGGCACTCATGGAATAATTTTTCGTACTAGAAAATGCTTCTTAAAAAGCGTGGCTTGAAATCAGAATTAGAATTGTGTAAGAGATCTATTCAAAAATACAGAAGTACAGCAGGGTTCGTAGTTTCCGCTTTTTAGCTAGTCTAGCTAAATCTAATCTGGTTTAATATAAGATCTGGCAGTTCATACGTTACGCTAGCCGCGTAATAAAAGGCTAGCATAATGCACCTTTTACGAAGGCTGCGCCTTCTTTTTTGCCAGTGGCCTCTTTTATGTCCACCACTTTGTATTTTCCAAATGTGCGGGCCTGAAATGTGATGGAAAATTAACCTTTTGGATTCAAACCTTCTTTAGTAAGCGTAATGAGCTATCCGACAACAGTTTTAATAAAAAAATGCAAAATTTAAAACATAAGAATTTTTAATATAAACATTTTTTCCCCATATTTGATGTATATTTACATATTACAAACATTATGTACGAATATTGTGATTTATAATTTTCCATTGTGTGATATTTTGCTAAGCGTTCTTGGCCATTTACCAATGGCCAAGGCAAGCAACGCCCAAAGACACTTAATAAAAATGTAGGTGTAGTCTCTTTTTTACCAAAGTATTATACCTGTGATAGCACTTTTAGTTGTAGAACATTATTGGTGGATATAAGATATATAGTAACTTAATTGGTCATGGCGCCTCTCGAGCGCCGTTCGAGTTGAAGTAATGAATCGGATGTCGCCTGAGAGGCGACGTTCGAGTGCAAACAGTTAATACACTTTAATTTGTAAAAACAGATTGGGGAACGACAGCCTATCTAAATACTAAGTTTGAATAAATTTAGTTCATTGTTTCGTGAGATACAGCGGTCGCAAAATTTGTGAAACACGCACCCAGAAAACACAGACCGACATTTTGTAAAAACAGTCAAATCGTATTCAGACCATCCCAAAATATGTAGATCTATCAAAAATTGGAGTTCGGAAATTTTTATGAAACCAATATTTTCTCTCTACATAAATAAAAGGAAGTTAAAAAAAAAAAGAAAAGAGAAGAAAAGAAAGAAAATGTTGTATGAAAATCACGAGAGTAGAAAATACGTGTTGTACCAGCCACAAATGTCCATGTTTAAACAGAATGATGAATAAACTAGTTTTTTCATTTCTACGATTAACTTCGTTATTTTAAGTTTAATGTCAGAGCCTGATTAAGGGGGAAGCCTTACCGGAATATTTTTACAATTATTTTTTACTTCATGTCATAGAAGTTCCACGCTTTGACGAAGAAATATTTTTTATAAAAAATGAACGGTGTAAAACAATCAATTTACTCACCGTTATTAGACACCAGAATTCTTTTAAAATAATTTTTAATGAAAATTTTCTGTTTATTATAGGAGGAAAGTATTTGTTAAAAAATAATGGTGTAATATAAATAATGTGTGCTTCCCCTTTAATCAGGCTCTGTTTAATGTTTCACATATTTAAAAAATTAACAAGAATTTGGAAGACATTAATGAATTTCAATATTCCAGAAACGAGAAATATTAAGAAATGACGACAACATTCTTAAAATAAATTCAATATGCAGACAAATTCAATGTTAATTTATTTCATTTACTCCTGAATGAAGACTTCTCCGATAAATTCTTGTTTTAATTAAAGCATTACCTTATTCACGTAAAGATAACATTTAATTTCAACATGTGACACAGAAAAATTTAGAATGATTTCGTTTATTACATTTCCGTCTTACTGTTTTAAATAAATATTGGTTAAAGTTTATTCCTTTTTAGAAAATTTTAGGCATACTTCCTAGCTAATGTGAATTTTAATATGTCAAATTGTTACACATTCAGAAACTTATTTATTGCTTCAAGCTAAACACCTTTAAGGCCACCGAGATGACATTTCGTAAAAGTAATGAAAAATATTCCAGATAGATAGGAAAGAGCTGCGTTTTAACTCTGAAATCTATTCCTAAATACATTGATCTTTATTTTCAAAGTAAAATATAGTTTGTATTTTAGGATGATTTTTTTTATACTACTGTTTAGCTTTACAGGATTTATAAAAGGTTTTTTAACCGTTTGTTGGACCAAACACGATAAACACTATTGCCGAATTTATGGACTCTTTTATTCAACTGCCACCAATAATGTTGATGAATGATATTTAATATATAAAATATCAGTGTAGCCAGATAAGAATTTCAAATTTTCTGGAGAACATATCGATGATTTTCTCCCGAAATGGCACAATTTTCTGATTTTTTCCCCCCTTAATAACGTACAGTGTTTAAAATGTTAAGCTTATGTGATATTGATGAAACGAATATATGTAAACATATGACAGATATTAACATACAATATTTGCAATTATTTTAAATATAAAATGGAAATTTTGGAACTTATAAACATCGCACCCTGGCAAGATAAGTCATGTATTTAAAAGAATACTCGAAAATGAAGTATTTGAGAAAAATCCTGTTTTATAATATTGTTCTTTAGGTTGATTTTTTTCAACTTAAAGAACAATGTTATAAAGGATTAATCAGCTTAGAATAAAACTGACCACAACTTCCACTAGAGGGATAATAATATATAATTTATAACAGAAAAATAACAAACCTTGCTTTGTAGAATCATTAATGTGCCACTTTTAGCACCTTTTGACAGTCAGCAAATTTTAATAAAACTTATTTTATTTAATCAGTGCAAACTGATACAAATATATACATAAAAATTCAATTTTAATTTTCCGGTAGACAAAAAGTATTAAAGTTAGCAACTATGATTGAGAATACATACGATAACTGCGAAAACATTTGTTTATTCAAATGTATAATCAAAATTCATAACGAATACAATTAAATAAAGAACTTTGTAAAGATATATTTTGCTACAAACAGAAATTATTGTTTTCTCTTTATAAATAAGCTTTAGAAAAAAAAAATATATACAATGGAATGTGTGCCACTCTTATAATTTATCCACAATTAAATTAATCTACACCCTAAATTAAATTAATATTTTTTCTCAATATTATCTTTCGAATAATGGATATTTGAGAAGTGTAAAAAAAAAAAATATTATATTTATTCTCATCTGTGATTTGTTAATACCATCTAATTAAAAGTGACATTTAAAATTAGTGGTTTTAAAATGAAGACGGACTTCCAACCCCATTGGCGGATGCTAAAAAAATATATATTTATTAACACTTTTGCGACCGCATTCTTTTGTCTTTTTGACAGTAAGTTCCGCCTGTCAACTTTATTCTACGAAGTTACGGTATTTCAAAATAAAGATTTCTGTATTCATATTTGTATTACAAATGAATGCACATTATAATTATGCTCTCTATGATCAAAGTATTCGCATCCATAGTATATTGAAAGTACAAATATGAATATTGGGTATATTTTTAATAAATAAATAACACACAAATTGGGAGAAAGACGCCTACTGGCGGATTTAGAAATTTTCAAATGAATTTTCAATGAATTTTTAATCTGCGTCAGCGGTCGCGAAAGTGTTAATTAACTTTTCTTTTTTTACGAGCATATATATATATATACGAATAATTTAGCAAATGAAATGAAATAAAAAATGTAATTTTTTGGAGTTTTATTCCATTTCATTTGTTAAATGATTCATATATTCAAGTTTTACATTTCCTTTTGCAGCAATTTTGTGCATTGGTTTGTAAATTCCCTGTTGGTTTTTCTAATCTTTAAATTTTTATTTTTATTTCATAATCATAAGTATTTTTTTTTTAATATAGAAAGTCTTTATTCATCAACCTGGAGTGAAAGGATGATTTTTATACCAACTATGTGAAAAATACCAGACCCGTGTTCGATTCCCAGCTCTGGTATTTTTCACATAGTTGGTATAAAAATCATCCTTCCACTCCAAATTTTCTAAAAATATATATTTGTTTTAAAAGTTTCTTATTTAATAGAAACATTGTTTAGCTAAGCAGCTTTTAGCGCTAGCTTTCTCTGTTTTACATTTTATCATAATTATCCTTAATTATATACCATTTTATATCATACACATATTCGTTTTAAAAATTTCTTATATATATATATATATATATATATATATAATTTCATCTTCTTTGTAAATGAACAAAATGACTGATCGCACTGAAAGAGGTTTTTGTAATTTCAAACTTTCAGAACCCAGAAATACTATGCAGTATTGCTTTACATTCCTTATCTAAATTGCAGTGTGCATATAAATGCAAATGAAATAAATAATAAAACTAATTTACTCCATTTAAGTAAATGCAAAGATTTCACAAAAAATGTTTTAAATAAGCTGTATTTTACTAAGGTAAACTTCTCATTTGATTTAATATATATCACCATAAATTTTATAACGTGTTGGATTACTTTTTTCCTGACATTATCTTTAAAATAAATAATGGTTACGTTTTATTCCGCTTTATTCTATTCTAAGTATACTTCATTCCTAACTAAAGTGAATTTTAATATGTCAAAATGTTACATCTACCGAAACTTATTTATTTCCTAAGGCTAGTTATTAAAATTCCATTCATGGCAACCTAGAAGATATTTTCCGTAAAACGTACGAGAGGTATTTTAAATAAATAGCATAAGCTATATATGTATATATTAATGGCACAATGTATTTTGGAATACGATATACGTGGTTATTATTATTATTATTATTATTATTTGAAAGGAAATACAATATATTTTATGGTATTTCAGAAAGTTATTTTTGGTACATTTTTTTCAATATTTACTACTTTTAAAAGATTTATTTGAAAATAAATTTAATAAATTTATGTTAAATCTGAAAATGAATTATTGTTAGGTAACATATATGCATATGAATTAATATCATTTTATATTCAATATTTTGATGATAAGTATACAAAACAAAATAATATATGTACATATAAATACCATGTATACATTTTTATGTTCACCATATTTTTTCCCCTCAGAAATATATAAAATTATGTTGTGAGTAAAGCTTTTGCAAATATTTTAAGTCATTGAAAAAAAAAAAACACTTGTATTATAATACTTGCTATCAGGCTTTGTCTGCATTTCTAATCACTATATTCAATGAGCAAAATAAAAACTAAAAGTAATTTTATTGAAATCTCCTGAAACTACACGTCAGGTATCTTCCTTTTTAGGCATCGTCGTCTCTGTCTACACTATGTCAATTCCGGACATGCATTTTACGCCATAATCAGGCATTTCCATAACATGCTAACTGGAGAATAAATGGCGTGCGTTTATTATTCCATAATTACATTTTTCAGACAGACTATCATCTTCACACTATGAAAACTGGTAGCAGCAACAAAAAATCTTTCCAGCTGAAAAATTTATTTAAATTAAATAACTAATCAAAATTTCGAAAATCAAGCTTCGAGGTGTATCAGGAGAAATAACTGGCATCTTTTCTGTTAATCAACTGTAAAAAGAAACACATTGACTCTGGGTCCTCACGTACGCTTTATTAGCCTGACACGCTAACCAATTGAGCTAACGGGCCATGGAAAGTCATTTTACTATTGTGTTCGTACCTCTAGAGATGATATTTTCAGAAATGTATAGATTCTTAATTAAAAAAAAAAAGAAAAAAAAAGAAAAAAAAAAAAAAAATCAAAGATTTAGGAAAAGGGCTTCGGGGAGCATCAAGAGAGAAGTATGGGTCTTCATGCAAATTTCTGTAACTCTACGATCAGTCGTTTGCCTCTAAAGTGACGGATATACACACGCACTCACATCTTGTTTTTTTTATAGAGATATGTTATATAAACACGAATAAAGAAAATATTTCCTAACAATGTAACTTAGAACGGTAGGAAGTATTTTTTTTTTTAACTCTGTGGTGTTTCTTTAATTAGTTCTTTTTTTTAGAAGAGTAATTTTTCTACTTTATGTTAATCACTGAAAAACAAGAAAAAATAGTTGTAAGGGTTAAATAGAAATGATCATTATCTATGTATGTTGAATTTTTTACATACTTTCTCCTCGCTGTCAGATTTCATTACGCATAACTAAATATTTTTAAATATATTAGCATATCTGCCAATCTTTTTTAATTTTTAAATAAGATTTTTCACATTGACGGCTATGTCTATGTGTTAGAATCCGTTTTCAAACATTCTTAATAATCAGTAGGGTGACCCTTAAAAGAGGAGGACTTTTTTTTCTTTTTTCTTTTTCGAAATCCGATACGCATACCATCTATTTTTTTTTTCTTTTTGACATTAACCCTTTGAGTGCTATGGACGCACATATGCTTTCAGCGAAAGTCATTAATATACACTATGGACACAAATACGCGCTTAGCAGATGTTATCAGTATGGACTATGGACGCAAATACGCGCCCGGCAAAAATGATCAGTGTACCGTCAACGAGATCCATACTTCGCGAAAAAGTATTCAGTCCATGTCGATCGTCAGCGCCAAACGCGCGCCGTCCGTATGGACCGCATAGGCCGCGAGTATTCAGCACTCAAGGGGTTAAACACTCTTTAGCAAAACATAGGCTCTGTGGGATAATGTTAATACGCGCCGAATTGACTGGAAAATCCTAGCATATATTAGGATTTTACCGTCAGTTCAGCACGTATTAACATTATCCTAGAGAGCTGATATTTTGCTGAAGAGTGTTTATGATTAAATAGAAAAAAAAAATAGAGTTACATAATAAAATACAGCTGCATAAGGTGCCACTGATTTGGATTTTGCTACATTTTAGACTTATATTTGAAAGCGCCTATGAATATGATTGCCTTTTATTTGAACTGCAAAAAAATAATCTCGCAGGGCTTTGGTTATATTCGTGATTAAACAATTAATTTTAATGCATCTTTAGTGTCGGTGAGATTTCTAAATCTATCGAATAAAAATAATATACATACTGGAATTCTACACATCGTACTTTTTTTTTTTTTTTTTACACTGCGTTGGGTGTCTCTAATGTGTTTTGATACGCTAAATTCAGAAATGCTTGTCTTTTCTTCCCTTCACGTAAGGGTTTTTCACCAAGTAAGGATGACTATAGGGAGAATTCATTCACACACAGGATATAACAAATTCGAATCTGTTTATGTAAAAATGCATTAAATAGGCTTACACTTTAACGTTAAATGTGTTTTATTATATCTAATCTCCCTACAGAGCTTTGTTGCTTGTGCACGGCTTCAGAGCATTGAGGGAAGGGGTTATTCTCTTCTCTATGCAGCATCCAACAATAATCTGATAACATGCTAACAGTGCTGCCAGATGGAAACTTTAAAATTTCCCTCATTTCGCTTAAAAATTTCCCTTTTTAGCATGAAATTTCCCTCAATTGCGCAACATGCGAAGTTTTAACACCATTATCTGTAAAATAATTTGCACTGAATATGGGGATGATATTGATATTGGTGTAAAGGTTAAAGCAAATTGTCTACACGTTCTAGAGGTCACTTGATCGCTGTTTTTTTTTTTTTTTTTTTTTTAATAGTTAACTTTAATTATTTAATCGTAAAAAAGACTTCGAACGATTACTGAAATTTACTATTTAAAAACGGGGTATTAAATTAAGAGATGGCTAAAGCTGGTTTTGGACCTAGGCCTGGGTAGAATGCCCTGTATAGGTATCTTTCTAAGGAACCCTAGTCAATATTCAAGCGTGTCTCTGAGAAAATCAGGGAATGCTCAGAATGAGTAGGCCGAATAAAGCTGTTATTACAAAAGGTGAAAAACAAAAAACTGTACTGATAAAAATAAAAAGGTCAAAAGGTGAGAAAAAATACTGCTTTTAAGTTCTCAGCATATATAGAAATTCGTTCGGATAGTTTATATTTGAGAAAAAAAACCCCTAAGAAATAAGGTTTTGAAAATTGACAAAGTAAGATTTCCCTTTTTGAGATGGAATTTCAAATTTTCCTTCAATACCTTAAATCTCATCGAAATTTCCCACTTTGAGGGGAATTTCCTTCAATCTGGCAGCACAGCATGTTAACACTTTCGCGACCACTGACGTAAATTAACGTCATTTGAAAATCTGTAACTCCTCCAGCGTGAGTTTCTTTTGCGATTTATGTGTTACTTATTTCTTAAGAGTACACCCAATATTCAAATTTGTACAATCAAATAGAATTAATACGAATACAAATATTTGATTAGGAAGAATATGATTACAGTAGTACCTCTGAATAAGGGACCGGACAATTTGTCTCTTAAATAGAGGTGTCCCTTCTTCAGAGGTATGAATTAATTTTAAATAGTAAGTAAGTCAAACCGTCCTTAAGAAATTCAACTTAACTGGAAATACCGGTAACACGAAACTTTAAAGACTCAAAATGCAGTGTAACATAGTATCATTTTATATTCAGTTTTATAAATTTTTTATTCATAATAAATAAATTTTTCAATTGATGAAATAATTAAAATTATAAAAAAAAAAAATGCGAAAAAGTTACACGAAAATTTATTTGAAGTAATTTGTAACACGGGTTTGTTTATGAGCATATGCTTTACAAGCATTTTTTCCAAATGGATATTAAACTCATTTATCATTTTTAAGACCTTCAGAATCACTCTTATTTATCATGATTTTTTTTTTTTTTAGTTTTCTAGTGTAATTTTTATCAGTGATCAGAAATTTCTTAACATTTGGGCAACTTATTTCAGCAAGTTCAGACAATTCTTTTTCTTCAATGCTCTTTCATCAAACATAATTAAAACCCATGTTTCAAAACCTGCTTTTGTAAAATAGTTCTTAACACAACTTTAATATGCAAATTTTAAAAGGTCTAGTGATCCACCGGATTGCATTCAAAACATTGGCAAGTTTGTCACTCTCTTCATATGTAGCTTGTGAAATAGCATATCGGAGAAGAAATTTTCTGCATTAAAACTGAAGTTTCAGACAATTCCTTGATCTAAAGGTTACAACAATTAAGCTGTATTTAGTGTGAAGAATACTAATTTTACAGATTTAAGTTTTAAATCTGTTGAATGGGATGATGTTGTCAAGAAAATCAAAATTTTCCTACTTTATTTTAAACGTTCTCTCATCTAAAGCAATCAGCCATTCTGACATGATGTCTTGGGACTTCGATGATTTTTTATTGGAATACCAATGCATTGATTAAGATTTTGGTTATTGTTTTTGAAGCATCTAGATTTCTTGGCGTTTCAAATCACAAGTGGTTGCTCGAATTCCCTTTCTATGTTATAATCTTGAAAAGAAAGTTTATCGTATCTGCATTGTAAGTTGCAGATGATGGCCTGGCCGTTTCTTCCTGTATTGTTGTGTTTTCTACACTGAAAATTATTTTCAAAATAGAAGACTTAATATATTTTACACTTTTATGTTTCCTTTATCACAAACACTTTCTTTCACTTTTTCGATAACAGTTGCTAAAGTCTCAAAATTTTTATTTTTGAGTTTTTGGGTGTCCCTTAAAAAGAGTGTCCCTTAGCCAGAGGTAAACATATTAAGGTTCCTATTCAAAGGGACTGGGACCAGAGAAATTGTCCCTTATATAGAGGTGTCCCTTCTTCGGAGGTGTCCCTTACAAGTGGTTTCACTGCATAATATATATCCATCTGTAAAATAAATGTGAATATAGACAACGTTGTTGTAAAATATTGTAACTTGGGAGAGTTACGCCCACAGGCGGACCTTACTGTCAAAAAGACAAAAACATTCGGTCGCGAAAGTGTTAATACTCCATTGTCCCTGATACCTCCGCTATATTTCTTTGATGTGTTGATGAAAAAGCTTTCCTTGTGTTATTCACTCACATCACCCAGATTTCCCTCGAAAAACTTAGAAAAGAGTTGAAAATTTGTAGTTTCAAGCTCAGAATATTCTATTTTTTGTTAAACTGTACGTATACTTCCCAAGCACCTAATTAATATTCCGTAGTATTGTTAGTTCCGCCCTTTTTTTCACACCAGTAAACTTTTAGAGTAAAATTTTCCAAATCCAATTACGATTAAATAAGAAGAAAAATACTCTCAAAAGATACTGGTGGGAAAAAGAAGGCGGGGATAACAATACTACGGAATATTATATAGTATGTTGGCAAGTATGTGTACGTGGTGGAAATTTTTGAGTAGTTTTTTCGTAATCAGCATCCAAAAACACATAAGACCAGTGTTGCCATATCTGGCGGATATTTTATTTAATATCCACCAATAATTTTGAGAAGTAATGTTTTATATATATAATTGATTATCGATCATCGAAGTAATTAGTCAAAAGTTACAATTAAAAAGTATTAGTGATTAATTAATAAAAAATCCACCAGATCTGCCAACACTGCGTCAGACAAACACATCACTTTGAAGAAGAAAATTTCTTTCTAGCCTGTCTTATCAAATCTATTATTTCTATGTTTTGTAAGTTAGACCTCATGTGTCTTCAATACATGATTTTTTTGGAAACTTTTAGTTACTAATAATTTGTCATTTATAAAATCATGTAAATCTTGTAAATTAACTTTTGCACTGTCCTTTTGGTTTATACATTATGACACTTCTAGCTATGGAGGTTCACTGTTTTTTTTTTTTTTCATTAACTGTATTTGATTAACCCCGCTAAAATTAAAATATGAATTAAATATTTAATTAATGTTGTATTCTTTACTGGATGTTATTTTCTGTACTAATGTAATGCAAATTTAGATCTTAAATAACCCTGTTACTAATTAAATAACACATATGTCTCATAAATACATAAAAAGTTAAGTAATTAAAAATACGTAAAATAGACTTAAATTTAAAAATTTAGAATAAAAAAAAAAAAAAATCATTTAAATAATTTTTTTTATATTTATTTGCAAATAACTTATTTTTTAGGCAGAACATTTTCATGATTGTTCGTTATGTTTTTTAATTTATTTATGTACAGTCGGTAACAAAAGTGTCCAAACACTAGCAAAAGTTCCTATGTAAAAAAAGTACACTTCATACGTTTTTGTTAAATAAATCCTTATCGAATCCTGTTCTTAGTCAGTGCAAGAACATGATTCGATAAGGATTTCTTTAACAAAACCGTATGAAGTGTACATTTTTTACATAGAAATTTTTGCTAGTGTTCGGACACTTTTGCTACCGACTGTAATTTATTAACTTTCAGCCTCACTTAAGCAATTTTTTTAGGATAAGAATAAAAATGGTTTATGAGTCACAAAAAATTATTAAGCATATCTTTAATTAAGCATAGCTTCTTCTAGTTGCCTCCAATTCCAGATTACATACAGTCGGTAACAAAAGTGTCCGAACACTAGCAAAAGTTCCGATGTAATAAAAGTACACTTCATACGGTTTTGATAAATAAATCTTTATCGAATCATGTTCTTACACTGACTAAGAACAGGATTCGACAAGGATTTTTTTAACAAAGCCGTACGAAGTGTAGTTTTTTTTATATAGGAACTTTTGCTAGTGTTCGGACACTTTTTTTACCGACTGTACAACTTTGAATGTTTCAATCGCTATTTGTATAATTGTGTAAATAAAATACAAATTGTATAATTGTGTAAATAAAATACTACCAATAAAACTACAATTATATTTTCAGTCTCATATACAAAATTATTCTTATATGACGTCACTGGAAAGCTAACACTACATTTGAAGGGATTTGTCCGTAAAAATAAAATTTAATGTTAGATTTGAGGAAATTACGGAGATTAACGGCTTTTTTCCGTAAACAAATGCCAGTATTCTCAAATTATACTTTCATAACATCAGTTTACGAGCTTCGAACGTTTAAACGGTTATTTCTCATAAAATTATGCTATCAAATCCCGTGATGTCACACTAAATAAAATACAAATTGTATAATTGTGTAAATAAAATACTACCAATAAAACTACAATTATATTTTCAGTCTCATATACAAAATTATTCTTATATGACGTCACTGGAAAGCTAACACTACATTTGAAGGGATTTGTCCGTAAAAATAAAATTTAATGTTAGATTTGAGGAAATTACGGAGATTAACGGCTTTTGTCCGTAAAAAAATGCCAGTATTCTCAAATTATACTTTCATAACATCAGTTTACGAGCTTCGACCGTTTAAACGGTTATTTCTCATAAAATTATGCTATCAAATCCCGTGATGTCACATGTTTTTCTTTTACTGTGTCCAAGATTCTTTTCATTCTATTTCACCTGCGTCTTTTATTTATTTCAGGCCAACCTCATAAATTTAAAATATATTTTTCAGTATGTTCATGCATATTCTTTCGTCCTCCTAAATTAAAAAAAAAAAAAAAAAAAAAAAAAAAAATCTAAATTTTCAGTTACCAAAATTACCTTTCAAAAAATTCCAAAATAATATTAAAAATTCATTTTTGAATTGTTCATTAAAACTTTTTTAACTCCGAAAGGAATTTCATATTCTTAAATTTTTTAACCTTTTTCTAAAAGAACATATTTTTAAATTTGAAAACTTGTTAAAACCATTTGTAAACACTGAAAAAAAATCTTATGCTTTTCTGTTTTGATCATACAATAAGTATTTTCAAATGGAAAATAAACATATATACAGCGTGAATAAACTACTACGTCAGAAACGCCAAAGGAAAATATTGGAAATGCATACAGCTGTTTCGGTAGCCTATAGCGTACCGTCTTCAGTGCAAAAAGGATTCAGAATCAGGAGAGGTGCTCGTATATATAGGAAAGGGGCCGGATTTAGTTCAACCAATAGGATTACGGGAAAGGTGGGGAGAGTGGCCAATAAGAATTTAGGGAAGTTAGCTGTGTAAACAGTAGAAAAATTAAGAAAATGTGGACTGAATATAAAATTTCCTACAGTCAGACAAATAGGGAATAGCGAAATCACAATTTACAAGGTTTTTAAAAATTTTATAAATATGAAAAGCTTCAAAGAAATCGAGTTCATGAATGGATTTAGGTCTGCAAATTATTTTAGCTGAATTAAATTTAAAATTATGATTTTCCTCCCAGCAATGTTTAGAAATAGCCGATTTATTGGTTTCTTGTTTGCGGACGTAATTCATATGTTCTTTTAGACGAAATTTAAGACTGCGTTTAGTTTGGCCAATATATGATAAACCACACTGACAGGAAATACTATAAATTCCCCAAGAATTATGCATATCAATGGGATCTTTTAACTGAGAAAAGGTGAGTTTATTGCAAGGCGAAAACAATATTTTCCAGTCAAACTAAATCCAGTCAAACCATAGCTAAAATTCTCAAACAATATGATTTTAAAATATTATTTTCGCCTTCCAATAAACTCACCTTTTCTCAGTTAAAAGATCCTATTGATATGAAAGAATATTGATATTAAGAATCCTTTTTGCACTGAAGACGGTACGCTATAGGCTATCGAAACAGCTGTATACATTTCCAATATTTTTCTTTGGCGTTTCTGACGTAGTAGTTTATTCGGGTTTTAATATTCCAACGCCAAGTCTCCTGTTATTATATATACAGCGTTTTTATTTTATTTTATTTTATTTTTTCTTGAATGTCAGTTTGGAATTTGAGATTATATGTTTAAAACTTCCTTGCATATATAAATGATTTTTTTTTCACATTGAACGTTAAGCATTAGAGGCAATATATATATTAAAAAAAAATAATTCAAGATTTTTCATAAAAATAAATCTAAAATTTCGTAAGAAAATGAAATCAAGAATAAATGATATTCAGAAAATTATACTGAGGGATTGATTGAACACGGCGGGCTTAACTTGCTTGAGATATATTGGATTTCAATCTAACAAATCCATCAAATTTTTAAAAGAACAAACCTTTTTTCAATAGTTATTGAAATTTTCTCTAACTCAGGTCTTAGTTTAGTCGTGTCTAAAAAGAAACCATATAACTGGGAAGTAGTTTGATTTATGAGGATTTATCATTTTTCATTAATATTACAATATTTTTTATAGTGATATTTACATTTTTGATATTGATCAACATTAATAAATGTTCAATATGTGATCTTATGAAGGAGTGCTGATAAATTTTTGTAATGACTGCTTTATGTTAAACGAAAAATAAAATCTTTATAACACAAAGTTTGAGATTTGGTATGGATGGAAATACATAGTTATTGTTATGGAAAAAAAGTAAACATGTTTAAGTTAGAAAAAAAAAAAAAAAAAAAATCTCTGTTTTCTACATTTTTATTCAATGTAATTAGAGGTTTTTGTGACAATTATGTCTTAGCAATAAATAAAATAAAGCCCTTATTCGGTTTGTATATATATATTTCGGAAAACAGCAAAACTGACTTGCTGAGAAAAAGAAAAAAATTACTGTACAGTCGGTAACAAAAGTGTCCGAACACTAGAAAAAATTCATATGTAAAAAAAGTACACTTCAGACGGTTTTGTGAAATAAATCCTTATCGAATCGTGCCCTTACACTGACTAAGAACAGGATTCGACAAGAATTTATTTAACAAAACGGTATGAAGTGTACCTTTTTTATATAGGAATTTTTGCTAGTGTTTGGACACTTTTGTTACCGACTGTACATACAAACAAAGTATTTACTAAAAAAAAAAAAATGCATTTAAATAACTATACTTTGCCCGACTTAAAAAATTCAACAGCATGAAGATTCGGTCGCAGAAGTAGTATGAAAATTTAAGGGAACACCCTACAATCCTGAGTCTTTGGACTATCAGCAGGTAATGGTTCGCGCAGTTGGCACATAGTTAGTTGGGGGTAACTGCAGTTGGCTCAAAGTCTTTTATTTTCGGTCCCCTCAGTTGGAATTTTATTCATTGGGGTAGCTATGGTTGGCTACCCTAATGAACAACGTTACGAGTCCAACAATAATTGATGTGATTAATTCGTAGATAATCGCTCATTTCCAGATATTGCACAATTAAAGAACAAATGTATATAATTTTCTTGCACGCATTAAAATATTGTCGAAGATGTTGATTATTTGAAAAAAAAAATATTTATTTATATAAAAATAGTAAATAATAAATGCCAAAATGTATTGGCGAAGTAAAATGCTGCATATGAGCCAACGGTTTGCCAACGGTTGGGGCACCAATCCAGCCAACAACCACTTATAACCGATGGTCAACAAAAATCCTAATGTTGTTTCAATGTTGGTCCGCATAAATTTTGTTTATGGGGTACGCAGTTAAACAAGTTAGGCAAATGCTCTTACGTGCAAGTTGGAAACGTTATTATAGCGCCAGATAAAAGAAAAGGCAACGGTGAATGAACCGACTGCTTCTAATCGTTGGCACCTATGAAATCCAGATTTGGGAGAAATTTTACTTTTCAGAAGGTTCGTGTAGATTAGGAGATGCTTGGGCGATGATTCCGAAGGCAATTTCTGCTATCGGAGGATTTTTCGATGGCCGAAATTGTAGGGTAACGTACTACTAACCCAAGTAGCACAGGAACGTTCTGTGAACGTCTAATAACGGTTTCAATAGTTCAAACACCGTGTTTCGTGTCAAAAGAACGTTCTAAAACACGTTCAGAAATAGTATTATTTAGAACGTTCTGAAAATGTTTGATTTGTACCATCTATAAAACGTACAATTCTAGTTCTATATAGAACGTTCAAGTGTGACACCGTCATAACACGTTCTGTAACAGTGTAATTATAACGAATATGACAAAATGACTTTTTAGTACTATTGGTTGGGAAACTAGGTTAATCATGAAAATTTTTGACTTCAGTTTTTGATTTTTTTACACGTTTTGTGGCGTGAGGAATCCGGAAGTCAAAAGGTTGGTATGGTATCTGTTAATGTGTATCGGCACCTATTAGTGTGATAGCCCGTTAGTTCATGTACACGATATTAATATCTCAAGAACAAATGATTGCAGAGAGATCGGACCAGTTTTAAAATATCACTTTTGATATTGATAAGAATCTTATTGAGAGATTTGCAACATTCTAATTTAAAAACTTCGTAAGTTATTCGAAATTTATAATTTTTAGCATGATAGAGAATAGAGCATTTTTTACATTTTCAGTTTAACGTTTTGTTAGCACGTCAGTAAAGAATGCTTCTCAATAATCAGTAGCGGTGAGGTGAAAAAAAATTACAAAATTTTAAACTCATGGAAAAATTTTGTGAATTTTGTATTTCAGGAATCAATGTATGGAATTCAACCAAACTTGTAACAATATTAGATCTTGTCCTAAATTGGAGTTTATTTGAATTTCATTTGGGGTATATCGTCCGATAGATTTCGGTGCTATGCAATGAAACCCTCCATTTATGGGACAGCTATATCTCAGCTTCTATAGTGTACAAATGCATTAAACTTGATATATTGGCTTATATCATCATAACCTCTGCTAATACAATTTGGATGTATACATTGTCCAACAGGTGGCGTTGCTAATCTGCAATTTAATCATTTTAACGGAAAGGCAATATTTTAACTCTTGTGATTTAACAATAAATTTTCTGATACACTGAAGTTATAAGTGAAATCGATTTTATGTAAAGCGTTACTGGTCCATTTTTGATGCACATCGGCCAACAGGTGTCGTGGCTATTTTGCAATTTAATCTCATAACGGAACCGAAAAATCTCAACTTCTGTGATTTATAAATATTGTAAATTTGGTAAGTGAAATTAATATTACGTAAAACTCTACAGATTGCCTTTGGGTGCATATCGGACGACAGGTGGCACTGCCACGTTCCAATATTTTCCATTCACAGAAAGGCTATCTATCAGCTTCTGTAATATATATACTCACCAAACCTTCTGCGTGACATACATTTGATATATATTATTGATTCAATTTGGCTGTATAACGAGTAATAGTTAAACAGGTTTTTTTTATTATTATTATTCATAGGACATTGTTTTTTCCCCTAGGAATAAGTATACATCATCCCTGGAGGATGGGGGAGGGGTGGATAAAAATTTTCACTATGATTATCTTTCAAAAGAATTCGATATCACCTTTAAAACGAATAATTGAAACATCGTTTTCTGATGATTTAAAACAAATTTACCGTTTTTTTTTTTTTTTTTTTTTTTTCATTTGTAATAGTAATAATAATAAACCCTTAGAAAAATACATTTTCTAAGATCTTCTATACAGCATAAAAATGATTGTCTTCTGTCATGAAAATCTATGCATTCCCCAGACCCAGAGTTTAGATACAAAAAACTAATCACGGATGTTATTGAATACGTAATATAGTGCTTTACCCGAGTTTCAAAGAAAATCACGGGAAAACTCCGAAAACCTAAGTCGACGAGCGTGACCAGGAATCGAAACCAACACTTCCCGTCTGTAAGGTTCGAGAGTAGAACCTCGCGGTCTCTAATACTCATCGGGAAGTTACAGAAATGAGTTTTTTTCTTCTTTTCTTTAAGCATAATTTTAAACTTTTATTATATTTTATTTATGATTCTATTTAAGTTTAAATGTTACTGATAAATTATCAATATTGATAATGTTGTTAAATCATTACTCTGTTTGATTGTTCTTATTTTATTTTATTTATTTTCACTGAATATTTTGTTCAATACTGAAATATACACTAAAACAAAATATGCTTTTCCGTTTAATTCTAGATTTTAAAATGGAAAAATAAAGTGATCTCATAAGTTTTTAAAATACTTTATAAAAATTTAAATAATTATTTAACTCCATTCCATTTTTCCTTAAAATATTGACTATATGTTTCCTACATCTATAAATGCTTAATAAATTTCTGTTTCATATGTTGAACTTTGAAACATGATTATTGCGGATGCAAGAAGGGAGAGCAGATGTTAACATCGACATCTGTGGATTGCATTTATTTAATTTTCGCTGACCGTCAGGGCCTGATTAAGGGGGAAGCTCGCTCTTGACACATTATTTATACTTACACCGTTATTTTTTAACAAATACTTTCCTCCTATAATAAACAGAAAATTCTCATTAAAAATTATTTTAAAAGAATTCTGGTGTCTAATAACGGTAGGTAAATTGGATTGTTTTACACCGTTCTTTTTTTATAAAAAATATTTCCTTGTCAAAGCGTGGAATTTCTATGACATGAAGTAAAAAATATTTGTAAAAATATTCCGGTATGAGCGAGCTTCCCCCTTAATCAGGCCCTGCTGACCGTGCAACTGCAAAGTCAAACGCCAGGCGCCAGGTCTTGGGAAAGTCGTGTCGTTATGTGAGGCGGTAATTTTAAAACATGTAATCTGATTTATTCAGTTTTAGCGTTATAATGACTAGGATAAGCTTTAGAAAAGGTAAAAATGTAATATTTTTAACTTGTAATATTCTCTATGTTCTATTTATTAAAGTCTTATTTTAATATCAATTAAACAATCATTTTCATATCTGCGTAAGTTCTTAAGCCTAACTTTCGATACTAGAAAGCAGCGTTGAATCGCAGAAAAAACTGCTTCTGTTACAGAAAACCGCTTAGAAATTATGGATTCATTTTATTAATTTAGTCTTCTGAGATGGAATTTGTTAAAATAACTATTTTCGTTATTATGTTTCTGGAATGAAGTATGAAGAAGTCATAAAAATTTTACAAGATAAGTGCTAATTTTAAGTGAATGCCCTTCCGACTGGTCATTGTGTATTTTAAAATGCTAGTTGGAAAGGTATTTTCTCGAAGAAAATTCTTATCAACAAAATTAAGAAGGTTCGTAATTCTTTTTTTCTTTTCTTTTTAAATTCTGAAGTATTTATTTAATGTTTATATGATAATATATATACAATCTAGGTTATGCAAATTGCATATTTTTAAAATAATATCCTAAGTTTCACCGACTTACAATTTTAAATATCTCTTTACTGTTATTTATTAAATAAAATATATGAAATTGTTTATCTGCATAATAAAACAAAGATTCAATTCTATTCCACATCTTTATAAAAAAAAAAAAAAAAAAAAAAAAAAAAGGAATTCTGCTTAAAAAAAAAAAAAGGACGATTTACTATATTATTTATTAATACTAATAATATTTACATTTATCAATTATTTAATATGCCATGATAGCATAATTACATCAAATGAGGTAAAAATTGCGTTGACTCAATTTAAAGAAATTTAAACATTTAAAGAATACGAATTACATTGCCATGTGGAATAAATTTAAATACCTGCAAACATCATTTTTGTAAACTGCTGCTGCAAACTGAAAATATGTATACACACATGTACTGAAATTTAAAAATATGAAGTATGTTAAATATTTTAGAAAAATATTTTGATTAAAAATATATATATATGTATTTAATTATTTGGAAATTTTTAAAATTTCCTCCTTCTAACTAATTTTTAATTTTTTGTTTCAATTTCTTATTATTATAAATTAACAATATATTCTAAACTCAATTATATATTATTTTAGCGGTGTATTGGTACATTCATTTTTGAAATTATTTTTTATGTTGAAATATTAAAACTTTCTATAAACTTCAGCATTCAAATATATTTATAAACTATCCATGGACTTACAAAGTAGTACCCAGAAATGCTTAGAATATACAGGGTGCAAAGTCGAGAGCAGGCCTTTATTTGCGCAACAATTGGTCTCAGACGTCCTCCAATAAGAAAATGTATTTTAAAAAAAATGTAAGAATTCATTATATGACATGTTTAAATTTAAAAAATCAATTTATTAAAAATCACAAAAACTGATAATTTTTATACAATTTTCATGACACTAATAGTGAAAGTTGAGTTCCAACCTAAAAAATATAACACAAAAAGTTTCACTTTTGTGCACCCAAAATTGTCTGAGATAGTTAGTTTCAAAATTTAGGATTATTTCGCATTTTCTCGGGCTTTATTAAAAAGTCAATGAAAAATTCTTTAATAAACCCAGGGAAAATGCAAACAAAGTCCAATTAGGATTTTTAAACCGATCCCTTATTGAAGGCCGAAATATGTTAGAAAATCCAAACTTTAAATATCTTGTTCCATTTGGGGAGAATAGAAATGAAACTTTTTGTTAGGATGAGTGTCAGTTTTCTAAATATGACTATAGGGATCTGGGACTATGTAAAAAGCTAGTTTTTGCAATTTTGAAAAAATAGATATTTTAAATTTAAACATGTTATACTACAAATGCTCATATTCTTTAAAACATTTTGTAACTGAAACTATATATTTGCGACCAATAGTTGCGAAGATAAAGGTATTCTCGTCACAATGCTTTGCACCCTGTATTTAAAAAAAAAATTAATATATATATATATATATATATATATATATATATATATATATATATATATGTATAAATGAATTTTTAATCTTAGTTAAAGCCAAGCAACAGATATAAGATCCCTGAAACCACATAGGTCAATGAGAAGGAAATTACAACAAATTTAAATAACCTGGGGAGACTGATTGTGATTTATTGAAACATTTTTTTTTTTATTTATTTATTTTTATTTTATTTAACTTCAGTCTAATCATAAATTTATTCCTATATTGTTAGTTGCAATTTTAATAATTTTGCCGGTGCGTAAAAACCACATGAAACTTAAATCAAAAGATACAAACAAGCAAAGAGGAAATAAAAAATTAAGACAGCATTTTAAACATTTTTTTTAGGAAAAGCTTAGAATGGTAGAAAAAAAAAAAAAAAAAAAAAAAAAAAACTCGTCAGGGGTGACCCTTTTCGTCGTTGAGCACCAATGTACGATTTCGTTCGTTAGCAGTTATAATAGCAAATTGCTAGCGGGCACCCTATCGTACAAGAAATTAATTGAACTTAGAAATGAAGAATAAATTGGAATAAATTATTTACTTCAAGAAATCAGAGAATGAAACAGAAAACAACCATGAAAAACAAATATTAATCATAGGATGACGCATTCGGAATCACAAGGATTAAAACAAGCAAAATAAATCAAGAGTTTAGTTGTACATAGCAGATGAAGAATAATGATACAACACAGCAACAGGGATATAAATTACTTTTTTTTTTTAAATTCAAATAATGTTTGAGAAATTTTAACATACTTACTATTCCTTTAATTTCAACGTATATGCATGAAAAATTCCATATTTTATGACAGTAATTCCCAAAAAGTGTCATAACGTGTCTATATATACCTTAAAAAATTCCTTAATTTTTTGCATTTTTAAAAAATTTCTTTTTTCCCCTAATCTGAAGATAATGACGTTATAGTATTAATTTCGAAACTTTGAATAAACACCATAAAATGCAAGAACTCGCAAATGCTACAAACAAAGCACGGCTTCTACAAACAAAGCGGCAACGCATTCAACACACTCAACGTGCTTGTTTGCAGCTCTCGTGCCTACAATGTTCGCCTGATGAAGGGTTGTGTCTTCTTTTGACCCGAAACAGTTGGTGCGAGTTCTTGCATTTTATGGTGTGTATTCAAAGTTTTGTAATTAATACTACAACTTCATTATCTTCAGATTAGGGGAAAAAAAGAAATTTTTAAAAAATGCAAAAATTTAAGAAATTTTTTAAGGTATAAAGAGACGTTATGACACTTTTTGGGGAAAACTGTCATAGAATATAGAATTTTTGATGCATATACGTTGAAATTAAAGGAATAGTAAGTATGTTAAAATTTCTCAAACATTATTTGAATTGAAAAAAAAAAAAGTAATTCATATCCCTGCTCATGTGTTGTATCATTATTCGTCATCAGCTATGTAATTTTTACTTCTAAGCGCTCGTACTGAGGTGATTTTTTATAATGACGTAATAATTTTTTTTTTTTTTTAACTACACTATTTTAGAACGTTTACAGTACGTTTTCTGGAACGTTCTGAAAATGTGTATAACGTTTTGAAAACGTTCTAAAAACGTTTAGAACGTTCTGAGACCGTATACATAGAACGTTCTCAGAACGCTTCTATAACACCGATGGTGATAGTTACACGTTCATTGAACGTTCTCTGAACCGTACTATTGTACGTCTTCAAGATGGACAGATAGACGTCTATAACACGTTCAAAGTGAACGTTCTTAGAACGTGTTTGCAGAACAATTTTTGAACGTTCAGAGAACGTTTCGGTGCTGCTTGGGAATTTGTTTTATCAACGCATCGCAGTTGAAACACACGTAGATGTTTTCACTGCATATCGAATTTCGAACATATGAATATGGAGACCAGATTAGAGTACCTTTATAAACTAAAAGCGTTAATAACTATTACAATTCCCTAATTAGGAATATAAGTTTATTTTCTTTGTTAATGGGGACAAAAATGCTAATAATTATTATGAATAATTTTCCTGTAAAAATTTTTAAAACTTAAAAAATCGGCTTTCAAAAACGCTGTGTCCTCAGAAAATAAGGGTATCTGGTCAGCATACATATGGATCAAAGAAGGAAATGTAAATGTTCATGAAAGACTAGGTCTACCTAGGTCTACCTCAGAATGTACAGTCGGAACAAAAGTGTCCGAACACTAGCAAAAATTCCTATGTGAAAAAAGCTCACTTCATACGGTTTTATTAAATAAATCCTTGTCGAATCCTGTTCTTAGTCAGTGTAAGAACACGATTCGATAAGGATTTATTTAACAAAACCATATGAAGTGTACTTTTTTTATATAGGAATTTTTGCTAGTGTTCGGACACTTTTGTAACCGACTGTACAGGTAAACGTATCCGAAGGAATGATGTGGTAGTCTCCTCAATCATCTACCCTTGACATACTGGGGATTGTGTAGGAAGCTGTCAATGCTCCAAGATGTAGGAAAGCAGTTTTATGATATTTGATTTATAGAGGCTTGCATTTATGTCGCCCTTTACGAAGACGGCCATTGACGTCAACTCACCGCCGTGAAAGATTGCGATGTTGTCAGGATCGAGCTACTTGGACGACTGAATAACACAATGACGAGTCTAGGTTTTGTTTCTCTAAAGATATTCGCCAGGAGAAGTGGAGAAGTGGAAGGATAGAGGGAATCCAAACACCATTATTGAATATCATATCTCCTATCAACATGGCGTAACGTTTCTGGTGTCATCACGCACGATAATACAGTCGGCAACAAAATTATTCGAGTGCTAGCAGTACTTCATATATAAAAAAGTATACTTAATGATGTTTTGATAAATAAATCCTTGTCGAATCATGTTCTTAGTCAGTGTAAGAACATTATTCGACAAGGATATATTTAACAAAACAGTAGTAAGTGTCCATTTTTTATATAGGAATTATTGCTAGCGCTCGAATAATTTGCTGTCAACTATAGGTAACCTCAGCAACGCATCAGTGTCTCACTGGCACAAATACGATGTTTTTTATATAAACATTTGTTCTTGTGCATATATCGGTCGAAATAACTAGACATGATACATGCTAACCCATTTATTTACTGTGTGTAACTAATTGTTATAAAAACATTTTTTTTTTCTTTTTTAAATGCATGAATTTGAAATGATATTTTTTATAACAAATATTTAATTAACGTAATTTATTTTCTTTATAAAAAACCTTCAGGCGATAAAAATAGTTTTTATGAAACAGCGACACATCTATTATATCCAAATGTCATCTCATGAGTTATTAATTGTGTTAAAATTTATCTTTTTTCCTTACAATACAGTGCATATTCATTTTAAAATTCATATGCAGAGCCGCATAATATATTTATACAATCGTATGTACAAACAAACTATATATGAACATATTTAAGGAAAAATAATTCAGGCTATACGTTCTGTCATAGTGAAATTATTTTTATTTTTATTATTATTTTTTTTAACAGTACGTTTTTTAACATCTATCATTATTATGTCATTATCACCATCATCGTTTAAAAATAATATATTTAAAATTTATATAATTTGGCCATTACAAAACTTTCTTTTATATTTCCCAATATAAATTCCCCCAGTACAATTTATTTATAAAAAATATTTATAAAAATTATATGCTTATTTATTGGAAGAAAAGAGGTACGGAATTAACACCCCTTCCTTGAAATGGAAAAGCACAACGAAATTCGTTGATTTAAAATCCCTAATACGTTTAAGTGCTAACTATTAAACGATTTATGTATATGCATATCGGTTTCAAGTACAAAAATCCTTAGAATTATCTGAAGTAATGATTGTGTATAAGTAATAAATATAGCAATTTGAATTGGGTCAAATCCATTGCATGTTTCTTTGTTTCTTTTCTTTTCTTTTTTTTTTTTTATAAGTGTTCCCCCCCCCCCCCCCACGAAAATAAAAAAATAAAAATAAATATTAACTGATGTATAACAGTAATTTGAGTCGTATAAACGAAACCATTTTAAGTGAAATAAATAGATAAATAAAATAGATAAATAAATATAAATTATTCGTACTATATTAAATTCACGTATTCACGTGCAAAATTAAAAGATGTATAAACAGTCAAAAACTTAAAAAAAAAAAAAAAATAAGTAAAAGAAATGATTTTTGTAATTTTGAATGATTTATAATTTAAAAGGAAAAGTTTCATAAACTAATATTAAATGCTCGTTACAAATAAAATTTGCATTACTTCAATGTGTTTTTTCTCGACTTTTTTCTCCTGCTTGTTCTTTAATTTACTTCGTTTTCTCTTGTTTTAAATGGCAATCTTTTTATGTTTTTTCTTTAACGATTGAGTAACGTAAAACTTATTTAGAGAAAATGACGGTGTTGCAAATAACTGGCGTCGGCAATCCTAGACTAGTTTCCTAAAAGAGAGAGAGAGTGAAAACCGTCATACCTTCTATTATTGACTTTTCCGCTTACGAGTTCTTTATCTCATTTTCTCCTCTTCCTTGAAGAACATGTATGACACGATAAATTCTTTTCATAGAGTGCCAAATTAATTTATTACACATATTTGGACAATCTAGGAAAAGTCCTCATCATGCATACGCTGCATAAAATTCCTTCAAAACCAAATAAGACGTCTTGAAATAATTTCCTATAAGAAAAAAGAGAGGTTATGCTTCAAATTTTTAAATAATTGAATTTTTCTTAAAGATAAAAAAAAAAAAAATGCATTATAGCAATTTATAGTTTTTGACAACACATATATGTAAGTTAAGGACACATACCATTATAATTTGTCTTATTTTCTCCTCTTCACCGAGGAATATGTAAGTTAGAGGTCTGCACGGGCCGGAATTTTGAGGCTCGGGCCCAGTCCGGCCCGTACGAAACCTTTGCTTACCCGAACCGGTCCGTTTATTTTTTGCCAGTGTACTGGACAAAAAACGATAAAATCAGGCCCGACACTGCCAGGCCCGATTCAAAAAAAAAAAAAAAAAAAAAAAAAAAAAAAAAAATGCATGTCTTTCTATGAAAAATATTTTTAGTATGTGTTTTGCAGAGGTTTTATATAGTGAAGCAATAGAATCTTCTTCAACAAAACTATTTAACTTTTACAAGATAATTATATATAAACAATAGTTAATTATTACAGACGTACAGAAGGCACAAAGACAGACAGAATGTTAAACCGAAAATATTAGCACTCATAAAACAATATAGGACGATATTTAAAATGGTTATTACTACTAAAAATGCACTTTCAACCATTTTCCTCTTATGTACCGTAATGTATACGAATCTTTTATATGATCCGGTAAACAAATTTTAATGGTAATCCAACCATATTCAATAGAAAGAAGGCTTTTGTACATGCTAAAAATGATACTACTTTCATTCAGTGCACTGGAGAAAAGAAAAAGGAGTTTAGAGAAAAAGTTATAGAGGCAGGATTTTTATAGCCTTCATACCACCTAAATTCTACAGACCATAGGGCACAAAGCATTATACACAGTAACATATCTTATTTCTTTTGTTTGAACATGGGCGCAAACTAGTAGTGACAAGCATATTATTTTGAATAGGAAACCATTTAATATTACTTGAAATAAAATATATTAATTTCGAGACATGCCAAAAATATTTGCGTTAAAATCAGATCGCGAACAGACAGACTGATAAGAAATTAAATCGAAGTTACAGACACTTTTTAACAAAATAAAATTTTATGTGATCTACCAGCCTGGTAAATTATGTGAAATAAAAGACTGAAGAAATATTTTATCATTTTCCTTTTTCGTTGATTAACGAGGAAACCAGAAAAAAGATTCGGGCCGACCCTGCCCGAATTTCAGTCTTGCAAGGCCCGGCTCGGTGCGAGTATACACAAAACATATTGAGCCCGAGCCCGGCCCGGCCCGAGCTTGCAAAAAGTTTAAGCCCGGGTCCGGCCCAGCCCGAGAATAAATTGAAAAATTCGGCCCGAACCCGGCCTGTGCAGACCTCTAATGTAAGGCATGATGTATTCTTTTCATATAGAGCCAAATTAGTTTATTAAATATATATTTGGACAATCTGGGAAAAGACCACATCATGCATATGCAGCACAAAATTCTATCAAAAGTGGACAGGACAACTTGAAAAATGTCCTATAAGAAAAAAAAAATCATGTTCCACATTCTTAAATAATTGAATTATTATTAAAAGTAGAAAAAAAAAAGCATTATAACAATTTGTTTCATGATTATTTTTTAACCTCACACACATGAAGGGCGTGTTCTAATATTACAATTTATCTCATTTCCTCCTCTTCACGGAAGAATATGTAAGACATGATGAATTCTTTTCACACAGCGCCAGATTAAATTATATATATATATATATATATATATATATATATATATATATATATGTATATATATATATATATATATTTGGACAATCTAGGAAAAGACTCTATCACCCGTATGCAGCATAAAACTCTCTAAAAAGCAGAAATGCAAAACAGCAATCTTTTTAATGTTTGTTTTTAACAACACATACACGTAGCACACATGACAGCATTTTAATTTGTCTCATTTCCTCCTCTACACAGAAAAATATGTAAGACATGATGAATTCTTTTCATAGAGTGCCAAATTAGTTTATTACATATATTTGGACAATCTAAGGAAATACCTCATTGTGATGTCGATTATCACATGTTCTAAAAAAATATATTTTCGTTTATAAATAATAATAATAATAATAATAAATAAAATTAAAATAAAATAAAATATGTAACGAACACATTTTTATAACCTCTATAAAATAGCAACTTAAATTCACATGCTGCATGTTCTTTAAATTTTTACATTCTCCCTCTTCCCACATATGTATCTTTTGCTAACTGCAAATCTATCGGAACCTTTGATCATGTATTATTCGTTCTTTAACGTAATGCAGATCTACAATAGCATGTTATGACTTTTCTAATTAGGTTTCTTTTCATCTTGCAAATAAATGCAGTTTGTCGCTATCTATGCATTCTTGTCTTACAATATGCTACATTATTTTTGTTTAAAAACTTCCTCCTTTCCATGGCGAGGATTGGCTGTTATTGAAGACCGTTTGAATTATAATTATGTGGTAACCTTTTAAGAAATTGTATGTGTTTATATGTAACATAACTAAAACCATTTTTTCTCTACTATTTTGAATTTGGCATCGACTAGAGCTTTGGCGAAATTAATGAAAAATCGGAGCGTCACTTCATCATCATGACTTGACCTGTGAAATCGATGTTTTTTGGCTGCCACTCCAATGCTATTAAAATCATTTCAATTCTAATTATCCAATAATAATAATTTTATAAATTTGGTCAAAAATACTTATGAGTAATATATTAAATAAAAAATTCAATGAAGTGTTTCGCGATTATGTACAAAAATGTTTGTTTATTTGGATCGTCCCTGTGTTATTGACGATTCACGTCGCAAGAATTACAAAGCTGTGTTTTCAAATTTAACTTAAATAACCAACGGCCATCTACAATCTTTATCACACTCATCACGTGTATAGAGCATAAAATTCCCTCAAAAGCGCATGAGGCGTCATGAAACTATTTCCTATAAGGAAAGAGAAATATTATGTTTCACGGTTTTTAATAATACAATTAATGTCCAAAATCGAAACAATACATAATAGCCATTTGTTTTATTTGTATTTACAGCACATACGTGTAACAGAAATGTCAACATTTGAATATATTCCGGATCACTGTAGTTACCCGTTCTTTTTTCATATTTTATATATTGTGAAATTTTATCCAAGTATTATGAAATTTTATTAGTACTTCACCTAAAATCTCTTTGGCAAAACAAACCATTATACAGGGTTATTCATAAAGAAGTATACAATTTCAATGCGCTATAAATCGAGAACAATGCAAGATACTATATGTTACCTTTAACAGAATTGTTTGGGATTATTTTGAGTTTTGTTAGAGATAGTCACAGATGTTCTAAGTGTGACCTCTTAGTCACACGACACACATCGAGCCGGTAATATATTTCCGCCAAAACGCATGTTAAGGTGCCTGATTCAAGTCCATCAATAGTGGCTGCGATACACTGTTTCAGTTCTGCTAGATCAACAAGAAAGGGAGGAACAAATACCTTGTCCTTTACGTGCTCAAAGGAAGAAATCACAAGGTGTTGGGTCAGGACTTCTATTGGGTAAGTGCCGTGGCTATTAGGTAAGTGTGTAAGGTCGGTTTGTAGTAGAGTTCACGTCAGCATTGCACTGCAGCTAAGTTCACAAGTTGCGAAGCGCGAGTGAATAAGGAGAAGTCTTAGAATTAAATGAAGTGAGTGGAATGGATGAAGCTTAGATATAAATATGGATGTGTGTAAGAAGAAGGAGAGTGGTGTAGAGACGACGAAGGATAATTTTCTCTTAAGTGATCTTTTATGATAAGTTCTTAGTTTGGTGGATGTCATAGTCGTTTTGGAAGGCGCTAATCTATAGTGTGGCGTTAGGCGAATTTAGGGAATCCTTTCGCCGGCGGAGCATTGTGGATCGGCAGAGAGCAATCGTCGACAGTATCTGTATTGGTGAGAATAGTTTACGTTTATTTAATGATTTTAATGATTTACTGATGTTATCCCCTCAAGTTATTTAAGAGTTACTTTTGTGTTAGCCCAACACCCGCCTTGAACTTGATCTATAATAAACTTTATTTGTATTTAACTTTGAGTCTCTGTCCTAATTTCATATTTAATACTTAAGTTATTAAGTTAGATTAATTTAAGATTGAGGAGTGGAGACCACGTATTCCTAACAAATGCTGTGCTGTAGTTCATGACTCGGCAAGTTCTTGCGATACAGTCGGTCGTTCAGGACTTTTACCTTTGCACAAACAGCCTGTAGTTTTAAAATTTTCATGTCATTGATAGATAGATTTTATAGTTAGAGTTTCTTTTACGAATCGTGATGGAAAATTCCGTTGCACAACAATTGGAGATTCCGTTTTTTAAATATAAGAACACAAAAAGCATTCTCCACTGCAGATGCCACCATTTCGATTGACTAATCACAGAACACACACGTTATTGCCTACGTCACTTCCATCATGACAGTCACTTTATTAGTAGGTTCGTTGAGAGGATGCGTGTCTTTTACTGTAACTGTACTGTACACATCTGAAAAGTGTATACTTCTTTGCGAATCACACTGTATATATATATATACACTGCTGTTTGTAAAAAATGCAACACCAAGAAGTAATGAGAATATCATAATGATATTTATTGGGCACATCTGTATATATATATAAACTAGCAGACCCGGCCACGCGTTGCTGTGACTGAGTTATACGTTGAATTATACGGCTGTAAACTATTTAGTGCAGTCAAATTATTATTTACGAACAAAGACGAAAACGTTGTAGCCGATGTAAAAACCCACAGGGTTGAGATTTGAAACTTAGGTCAAAATTTGGAAGCGATTGATAAAAATTTTCGTAGTGTTGATATTAAGCACAAATTAATTTTATTGTAGGGTCCTATAAATTTTAATGGAGAAGTGATATATATTATTTCTAATGCTACTTTGGATAAAATTGCTAAAATGACTAATATATAAATTAAATTCTATTAAAATTCTATTAAAATAAAAGTATAAAAGAAACAGACGATTTTAAAATCAATTTTTATGGAGGAGTAAAATATAATATATGCTATAATGGATAATTTTACTATAAAATGACCTTATCATTTTAAATATTTTAAAGATGGCAACAGCTGTAGTTATAAAAAGGAAAACAATAAGGCTAAACCAGAAAAATAAGTAAATTTGATAAATATTTTAAAACTTTAAAATTGGAAATCTTATGAAATATTGGACATTTAAAGTAAATACATGTATCATTTTAAATAGAAAAAAGATTTTGGAAAAGTTTAGTGTATTTTAATGAAGTGATGAGAAGTTTTTGAGTATGTTAAAATTTTAATAGTAAATTCAAGTTAATAAAGATGGGGAACATTGAGGATTAAGATAAGAATAATTATAAAAAAAAAAAAAAAAAAAAAACTTTTTATATACCATGCTTTTAAATTTTAATATACTAATAATATACTAATTAGAAGGAAAATGATAAATATTCTATCATAGTTTGAAGTCAAATTTGTTTTCAAATGTCTAAATAAAATATCTGATGTAAGATACTAATATTTTGCAGCGGAATAGATTTCATTTCTGTCATCCTTGGCGAAAAAAAAAGAATATCGCCAAATTATCTGGCGAAAATATTTAATTCCTTTCAAAAATCATGGTTATTTTAACAACTTATATTAAAAGAGTAATGAATAATATGAAACAATATTTCGTACAATACATATTACATGTCATACATACGTACAATGAATAATACATATTACATTTCGTACAATGCATACATCTGGCATGTATATTTTCGTGTTACGCTTTTGATCGCCAAATAATAATAATAATAATAATAATAAAAGCCAAGGGCGACAGAGTTTTGAAATTTAAAATTAAAATTTTGTCAATTTGACAGCAAAATAATTCAATCTAACACCCGCGATAACTAATACATATCTATACCCAAATATAAGGTTTAAAATCGGGAAATAAATTTCCTCGATTTTTAATAATTTCTTACAAAAAATCCAGTGGGCAATTAACATAGGAAATCTTTTTCTTGGCTGCACAGACGGTCAGTGAGTCACACTTCGCTTGCGTATAGAACTCATAGATATAGTATAGCATATATAGAATAGAGTGATCATTGGGGAGAAAAAAGTTATTCCTTTTCATTTGGGAAAAGACGACGTTTTTACCAAAATATGGCCGTCTTTCCCCGAGTGAATACACACGGGAATACATACTAATATTTTAGCAAATAAAATTTATGAATAATTTATTTGCTAAAGGGGAATGGAAGACTCCAGATACAGTTTCAAATTCATATTTCTTTCTTTCTTTTCTTTTCTTTTCTTTTTTTTTTTTTTTTTTTTTTTTCAATACCACTTAATGGCTGTTTCCAAAGCTTTTATTTATTTATTTATTTTTTTTTTCGGCATCAAAAATCTTTGTACGATAACATGGGGATGAGAGATCTTTATATATCACTATATCTATGATAGAACTACATTAGCACTTTATCAATGTGTATAAAATCTTTAAATTGATTATGACGTCAATTTTCGTGACATGCATAATTTAACTTTTTATAATTTTTTAACGTTCACGTTTGATTAAATGTATTTATTTTTATGTCGAAAGAAAATGAAATCGTATTTTTTTTTTTTTTTTTTGGCAACAATTAAATTAATGGAACTCACAGATATTTTGGAGCAACTTTAATAAAGGTCTATAATTAACAAATAATTGCAATAAAACAATATTGTGACAATAAATTGAGATAAAAACTATCCTATCTCTCAAGTTGGACCAAACTGCACACAGTGTGCAAAATTTCATTAAAATCGGTTCCTTAGTTTAGGAGTTTACCCCGGACAAACATCGTGACACGTAATTTATATATATATACAGATTACGTGTCACGATGTTTGTCCGGGGTAAACTCCTAAACTAAGGAACCGATTTTAATGAAATTTTGCACACTGTGTGCAGTTTGGTCCAACTTGAGAGATAGGATAGTTTTTATCTCAATTTATTGTCACAATATTGTTTTATTGCAATTATTTGTTAATTATAGACCTTTATTAAAGTTGCTCCAAAATATCTGTGAGTTCCATTAATTTAATTGTTGCCAAAAAAAAAAAAAAAAAAAAAAAAAGAGTGCATTTTTTTTCGACATAAAAATAAATACATTTAATCAAACGTGAACGTTAAAAAATTATAAAAAGTTAAATTATGCATCTCACGAAAATTGACGTCATAATCAATTTAAATATTTTAGGCAATTGATAAAGTGTTAATGTAGTTCTGTCATAGATATAGTAATATATATATATATAGATCTATCATCTCCATGTTATACGCAAGCGAAGTGATGACGTCACTGGCCGTGCATGGATGCAAGAAAAATAATTCCAATGTTAAAAGCCCATTGGATTTTTTGTAAAAAATTATTAAAAATCGAGGAAAATTATTTCCCGATTTTAATCCCCATATTTAGGTATAGATATGTATTAGTTATCATCTGCATGCGTTAAATTAAGTTGTTTTTGTTGTAAAATTGATAAAATTTGAATTTTAAATTTCAAAACTCTAGAAAAAAAAAAAAAAAAAAAGGCAAACTTCCGTATTTGATTGAAAACATAAACATTTTATTTCAAAAGGTGATATTTACACAATAAATATCCAACTAATATACTATTTGAAAGGAAAATGGTAAATATTCTATCATAATTTGAAGTCAAATTTGTTTTCAAATGTCTAAATAAAGTATCTGATATAAGATACTAATATGTTGCAGCGGAATAGATTTGATATCGGTCATCCTTGGTAGAAAAAAAAATCGCCAAATTATCTGGCGAATTTAATTCCTTTCAAAAATCATGGTTATTTTAACAACTTATATCAAGAGAGTAATGAATAATATGAAACAATATTTCGTACAATGCATATTAATAAAATATACATCTGGCATGTATATTTTCGTATACATTTTTGATCGCCAAATACAAAAACGTCAAGGACAACAGAGTTTTGAAGTTTAAAATTAAAATTTTGTCAATTTGACAGCAAAATAACTCTATCTAAAACATGCACATGATAACTAATACATATATATACGCAAATATGGGGATTAAAATCGGGAAATAATTTTCCTGTATTTTTAATATTTTTTTACAAAAAAATCAATGGGGAACATAGGAAATAATTTTAGGAATTTTAACATAGGAAATAATTTTTTTGCATCCACGGACGGTCAGTGGCGTCACACTTCGCTTGCGTATCTTACAAAGATTTTTGATGCCGAAAAAAAAGCTTTGGAATCAGCCTTTAAGAGGTATTGGAAAAAAAATATATATATGAATTTGAAATTGTATCTGGAGTTTTTCATTCACCTTTAGTAAATAAATTATTCATAAATTTTATTTGCTAAAATATTCGTATGTACTCCCGTGTGTATTCACTCGGGGAAAGGCGGCCATATTTTGGCAAAAACGTCGTCTTTTCCCAAGTGAAAAGGAATCACTTTTTTCTCCCCAATGATCACTCTATATATACTACACTATATCTATGAGTTCTATACGCAAGTGACGAGTGACTCACTGACCGCCTGCCCATTGGAGTTTTTGAAAAAAATTATTAAAAATCGAAAAATTTATTTCCCGATTTCAATCCTTATATTTGGGTATAGATATGTATTAGTTATCGTGTGAGTTAGATTGAGTTATTTTGCTGTCAAATTGACAAAATTTTAATTTTAAAATTCAAAACTCTGTCGTCCTTGGCGTTTTTTTTTTTTTTTTTTTGTATTTGGTGATCAAAAGCGTAACACGACAATATACATGCCAGATATATGTATTGTACGAAATGTAATATGTATTATTCATTGTACGTATGTATGACATGTAATATGTATTGTACGAAATATTGTTTCATATTATTCATTACTCTTTTAATATAAGTTGTTGAAATAACCATGATTTTTGAAAGGAATTTAATGTTCGCTAGATAATTTGGCGATATCCTTTTTTTTTCGCCAAGGATGACAGAAATGAAATCTATTCCGCTACAACATCTTAGTATCTTATATCAGATATTTTATTAAGACATTTGAAAGCAAATTTGACTTCAAAATATGATAGAATATTTATCATTTTCCTTTTAATTAGTATATTATTACTATATTAAGATTTAAAAGCATGGTATATAAAAAGTTTTTTTTTTTTTTTTTTTTTTTTTTTTTAATCTTATAATTATTCTTATCTTAATCCTCAATGTTTTCCATCTCTATTAACTTGAATTTACTATTAAAACTTTAACGTACTCAAAACCTTCTCATCAGTTCGTTAAAATATACTAAACTTTTCCAAAATCTTTTTCTATTTAAAGTGATACATGTATTTACTTTAAATGTCTAATATTTCATAAGATGTCCTATTTTAAAGTTTTAAAATATTTATCAAATTTACTTATTCTTCTGGTTTAGCCATATTGTTTTCCTTTTTATAACTATAGCTGTTGCCATCTTTAAAATATTTAAAATAATGAGGTCATTTTATAGTAAAATTATCCATTATGGCGTATAGTAAATTTCACTCCTCCGTAAAAATTGATTTTAAAATGGTCTGTTTCTTTTATACTTTTATTTTAATAGAATTTTAATAGAATTTAATTTATATATTAGTCATTTTAGCAATTTTATCCAAAGTAGCAAAAGAAATAATATATATCACTTCTCCATTAAAATTTATAAGTGCCTACAATAAAATTATTTTGTGCTTAATATCAACTGTACGAAAATTTGTATCAATCGCTTTCAAATTTTGACCTTAGCTTCAAATCTCAATCCTGTGGGTTTTTAAATCGGCTACAACGTTTGCGTCTTTATTCCTAAATAGTAATTTGACTGTATTAATTAGCTTGCTGCAATATAATTCAACGTATAACGTAGCCACAGCAAAGCGTGGCCGGGTCTGCTAGTATATTATAATAAGAAGAACAATTGATTAAAATTTCAGAAAATTTGGAGTAACATGTACTGAGAAAATAGTACATAAAGCAGCGACGTCTGTGAGCAATAGCAGTACTTATCTGTCTAGGCATTGAATCAAACAGCGATTGGATGACATGTACGGGTAAAGCACTTCATGAAGATTCAACACGATGCCACAATTCATCGATCGTAGTTACTGGTGAGTGGGGGAGGGCCACTCGCTTTCCAAAGATTAAACAGTCATTTTCATTGGTGCAAGATCAGGAGAATGCGCTGACCAGAGCAACGGTTGAACACATTATGTATTAAGGAAGGTCCGGACTATACTGACAACTTGCGGTCGTGCATTATCCTGCTTAAATGTGGCGCTGCAGAGGCCTTGAATATAGAGAGGAGGTGCGGGCGTTAACTCACCAGAAATTTAATGACCGCATTTCAGAGCGCCGGGAATGCGAACAAGAAGTAATCGAGACGTATATCCAATGGGACTCCATACAATAACTGCATGTGGTGGACAATGTGACGATGTCGGATCCCAGCTGGCATTGTGCATTATTGACAATGCCGTTAAATACGTATAAGGTAATCTTGATGCTGTAAACAGGCTTGTGATTTGTCTGAAATGCGACTTGACGCCATCCCTGCGTCCAGGTTCGTCATTAATCACACATTAATGGCGTCCGTATCAGTGATGCAGTTTTGAGGATAATCAAAATTTTGGTAGCTGCATACTGGGTCACCACCTGGAGTGATGGTATGTGGTACCACTGGATACACGTCTCGATCACCTCTTGTTTTGATTCCCGCCATTCTGAATAGCAGCCATTACATTTCTGACGAGTTAAGGCCCTTCGCTGTGTCCTAAATTCAAGGCCTGCGAAACGCAATACTTAAGCAGGACAATGCACGACCGCAAGTTGTAAATTTTGTCCGGATCATCCTTGATGCGTGACATGTTCGACTGTTGCTCTGGCCAGTGCGTTCTCCTGATCTTGCACCAAAGGAAATGACTGTTTAATCGTTGAAAAGCGACGGGCCCCCACCATTAACCAGTAACTACGATCGATAAATTATGGCATCGTGTTGAAACTTCATGAAGTGCTTTACCCGTACATGTAATCCAATCGCTGTTTTACTATCAACGCCCTTTGTCGGTTTGGGACTAAGTCCTGGCGTTTTTGTAAAAAAAAATTTTTTTTTCAATAAATGGAGAGATCGCCATTGAAGCGCTCAAAATCGCTCCAAGAGTGATGAGCGGCGTCCCTCTCCTTGTTCAATCAATCGCTGTTTGATTGAACGCCTAGGCAGATAAGTGGAGTTATTGCTCACAGAGGGCGCTGCTTTATGTACTGTTTTCTCAGTACATATTACTCCAAATTTCCTGAAATTTTAATCAATTGTTCTTCTTACTATAATATATGACCCCAATAAATATCATTATGATATTCGCATTCCTTCATGGTGTTGCATTTTTTACAAACAGTAGTTTATATATATATATATATATATATATATATATATATATATATATATATCGATTTCAATTTTTTACCTGAAATATTCTTTTATTCTTCAACGTTGTCAAAAAGAATCTTACTTCGGCAGTGTCATTCTGATTAAATATTTTTTAATTTCTTTCTTTTCTTTTTATCACCCTTTGTCCCGTTGAAATTTTCTTTGGCAGTAATTGTACAATTTCTTAATGAATACATTTTCTAATAGTCGTTTTCGATATCATACCTGCCAACATCCTAATTATTATTCCGCAGTATAGTTAATCCCCCCCCCTTTGTTTTCCCACACCGGTAAATTTTAGAGTAATATTCTACAAATGCAATTACGATTAAATAAGAAGAAAAATTCTCCAAAAAATACTGGTGGGAAAGAAAAAAACCAGGTAAACGGAAAATTAAACAGGATGTTAGATAGGATTGCTACACTACAACTAGAAGACTTGCCACCTGCCATTATTTTACAGTTTCTCAAACTTTTAAATTATTTAGAAATCAGATGAGGGATTTTATTAAAGGTTTGAGTTAATTTTTCTGTTATTTGTATATAATATGTATGTTACCGGCAAAGTATGAAACGCCTGCATTCTATGGAATGCCCAGGCATTGTATATAATGCCAGTCGTTTTTAGGCAAAGTATGAAATATAAAAATTATTACATACTTTCCCAAGGCATTGTATATAATACCTAGGCATTCTATGGAATGATAAATGCTATTTAGGCAAAGTATGGAAAAATGTCCTGATATGGCTATTATATAAATGGCGTGCATTCCTCAAAAATACAAATGTTATTCTGAAAAAATAATGAGAGTACAATTAAAAAAATTTATTCAAAATACCTAAAAGAAAGTGAAAGTTGTACAAAACAAAATTTATGTCTTTCTTATTAAGGGAAACAAAATTTTCATATAAAAAATAAGAAATTAAAACTAACCTACTTTCGCAATATGGTAGGCTTGAATACCATTTTGAATACCATTTCATTACATATCACACTCAAAAACATTTCATATTTTTGCACTTTATTTTACACATAAACTGGACTGAGGAATTGCAACTGGCCCGAGAGGAATTTCGTGCTCAGGAATATCTTCACATCTAGGCAAGTTCTAACGACATAAAGTGAATTGTGATCTCGCATATACTTGCTTTAAAATTACTTCAGAAATTCATTTTTGGTAGAAATCATCCTCATTACACCTGCTAATATATTTCGCGAATCACCTCGCCCCTTTTCGATGTCAGGATTAGGAACTCGCACAGTAGTTCCCAAAGAAGCAATGGATTATTATTTTTTTTTCCCTTCTTCATTTTAAATTTATGGCTTGTATTTCCAGGTTGATTTTAAATTTATTTTACCTTCAATAGCATTTTCAGTTTTGAAACAAAGGGTGCAGAAAATATCCATTTCATCAACTTTTACTGGCATGGCCACAGAAGGTATGAATTTTTTGACGACACTTTTTGCATGTAAATGCATCACTCGTTTCTCTTAAACACCAGCAACAGGTATCAGAAAAGGACATCTACACACGGTGAGCATGTCTTCATCATGTTTTTTTAACCCACTATCGACTATAATCTCATCCAGTGTACTAGTTGTTTCCTACAGGCAGTCGAGTGAGGTGATATTATACGCGTTCGTCGGATTTTTATTTCTCAAAAGATGACTGAACAACTTGAGCAGAGGTACTGCATCAAATTTCGTCAAAATCTTGGTGATTCTCAAAGTGAAACCATTCTTAAGATTCTGTTTGGAGACGATGTGTAGGGGTCGGTGTAGGTGTAGAGTGGTTTAACCGATTCAAAAGTGGCCGCACGTCGGTAAAGAGTGACCAGCGTTCTGGGAGGCCACAAACCGCTCAAAATGCAACTGTTGTTGGAAAGGTGGAAAATCTGATAATCAAAGATCGTCCTTTGACCGTACGAGGGATTGCTGAAAAAGTTGGGATCAATACGGGTTTTGCACATGCAATTTTGTGTGATGATTTTATCATGCGCAGAGTGGCTCTGAAATTTATTCCCAAGCTTCTGCCGGTGAAACAGAAAGAACTTTGTTTTGCAGTTGCACCAACATCTCTACTCTCCAGACACTGCTCCTTGAGACTTCAGACTGTTCCCGAAATTAAGAATGCCATTGAAAGGATCCCGTTTTCAGAGTAGAGATGAGGTAATGTAGAACATGACGGCGGATTTGAACACCATTCCAAAGAAGACTTCCAGTAGTGTTTTTGGCAGTGGAAGGAACACTGGGCTGAAATTGTGTGGAGGCGCAAGGGGCCTACATTGAAGATGACTAGAATCTCGATTCCGCAAGGTAACTAAGATATTTTTACTGGCCAAAGATCGGATATTTGAACAGGCCTTGTATTTTTCTTTTATAGATGTAAATAGATGGAATTCCTTTACTAATTTTTTTTCAAATTTAGAAAAATTTCTTAGGAATAATTATTATTTTCTCATTCCCAAACATGATAAATAAAATACTAATTTGAATTCTCCATTCACAATATGATTCCTTTGCTATATTTACATTTTTTGAGGTTCCCTTAATGTGAAATTCAAGTTTTTAGCGGCTGATCTGCAAGTAAGTCTGTTATCAGCATAACCAAAAAAGAGTTATTGCATAAATTTCAAATTCAGTATTTTAAAGATCATATGAGGTTATGAGTTTGATCAAGATTCATAATTTAAAAGAATTTGTGTAATTTAAAATTATTAAACTACTATAAGTACTACATTGGTTAAGTACATAAGTTCTATATTGAAATGATGTGTTGAAAAAGGTTAGTTGGAGAAAAAGTTTCGCCAAAAGGCAAAGACGTTCCTCACTTTTTTTAAAGAATTTTCTCTATCTTATTTAATTACAAAATATTAATGTTAAAATACAATAAATTTTTCTAAACAAAAATAGTGGTGTCGAGGAATCGAACCTTTTCACTACTTTGAGGCTCGAAGTCTGCCCTTACTCCTTCAAATATATATATATATTCTTAATTTTGTAATACTTCGTAATACTATTCAAATTTGAGGTAAGAGAATGTCGTGTGAGTGTCACAACAAATTATCTTTAAAACATTCTAAAATCATTCATACTTGCATAATTACTTTCACTGTTGTCTCAATATGAATTACATTAATAATATGAAATGCCTAACGTGGGAAATGTATTTAAAAGAAAACATCGAAAAATTTATATAGACGTAATTTAATTTTTTATTCTTCAATAATTTATAAGTAAGCGCCTATTCTCAAACAAAAAAAATTTAATTTGAGAAATCCTTTATAATTTTAATTATTTCATAACAGTACTTTTTTAATACAATGAATAATTGGTTTTCGGAACGAAAATGAAAAAAAAAAAAAAATATCAAACAATTTTTAGGAACCTCTAATAACTATGCTTTTAATTTATTTCAGAAGTTTTTCTATTATATGAAGAAACAATATTGTTATCAGATTTCAAAACTTTCTAAATAATTATCATTTTAGTTGAATTAAATAGAAATAATGATATACAAAGGAATAGCGACTATTTTAAATAATTGAAATGATAATAAAATGTAATTACTGCTAAAGAACGGAATAAACGATATAAAACCAGGAAATAATTTTCAAATACTTGATGTATTTCCATTATTAAATAGGAATAACACAATACAAATTGAAGATATACGTATGAAATAAAAATACTATTAAAGAGAGAAAATTGAAACTGCGGCACTTACAACGACTTTTTATTTGATTAAAAGTACATACAATATACGTAATGTTTTTAAATTCAAGTTTCAAATGAAAATGATATGTTACATAAGAATAAAAAATGTTTTTCATATATTTTTATGTGAGTATTCTCAGATTAATTAATATAAATTATACGCAGATAGACTACAGAAAAAATATCGTAATAAAAGAACATCTCTAAAAACATACATAGTTTGTGAATTTAAAACTACAAGGCTCTACTTTTTTTTTTCCTTTTTTTTTTTTAGTGCGCGACAAAAATATATAGGTTGTTAGGTTGTAATTAGTGATCAGAAGATAGGGAAAACTTATAAAAATAAAAATAAAACCATATTTTATGGAAAAATCCACTTTTTAGCTCAACGTACCTTATGCGGAACATACATAAAAATACGATTTACTAATACGTTTACTATTGTAATATAAAAAAACAACTTAACCTCTGCAAAATATACACTTCGTTATAACACACAGTATTTTTTTTTTTTTTTTTTTTTTCGAGTCAAAACTGTTCAATAACTATTCTTTTTTTTATTCCGACAAACGACTAACGTATCACTTTCTTTCAAATTTCACACTGAGTGCACTATAACAAAAAAAAAAAAAAAAAACGAACGACATCTTTAGGTAAAGATTCGTATTACTACATTGCTAAATGTCAGTAGCTTCTATCAAGATGTCAAGAGATGTCACTACTAATAGTATTATAGCCAGGGCCTGATTAAGGGGGAAGCTCGCTCTTTACACATTATTTATACTTACACCGTTATTTTTTAACAAATACTTTCCTCCTATAATAAACAGAAAATTTTCATTAAAAATTATTTTAAAAGAATTCTGGTGTCTAATAACGGTGAGTAAATTGGATTGTTTTACACCGTTCATTTTTTATAAAAAATATTTCCTCGTCAAAGCGTGGAATTTCTATAACATGAAGTAAAAAACAATTGTGAAAATATTCCGGTATGAGCGAGCTTCCCCCTTAATCAGGCCCTGATTATAGCTATAGGAACGATTAAAGTCGCTGTTCCACATATGGAACTGGGTGCCTTGTAGGGTTAAGATAAAATATAATATACATTAAAAAAAATTCAATTTTTTTTTTAAATATATAGTAAATATAACGCTTACATTTTTAAAAAATAATTTGTGATTCATATAATTTGTGTTATAAAATATTGTAAGCCTTTTCTTTAACCTGAATGTGTATAAATACACTTCATTTATAATTCAAAAGCTTTACGAATTACCATTTTATGTTAAAAAAAAAATAATAATAATCATAGAATAAAGAAGAGTAAACGAACGAAAATCAGAAAAATCACATAGATTAAATTTTTATAAAAGATAAAGCAAGATTTGTACACTTTCTATCAATAAATATTTGGACACTTTCGAATTTGGACGTTTTGTCAGATATATAGAAAAGTTCTTTAAGAATCATCTTGGAACTTTGGTAGTGTAAGGAACATGTTATATACCTAATATATTTCAGCAAAAGGTGTGTCCTAAAGCCGAAAAGAGGACCAGTAAAGATGAAACAAAAAACAAAATGTTTTCGATCACTCTGTAAAAAGTAATGTTTTAAATGCGTTTTGGTTGTAGCATGCGATTATGAAGATTTTTCTCATTATCTGTATACATTTTTTATGAGGCTACCACATACATTCATGAAGACATAATATTTTTTTTTTTATTGTTATTTTTATTTTTTTTTTTTTTTTTTACAAAACTGCGAAAATAAATTCCACTTTTTAAATTATAACATGCAGGGTATTAGACCCTGTGCGAAGCTATTTTTAGGAAATTTGACATACTACACTGGAAAGTAATTTTAATAAGTAATAATTCTAATGAATATTTTACACTAAGTGAAGTTGTATAGGAAAGCATAGAAGGAATTTTTATGTTAGGCGCAACGAACTAGTTTTTTATTATTAAAAATTACATTTTGAAATATTTACTTTCTGAATAGTACTAACCAGGGTTTAACCTGGTAAAAAAATTACTTTAGCATTTTAGCGAAAATAGGCAAGCACTGTTTTAGCTTTTTCAAAAGTTAATTCTTTGGATACCATTGATTTCTTTTACTTAGCTTTGTTATCCTCAGTTTTATTTTCTATTCTTTTGTTCATTGATGATTTTAACCAAGCATCCATATTTATGACTTTAAAAATATGAATCTGGGAAACTATGTTTTGATTTTAACAATAGAAAAAGAGGTACTCGTATCATATGTGTAAAATGAAAAAGCAATTGAAAAATTAAGTAAAGTGTTGTGGTAGATAATCGTGAAATACTAGTGCTAAGAATGCTTCTATGAATCAAATTCTGAATTCTGACATACTTTTAAATATTTTTGCATTTAAATTCAATCATTAAAAATTAAAAATAAATAAAAATTACTACATAAATAATCATTCCCAAAAATTTCAGTCCTTTCATAGTTTTTGCCTGCAAATATTAAAAAAAAAAAAAAAAAAAAAAAAAATCCGAGTTATTATCTAGAGATATTTTATACAGTTATCCAGTTTTAGCTCTTTAGCGAAATTCTGACCAACATGTTTTAGCAAAATAGGATACCTTTTAGCAAAATGCTAAAAAAACTAATGGCAGTTTAAACCCTGGTACTAACTGATAACATTAATTAAATCGATCAAAAATATGGTAATATAACACTAATTAGTCTAATTTTTAAAAATGTTGAGAAAACTTTTTATTCTTTAAATTTGTTTTTCATTATAAATCACGGATTTATAGCTTCATACATAAACAGTGCCATTTTATTAGTAAATAAACTTAATGAAATAGCTCGAAACGATACAAATTTACAGCTAACTAATTCGATTTCTATTTAAGTCTAGGCATTAAAAGATATGAACTTCATTTCAGAATTTTTCACATTATTCAATTAATCATGTACTTGAGTAATGCTATACATAGAATGAAAAAAAAGATGTACACTGAGGAAAAAATCTGTAACTGATATCTAGAATCTAAATTGTGGCTCTAGAAAAAATAGTTCCATGTCATCCTTATAAATTCTAGTCCCCCTTCGAAAGTGAGTTTTGGATGTCCCTATTAGAATTCTAGAGCGTTTGCCTATATTCTCGAGGGTAAAGTTATTTAATAATCTCTGCAGATAAATGAGACTACAAGAGGCGGGTTTCTGCAGCTATAATCTTGGTTTATTACCAAATTCTAGAAAATCAAGAAAGAATTCCTCGCAATATAAATGATTCAGAATATTTAGAATATTCAGAATATTGTTTCACCATCTAGAAATGTGTACACTAGAAATTCTCGATAATTTCGTCTATTCAGTTAATTGGCGTGCCTTATGCGCATAGCTCGGAAATCTATATTTCTAGTTAAGGGATTTAGAAAATTACCACTTATTCATTCTAGAGAAAGGAGGTATATATATATATTTTTTTTTCTCAGTGTACATTAGACACAGTGTACCGCAATCAAAATGAAGAAAATGTTCAATATCTTACAAAATATCAGCATCTTTACTAATTAATTTTTAACTAAGCATGCGCTAGCTTTTAAAAAATTTCGTTTGCGTAATTAAATAACCAAAAGTATTGAGCAACTTATATGAAAACCCCAAGCAAATATCAGGTAAATTCAAAAATTTATGAAAGATAGAATGAACATAATTCCATTTCTCTCAAATAAAAGCAAAACTATAAGGAATTTTACATTTTTTTTTAATCAATGCCTAATGGTAATAGAATGTTCGCTGACTGTAAAAAAAAAAAAAAAAAAAAAAAAAAAAAATATATATATATATATCGATAAAATTCCATACCATTTTCTTTTCTTTTCATTTCATTTTTTTTTTTTTGAGAAAAACTGAAATTTTGTCCATTCTATCTCTTATAAATTTTTGAATTTACACGATATTTGTTTGGGATTTTTATATAATTTGCGCAATACTTTTGGCTATTAAATTATGCAAACGATTTTTTTTTAAATCTAGCGCATGCGTAATTAAAAATTATGCAATAAAAATGCTTATATTTTATAAGATATTTAACATTTTTGCATTCTAATTGCAGTATATGCTGTGTCTAATGTAGCTTGTCAAATTTTCTAAAAAGGGCTTTGGAGTCTAATACTCTACGTGTTATAATTTAAAAAAAGGGATTTTTTTTTAAATTAAAAAAAAGGTTATATCTCCATTAATGCATCTGGTAGCCTCATAAAACTTTATGCAGATAACGAAAAAACCTCGTAATCACATGCTACAGCTACAGCGTCTAGAATAAACAGTGTGGAAAGCGGCGAATAAAATTGTACTAAAAAAATTAAGCCTGTCACCAGATGTCATTGTAATCGAAGCTAGTGTCACGACAACAAAACCGAGACTCCCTATTGGTTAATTATATGCTTCAATCACGTGATTAAACTGCCGAAACTGGGAAAAGCCAATCAGGTCTTCGATTTGAGCAATAGCTTCGATCACAGCGACATCTGGGTAAGCTTAATTTTTGTAGCATCATTTTAACATCACGGTTATAGGCGATTGCCACACTGTTTATTCTAGACGCTGTACTACAGCTAAAACGCATTTAAAGCGATACTTTCTACGGGGTAATCCAAAACATTTTGTTTTTTGTTTAATTTTTTAGTGGCTCCCTTTTCCTCTTGGGGGCAAAACTTTTGCTGAAATATATGAGGTATAGCAGGTTCTTTATACTGCCAAAGTTTCAACATGATTCCTAAAGAACTGTTCTGGATATTTGACAAAACGTCTAAATTAGAAAGTGTCCAAATATTTATTGGTAAATTGTGTAGTGCCATTTATTTATTTATTTATTTATTTATTTATTTTAATAAGAATGCTATAATTAAGAATGAATTGACGAATGTTTAAGGGGATTTAATTTGCTATAGGATTTTGCAATGAAAATAATTTTAGTGTACGAGGTGTGGCTAATAAATAACTAGACTATTGCTGTAAAACATTTTATTTTAAGTTTATACATTTTTAGTTATTATCACCTTCAATATACACCCCTCCTCTATCCCTACAACAACGCTCCATGCGAATTTTTTATTGTTCGAAACAGTGCTGGAATTCTTGTTCTGTAAGCTCCAGCGTAAGGCGTGCCGCTTTTTCTTTTACAGCTTAAACTGACTCAAATCATGTTCCTATTAAGAGGGACAATACCTAATCTCGCCGGCAGCCTTCGTCCATGTTATTCTATGGGAAAATTTGTTGCTACAATTAAACATTACCTAATGAATATTTTTAAATTCTGTTTTCGCAGTCAGAAAATTCATAACCGTTAAATGAGTACTCATTTTTGAAAAATTCATTATTTTTAATTTTTACATTTTAATTTTGAGTTCAAAAATGCGATTTTTCACAAAATGCATTTTTCTTATTTTCTAATCGAAAAATGAAATACTAAAATTTTAAAAAATCGATTTTTGGAAAACAAGTACTAATTTAACGCTTATGGATTTTCTAAATATGAAAACAGAATTGAAAAATATTCATTAGGTAATGAGTAATTATGTAAATAAATTTTCCCATAGAATAACATGGGCGAAGGCTGCCGGCGAGATTAGGTATTGTCCGCTCTTAATGCACATTTGATTTTGGGGAACAGATAAAAGTCGCATGGGGCCAGGTCAGGCGAATGAGGCGGATGGTCTAAAACTGGGATGTTGTACTTTACTAGAAACATTTTGATAGACAATGCAGTGTGAGCCGGAGCGTTGTCTTGATAGAGAACTCATGACTTGTTCTCCCACAATTCGGGACGTTTTCGCCTTACTCTTTCACGAAGTGATAGATAGATAACCGACGGTCAGATCTAATCAGATTAGCGACTTTTTCGATATTTTCATCCGTTTTGTACATGGAAGGACGACCCGGGCGGTCATCATCTCCAACGTCTTCTCGGCCATCATGGAAATGCTTGAACCACTCAAAAACTCGCGCACGTGATAAACATTCATCGCCATAAACTTGTTTTAATAAAAGATAAGTTTCACTAGTGGTTTTACCAAGTTTCACGTGAAATTTCACGACAATTCGTTGCTCTACTTTTACACTTATCACATTTTCGGCAAAACGAATTGTACACCTCTTACACAAACGAAGGTTACGGCCAGACTGATTTCTCTACAAACTCGGGAGGCGCAACAATTGAAAGAGCAGGCTTTACGCTGCACAGCTGTCAGTCGTTCGGATTTGGCGCATATGTAGTTCATCTGCAGCAGCAATAGTCTCGCTTTTTAATAACAACACCTCGTATTTAAATTTAAATGTGTTTAAAACTTAGATATTTTTAAAATGCGTTTTTCATGTTTGATTCAAAGAATTCCATTAACCTGGAACCTTTACCGTTCACATTATAAAAATGCTAAAAATATTTCCAATGCCAATGCATAGCTGCCAATATTTTAATTTATTCCGGATTATTTTTAGCCCCGCCTTCATTTCGTACCACTCACCTATTAAAAGTAATTTTGTCTTATTTTACCGAAGTTATGTATTGGAGAAAATTTTTCTACAAATAAAGTGGTGCGAAATAAAGGTGGGGCTAAAACTACTCCGGAATAAATTAAAATATTGTCAGCAATGCCAATGCCGATTCCTCTTCTGAATTAGATTTTCTTTAAAATTTAACTTATCCTTTCATTAGTTGTACGAGTACTGTTAGGACAGCACTCCACACCCGTTAAGATTGGCCGAGTCCAAGCAGGTAGAGACTGTCCAAAGGTTTCTGAATACTGTTACGAATTTGTAAATAACAGTCATTATTTTTATGTAATTTCATCTAAAGTGGCTTAGTGAGGTTATAAAATGTTAATTTTTTGTATTTCTAACTTGTTTTTATATTAAAATAGCTCATTTTGTCCCCTTGAAATTGAAGTATGCCAATTTGTTAAATTTTTATGAATTTTTAGATCACTAACGCTTTTATGCACATGTACTTATAATAACCATGAAATAACCATTTTGTATATATGAATATTTTACATACTGGCGTATGGAAATTGTTCACTTTTCCTTAACTGTGGCCGCGGTAGCCCAGTCGGTAGAGCGCCGGCCTTGGAAGATTGCGGGTTCGGTACTCGAGCCGGCCAAAGACCGTCGTGTACACTAATGGTGGCTGGTGCACGTAAAATCTGTCGTGGCCGCAATGTCCTCCATGTTCCCATCAAAAATTATACCTCTGGGGGTCACCGAAGCGGGAGAGTCATCCCTTCCGTGGAGGATCAAAATTGCGATGGCATGTCTCCGGACCACCTCTAGGGTGAGTCCCAGACCGTCGACAATTACCCATCTGCGCAGCATTAGTGCGACGTAAAACCCAACCAACCAACCAACAACTTTTCCTCAACACACATGCTGTATTAAAATAAAAAAAATTTCTTTATGTATATATTACTTTTTTTCTGAAATAAAACGTAATTTATTATAAATATATTTCAAAATTAATACATTTTAAAAGGGTTTGTGTTGTATTTATTTTAGTAAAGAACAGAACAAATGACTGGAAACAAAAAGATTTAAATTGATATTTTGTAATACTTCAAAAATAAATCTCATATTTGAAAAGCAATAACCAGTACCATCTCTACAAATTTTATACGAATTTTTTGAACGAATTTTCTTTGGGATTTCAATCAATCCAAGAAATTTTAAATCGGCTTTTCTTGAACTTTAATTTTCCAAAAAGGCATCTCTATATGAAGATACCTAGAAAGAAAAATACAATTAAGATATTGAGAGTTGAATTGGATATTGTTATTCTAAAAGGAAGCATATCAGAAACTTTGATGTCGGAGATTTAATTAGAAAATTTATGTATCCGAGGAAAAAATATCTTTATATTGAAATATCTATTAAAAGAAAAATATTGAATATATATCAATAAAAATCACTAATTTTGAAGTAGATTTTTTTTTTTTATAAAGTAGTAGGTAGGGGGCCATCACAAAACTTTCTTCTACATCATTCTATAAAATAGCACCACTTAATGTTTAACATGCACAAAAACTTAATCATAGCTTCTCACAAAAAAATATTTTACATATGAAGTTTAATGGAACATCAAAATCAACAGATGTTTATATATAGCTAAATGTAAAATTACCGAATGTGAGTAATACAGCGCCCTTTGTTGATTGGTGTAAACCGAAATAAAGTCATCACACGTCTTCATAGTAGTTATGTCATATTTAAAATTGGGTGCACTTTTATGGTATAGAATTTGAGATTTATTCTTTTTATTCACTGGGTAAATTAGAGCACAGCAGTGCCCACTTTCAGCCGATATGAACCAAAACTGCCTCAGTATAGTGTTTATAACGGAGCTTTCATATTCCAAGATTTGTTCAATATGTGCAATAGAATATTTGATATAAGCTTCCCATTCACAGGACATAACAAAGTCAACTATTATGCATATATGCACACAGATTGAAGAGGAATAACGTTTGATGATAGCCCTCTTATATATCAAGTTCTGTTCAATTATGCACAATAGAACCTGAGACACAGTTTTCTGTTAAATGAATGTAAACGCAGTATAGTAGCAACGCTTTTGTGAGATTTGCACAAAATGTTGATAGCCATTAATTACTATCAATCAGCAACTATGTTTAAATGTAGATTATGGAATTCTTTGTAATAATTATTGAGATTCATTTGGCTAAAATTATTGTCACACCATAGCCTCCTAAACTAGATGCCTTCCAGGTGGCTCGCAAACTTGGCAACAGTTCAAATGGTAGACAGCGCCACCTGGTACAAATTACGCCGAATTTTTTATTCAACTGTCACGAATAATTTTAAGAAGTGATATATGATATATATAATCGACGTTACTTCGATTCTATTTGCCTTTTATGTATATCAAATCCCACTTTAAAATTTTTGGTGGCTGTTGAATAAAAAAAGCCACGCAATCTGTACCAGGTGCCGCTGTCCACCGCTTGAACTGTTGCCAAGTTTCCGAGCCACGTGGAAGGTACCTACATATAGTTTAGGAGGCTATGGTCACACACAAAGAGACGTACAGAAACACATGGACTTTTTCTCAAAATGATCAAGTTGTGTTCACGAACTTCTCAAAACATGTATAATTTATCGAGAACCGGAATTCCAAAAATTTTCGAATCCAGTACTTTATTTTATTAAATATAGAGAAAATAATAAAGAAAAAACAGCACTGTGAGATGAACTATGCCATATTTTAAGTCTCATATAGGAAAAAAAAATGTCAGTTAAATATTACATATTTCAAGAAAATTTTCCCTTTTGATACATCTGTCTCTATTTACAGCAGGTAACATACAAAAACTTTCTTATAAAACGATTTCGAATAATTTGTTTTTGTTTAGGGATGAACTGAACGAATCAGAATATATTCTTAATTTATGGGCTAATTTTTTGTTTACATAAAAAGAAGCTAGTAAAAGTATAGAATATTTTTATACAAACAACTTATTGAATCAAGTGTTCCATTTTGCTTCATAACTGGAAAATAGCTAACCTGCTCGTTGTAATTCATCATTTTTACAAAATCTTGTATGAAAGACGCTTTAAGGATACTTTTCATTGTCTAAGCACTAAATATCTATACGGAAACAATAATATTTGAAAGTTGAACATATTTATAAAGGTATAAGTGTTTTAATACTATAAAAAAGTTAAAACAATAATAATAATAATAATAATAAACTGAAGTAAAATGCATAACAAATAAAAATCAAATTTTTCATTTAATTAACACGCTTTTATTAGCTTCACCTGTATGTATGCTTGTATGTATGCTTGTAACCGCTCTGGTAGCAAACAAAAAATCCATATTGTAAAAAAAGGACTTTCCCTACGTGAACGCTGCGGCTGTGAGGTATAGCTCCGGCCTACGAACCTAAAAGTCTAACGTCCGAGTCCAATCAGGGGAGATTTTTTAAAAATGGTTTTTGTTTAATTCTAAATTATTCTAATATGAGAATTGACTGACTTTTTAATTTTGTCAAAAAAAAAAAAAAAAAAGTAAATTTAAATTTTAAAATATTCTTAAAAGAAAATAATTTTGTGCATAAATTGAATGTTAAATATATTCAACATTAAAAGTATTCGAGAAACTTAATCTTTAACTTTAAATTTTACGGTCAATACTACTTTTTTTACAGGTTGATTGTATGTTTCATACAACGTAAAATTACTGACGATACATAATTCATTGTCTAACTGTTTTTTTACGGGCATTGTCTGGAATCTCTGCTGCTGGGCTTTCTCCATAATTTTACTGTAATATTTTTAACAGTGCATGACTTTCTCTTACTCTGCATTCTAATACTATAAGGATAGATATTTTATGATTTTTAGTTCACATTTCAATAAAAGCGTGTTCTTTATTTTTTTTTTTTAAGTATAATTTTATTTTCATTTATATTTAAAATTTCCAAAATTATATTTGTAACTTAGCTTTTTCTGTTTTCCTGACGTCTGTAAACTAAAATTGTATGTTGAACATTTTATATGTGTGTATGACATTTAAAAAAATAACTTAAATCAAATTATTGCATGGAATTCAAATTTAGTATTGTAAAAATAAAATGAAAGTTCTACTGGTATAGTTTCATTAAAGATAATAAGTTTCAAGGACTGATGTGCGTAAATGTTGACTGAATAATTTGAGAAATTAATAAATTTAATAACAACATTAATTTTATATGGATATAGGCGATATACTTATACGGAGGGTTACAAGCTTTAATAACCCCTCACACAAAATGATATTTCAAATAAGACTATTTCTTAAATAATTTTAAAGTATTTTAGAAATTTAGAAGTACTGCACTTCCATCTTCACTCTTAATCTTCAACCTAATTTTATAGTATTCGAATATAGGCGATTGATTTGGGAATAAGGCTGATTGACTGCTATAGGTCCTAGGCCTGACGAGGAGCGCCTCCGTGGGGAGTCTTTCTAAGGGGTACTATCCCGTATTCACGCACGTTTCGGAGAAAACAACGGAAAACTACGAACGGCTAGGCGACGAGCGCGACCTGGGATAACACTTGGTACCTCACGTTTACCAGCTTTGAGCTCAGAACCGCTTGGCCGCTAGTGCGCCATTCGAATATAGGGTAAATATATATATATATATATACATATATATATATATATATATGTATATATATGAGTGCTACACCAGATTGTTTATTTCTAAAAAAATTTATTTATGTATACATTAATTTAATTTTTAATAAATGATGATTTATTACGAACACATATTCTTAAAAACCTAATATAAATAAAATATATTTGTATTGAAATTATTTTAATAAACATTAAACAAAATGGAAATACAAATTAAATTAACACACTGTAACATTTAAAAATTATATGTCTTATTTGAAAAAAAAAAAAAAAAAAGTAATCCATGTACAAATCTTATATGGCTCTTTTGAGAACAATCTACGTATGTCTTGTAATCAACAAAGGAAGTTTTATATTTCTTTTTCTTCGAGTTTAATTTTATAAACAGAAATACAAGATGATAAAACTAAAAAAAAACAACATGATTTAGATTTAGATTCAGTATTGTATTGTCGAAAGACTGTTGTCAAAGTTTGTGCCGAAGAATTGATTGGAAATATCTGTGTAGCAAAGATAAAAATGTCATGATATTGTGAGTTCTGTTAAAATTAAAGAGAAATATATATACTGATCGAAATCAGCAGTACATGTAAAAAGTTCTTTTTTTAATGAATATAACAAGGTGGAACCTAAGAAAAATAATCTGGTGTGTCACTCACACGACTTTCTCTTACCCTGTAACTTAATACTATAAATACAAATTGAAGATTAAGGGGTAAGGTAACGAGTACTGTTATACAAATCTATGTTAAAACAATTCAAATTAGGCTTCAGAACAGCTGTATTTGACAAGTAATTCTGTGTGAGGGGGCTGCTCTCCCCCCCCCTCAACCACCAGTTTCATTACTGTACCTACATTTATATAGAATAGAAATCTGTTATTAAATTCAATAGATCATTTAAAATTATTCAGACAACTTTCACACGCAACATTCTTTGAAACTTAGCAACCTTGATTAAACTTTTCTAGTAACAAACATATTAACTTCAAAATACAACATTTGGATCACATGAAATTATTTGTTTTTAATTTACTCTAACAGATGCAGTCAAAGATCAAATTATAAAGCTTGACTTCGCTATTCAGGAAGCCTCAAAACGTGTAAATATATATTAAAAAGAAACCGTTATTTTCATATGGCTATGAGATCTTAATTTCAATTCCTGAGCAGCTTTCCTGGACATGGTAAAATATTATAGTAAAGAACTTCCACTTGCTAATAAAAAAGAATGTTATGGCTTAAATATTGGCAGCCCTGTATATATTGTGAAAGTTATGTACACATTACATGATGCACTTAAATATAATCCTATATTCATAGCACACAGCAAAACTTAAAGTACACTTCCATGAATTTTCAAGTATTGTCGCATTATAAACTAGTTCTTTTGTCAGCCCTGTAAACGAACAGTGGATGATTTCTATACAATATTCTTCATGGAACATGTTTTTACGCATATAAAAAATATGTATCAGTTTTTTTTAGAAGTCTATGGACGTTAAACTCTACTTACCTTCAATTTCCCCCATACACTAATATATTTGAATTATCTTGGCTGTCCCTGTACATGAACCATTTGCTTGATCGCAACGAAAAGTTTAATGTAGCATCCCTATATCACACACATTTAGAACACCAAGTTTGGTTTTTGTGCTATAATTTGCTTTTTAGATATGTTGATAAAAAGCAGACTCACAGAGAGACAGACACACAGACCAACCGCCAAAAGCATGATTTTTGGATTCAGGAGACCCCAAAACAATACTTACTCTACCTTATGTGTAAGAGAAAGTAAAAATTAATTTAATTTTTAACCAAGGAAAATTGTCAGAAAAAAAGTATTTTATGTTTGATAAAAATGGCGTTTTCAAAATGCATGTCTCTATTTACAGAAGACGAAAATCATTTTTTTTTTTTTTTTTTTTTTTTTTTTAGTGCGTTTCTATAAAATACGAGTTTTATAAACATAACAGAGTTGCCAACTTATTATTAATTAATTTATTCCACAGCACTGTTAGTAGAGGATACTTCCATACCAAATTTTTCAAGATTAAAAAAAAAAAAATAATAATAATAATAATAATAATAATAAAGGTATTTTAATGTAGATATTAGGTTGACTTTAAAGTTCTGGTTATATAAATGTTACCCAGGATAATTTCGGTGCCAGTTCTTTAAATCAATACGATAAAATTTTCCCGTCAACCTAATATGAATTGGAAGAAAATGCTCAACAAATGAATTGTTGTGAAAAAAAGGAGGAGCTAACAGTTTCTTATAAGCATAACTAAAATAAATAAGCTATATTGAAATATTGGATATTTTATAAGTCATGGATAATGCCATCCAACTCTTTTAGTTTGCATGTAAATTCATATATATTGCTCTCTCTCTCTCTGTCTATATATATATATGATGTTATTTTAAAATTAATTTATATAGTTCAACAATTAATTAAATTAGGCATTTATATGTATTAACATTAATTTTAATAGCTATAAATATTTTATCCTTATTTATATATAAATTAAATTTCAATTTAAAAAAGCTGCATATAATTGGTAACAATAAAAATATGAAAATTTAAAAACTATTATAAAATTTAGGCCGAAATAATTGCCAATTGTTACGCTTTCAGAATACCAATATTTCATTAAAAAAAGTGTTTGGTTTATTTCAATACTATAATTTTAATAATAATAATAACAATAGTATTAATAATAGTAATAATACTTAAAATAGTGGTATTAAAATTGCTAAAAAATTGGCGACTATGCAATAATATTTAATATTATATAAATTTAATGCATTTGGCAAATTTATGGAGATACTTATGTACGTGTGAGCAAGGGATGATAAAAGTTTACGAGATTTCAAAGTCAGTTACTTATAGTGTTTTTCACAGGTATGTGGGAAGAAAAGTATTTTTAACACCAAAAAATGTAATACAGTGAAACTTGAATAATTCGAACTTGTTTAATTCGAAATTTTGGATAATTCGAATATTTTACACGGTCCCTTGAATTTTGAATTAAAATAATATTAAAAAATCGTGGATAATTCGAATTCTATTTTGGATAATTCGAATTTTTCATACGATTACCTTTAAAATATTACAGTAAAATTCAGTGGCGGCTCGTGCACCGAAAATTGGTGAAGAGGCACAATCTATTTTACGCTGTATTCATTTATAGAATATAAATTTACATTTAAATATGTATTTTTAGTTAATTTTGGTTTAAACTATGCTTAATAAAAAATATGATTAAAAATACTTAAACATTATTTTTGATCTCTTCACATATTTTCGGTTCACGAGCTGCCACTGGTAAAATTTGTTCCCGAGATTTTACTCATCTGAAGTGCATTATCTATTTTTATAGTCTTTCAAAAGAAGGATAAGGAAATACAATAGAAGCCCCTAGCTAGTGCACCAGAAGATATGGTGCATATGTATGAAATTCGAGGTTTTTGTGAATTGAAAGTCATGTGTAATGTAGAAGATTCTATTTTTGTATCAGGTCAAATGCTATGACACAAAGATTCTACTTAAAAAAAGAAATAAAAAATATTTGACTATTTTTTTTAAAAGTGTTGAATAATTAAGCTCGTAAAAAATATTGATTTAATGGGGGGGGGGGGTGAAAGGGATAATGTAGCAGTATTCTTAGATATTAAGTTTATGTGCTAAATCTCTGATCGTAGAGTTTTAATTTTTTAATTTATCACTTTTTTTGACAAAATAGTATATGTAATTCGAATTTTTGGATATTTCGAATTTTTTTCTGGTCCCTTCAACTTCGAATTATCCAAGTTCCACTGTATTGTTATTGAATTTCCATGGGAGGAGTGATTATATTCTATGGCTGTCCTCGAGAAGCTCCTCTCTTCCTGTGTATAAATGAATAAAAAATAATTTGCCAGTTTTTGTTATTTACAGCAATGTTTTTTCAACTCTGACATAATCCACAGTCACCAATATATAATATTAATTCTTAATGGCAGTAAAATAACTTATCGTCTTAAACAAAGTGTCGTACTCCCCGCCATTTTTTCCAAACACTTCAGGGATGAACACTTCAGGGATGAATGACGCTTTTTTGCCACCATTTATTATATGTAGAAATCTTTGTGGTATTTTTTTTAGTAATGTATCATTATTAAATAGAATAGAAATTTTGTAGAAAAATATAGGGTACCACAAAAGCCGAAAATTTTTCCTATCTGAGAGTCCAGAAGAAAAGGGCGTGTTATCAGATGAATGCTACAATTTTATTTTTTAACACCATTACAATTTTAAAGTATTTATCTAATGGTTCAATTACATCTGCTGTAGTTTTCATATAATGCGGTTGCAATAATATAAAATTAGCGGTGTTAATATATATATATATATAGCATCCATCCTTCAACAGTAGTACGACCCGAGTCTTGAACCTTTTAGGAACAAAGAAATTTTGAATATGCTATCACCAGAATTTACAGAAAAGCTTAAAACAAAAGCGATAAATTTAAGTTTTTCTTTATATTATTAAGATAAAACTTCGTAAAAAAAAGAATTCAGGTACGCGTTTTTACAGTTGTGAATTTAAATTTGGTTGGATATGGATACCTTTAACCGTTTGAGTCCCAGGCGGTATTGAAAAAACACTGTCGAAGAATCCCAAACAGCGCAACCGCGGTTTCTCTAAATGAGTACGAAAAGACCCAAGGAGCGCGATAGCGCTTGTTTATTTTATGTCGAGAAATACCAAGCGGCGCGATAATGCTTTTTTTTCTTTTTTTACATCGATGTATCCCAGTCGCAGCAATAGCGCTTCTTGTATTTGTTAGGTAACGCGATTCTCGGAAAATGTGCTATTTACATTAAAAGGAGCTGTTAGATGTACTTGTTTCAGTAAATCTGAGCACTCGAATTCAACGATCGGTAACGCACCATCAGTTGTCCACAATGTTCGAAATGTACTGGGTTTTCTCGACATAAAATCTCAACAGCGCGATCGCGCTGCTTGGTACTCGAACGGTTAAAAGGATTAAGTGATTTCAATATCATATCATATCCCAACATTCTTTCTTCAGATTAATTTTCTCTATTTTTAGAGCAATAAATCGATATTTTTTTTCCAAAAAATGCAAGCAATTCTCCTACGATATTTGTATTAAAACTTTTGTAAAGATAAAACTTTCGTTTATGCCTAATAATGTAGCACAATAATAATTGTTTTGTTTTACAAATTGTCTAAACATATATATATGGATGTATTTTTGTGAGCGAATTTAATTTAAGAATAAGCTAACTGTAAAATAAATTTTAGTAACGAATAGTACATATTTTTTTTCGTATTCAGTAATAATAAAAATTTGTGATTATGTTATTATTATTTGTATTAATATGTGATTCATTTGTTATTCATGTTATCCTATTCATGTACGAAATAAATTACCAAATATTTTCATTCTATAATTTTCTTCTTTCTTAGTGATAAATTAATATAATATAAAATTATATATAAAATATAAATACTTTATATTTAAAAAAAAAATAAAAATATTATGTTTCCATTTTCTGAATACATATGTCTCTTTTAGAAAAAAATTAAAGAAAAATACAGAAAACTGGTAATGAAAAAAGGAAAAAAAAAGGTTGCTGTTAGAAAATATTAAAATATATTCAACTATGTAAATATATGTTTTTTCCAAAAAGAAAAGATAAGGTGACTTAAAAGAACTTTTTGAAAAAGCCTTTAGAGCTTTAGATGCAATCCGAAAATTTCTTTCAAAACTCTTTTATTTTCTTATAAATGTTTTTCCAGGAAAGGAAAAATAAATAAATAAACATAAGTAACACATTATATATCGTAATGTCTTTTTATTTGCAGATATAATAAGATTTTATATATAAAATAATGCAAAATTTAGTAGCAATCGATAACGTATTCATGCTTCAATATTAAACATTCATACAGTTTTTCTACTTGTTTTATGTAAAGATTCATTAAAAATTCAATAAATTCCAGTAAAATATTAAAGAGTTAGAATGTTATGTTACAATATCATGCTCTGTTTTACTTTCTCATATATCAAAACATTAATGATAAATGATTAATTTGTGAATAGTGAAGTAAGGTTAACGTCAGCCTTACATAAATAAACTTCGTAATACACTAGATTTAAATAATTTTTGTTTTGCATTTTCTGCTTCATAGTTTATTTTATTAGAACATTTATTGATATCTGAATTTTCTTAACCCTTACTGTGGTTACTTAAGGTTACTGGGGTCATTTAAATTACGCTGCCACCGGAATTGACGAAAAAATTTAAATAAAAGAAATTGGCGACTTACAGTTTTATAAAAAGGAAATTTTTCTAAAAAATTTCCAGGATGAATTTTAGCAGTTGGAATTGGAACTTAATTATTGCGTCCTTGCAGTGAGGACAGTGTGACGCAACGGGTTAAATAATCTGTAATAATAATAACAATAATAATACTGGAATATTATGTTGTATCAGTAATGTATACAATCAATGAATGTGTGAGGTTAAAAGGAGTTTTCGTGAGATTTAAGCAAAGTGGGAGTTGCGAAGTAGTTCAGTAGGATTAGTAGTTTATACTCCGTTTATTTAAGTGCTCTAACCAGGAAACCATCCCATACTATAATCATAAAAACATCCTAACAAGCATTAAACCCTTGAACTGTAATTTATGGGATTGATATAGAAACTTACGGTTTTGTTGCTCAAATAATTTGTTATTATTAAAAATAATTTGTTTCACACATTTATATGAATGTTTATTGTTATACATACATATAAGAACATAATTAGTGTCGGGAAATTCATGACGAGATGGACTCGTCGTTTCAGTTCAAGGGGTTAATCGAAAGAGTATGTATAAATATGTTTTTTGACGCATAATGCAATAGCCCTCGTTACTCATTTTCGAGTTATAAATTCTTAAAGTTCGTTAATAATCAGTGCATCCATGCCGGAATCGAAACACCACAATTACTGAAATAAAGAATGAAATCCAAAACAAGCAGAGATTGAAAAAGAGCATAGAAAAATGTGTTCTTTGATGCAATAACAAGTTGCCCATTTCAGCTTCGAGATATCATGTCTAAAAATTCGCTAAAGTATAATCTAAAAATTGATAAAAGTCACGCTTCCGGCAGGTTTTAACGGGATTCCTCCCACCCCTTTCTCGTTACTACGTTTTTACTCAAACTTAAATATCGATTTCTCGAGAACGGGATTACGATATTATTAAGCGCCAAAAATTGCGTTAGATTATGCCCTCTCGAATGAACATAATTTAATTGATTTCTATTTTTATACTATTGGGATTGTTTCCTGGTAAGAAGTATAGCTAGCAGTTACGTGTTTAAAAGAAAAACTTCGGACTTGTGAGATTTAATAAATAATTAATTTTGGATAAGTTTGTTGGAAACGGATTCACCTGTAATTGCAAACTATTTGGACAGTACATAAAAGGAATGTTTATATTATACTCGGTGTTCTGATTATATTCCGATTTAGGCCTGATTTGTGAGCAGTCCAGTAGGGAGCGTGGAGCAGGTTGTAACAGTTTTTGGAAAATTAAGTATATTTTGAAACGCATTTACGTTTTCCTGTTTATAATTGCTGTTTTCCATAGATTGCACATTCATCTACCTTATTCATAAAAAATTTTCGTTAATTTTACTAACTTTAGCACAAAAAATATTATTTCAAAATTATTTGCCTGTTACAATTTGCCCCGGATTTGGGGCAAATTGTAACTGATACAAAGGGAACCCTAACAATGAAAACGACAATAATTCAAAATGATTTTTGTTATCAATTATTTATTAATTTAATAAAAAAGGCAATTAATAACTAATATTAAATTACAACCTTCTTGGTATAGTAACAATGAATTATATCAAATGGATTATAGTAAAATAAAGAGAAACTTAAAGATAAAATCAACATAGAAGTCAATCTTAGACAAAGTTTAAATTAATTCAAGCAAATGATATTTTGCTCCCTCTCATGCATTTAATGTGTGCACACATTTTGCAAATTAAGCTATTATACCCATTCTTATGCCACAGAGAGCGTTTAGCAGAGCTCGAATTCTCCGCCCTTTTTTCAGGACACTCTCACTGATGAGAAGTTTCTGCTTTTTGTCTACCACTATTTTTATGCAATATTCTCTAATTCGTGATTAAATCGTGATTCTAATTCGTTGTTATATAATCATGGTACTATAATATAAAAACACAAAAAATATTTCTGTATAAATATAGTATGGCAAAGAAGTAAAAAATTTTTCATTTCTGAAAGTATCCTGAAAATGGGCGGAGACTTCGAACTCTGGCTGTAGGCATCTCCTCAAGCCATTCCTCTAACATGTTACAACGTGCTCCGAAATTTTGTTTCAACTTGCCCCATCGTATGATTTTGGACATTTTGTTTATTTATAAAAAATATATAACGATTTATACAAAAAATTAAACAGGTATTTTGTAACTCAACACAGACTAAATAAATAGCTATAAACATTCCGTTAAGGTATAAATTAACATACCTTTAATCAAAATTTACGAAATATTTTTCCCCACTGACTAGCTAGTCTTAGAGCTTTAAATTAATGAATGCACATTTACCGAACAGGCGGCGTTAAACCAATTGGAATCAAGAGACAAATTGACAAATTGCAGGTTTTATACTGGCTCTGGCAACAGACCTTCTTTATAGTTGTGAAGGCTGGTTTATAGCCTCAGTTTAAGGATTTTCTTCCATTTTGATCAGAATTATATAATGGAGTCAAATAAATAGCTTATCTTAAAATTTAAAGTTTTTATTTTCCGTATAAAAAAAAGGAGGAGGGCACTAAGACGTAGTAAAGTTTTAGACTCAACTCGACTAAATACTACTGTACTTAAATGTACTCACCATTTTAAAGCTCCGTTGAGTCAAGCTGGTTTTCTTTTATCTCCAAATAATTATAACGCAGCTACATCCAAAAGCCACAATTTGAAAAGCAGGACACAAAACAGCACTCACTTCCTTAATTCCGAAGTCAGTTTAAAATAATTAGCTAATGAAACTATTCACTTTATTTTCTATAAAATACTCCTCCTAAAATCATCGATATCCACATAACATCCACCTTCGCAATTTTCCTTAAACTTGTTTTACAACTTGACGAATTACTTCCAAATAGCTGGTAACATTTTACACCAATCTTCTTCTATCTCAACCCAACACTTCTATACTCAACCTGATATTTTAACAGAAACCACCACTATCTAACTCTGGAGCCGACTGGTGACCTTAAAACTTAGAGTTCAACACATCTATGCTCAACTCGATACTGTCACCGAAACCACCACTTTCTAACACTGGATCCGACTGGTGACGTTCACTAATCCAACTCAACACATATCACACTTACACAGTCAACAACAGCAACAACCAGGGGTGCAAGAGTTTCCGTATCAAGACGTAACACTTACACCAGTACATTTTTAACAAAATTTTATATCATATTTGTACAGTAATTGATTGCGATTGAATATTCCGGAAATCTTATACTATTAAGTGAGCAATATTTGTATGTACATATGTTTATTTCACTGTTCTCGAAAACGGTAGCTCGGACAGTCACGTGATTTAACACAAAGGTGCCTTCCGTAGGGTTATTGTGCACATCGAAATCAGATTTCAGAATTTTTGATTATTTTTCTTTTAATTAATAAAAATATGAAAATAGAACTTCCCATTTCTATAATGAAGCAGAATGGAGAATCTTGGGAGAGATTCGATTGGTTTATATAATTTTCATTGATTTGAGTGTATTTTACATTGAACTACAGCTACGTTATGAGGAATTACAAGAGATTTGATAGGTTTACTTCATTTTCATTGATTCGAGTGTATTTTACGTTGAACTAGAGCTACGTTATGAGGAATTACGAGATATTTGATTGGTTTATTTGATTTTCATTGATTTGAGTGCATTTTACGTTGAACTAGAGCTACGTAATGAGGAATTACGAGAGATTTGATTGGTTTATTTGATTTTCGTTGGTTTGAGTGTATTTTACGTTGAACTAGATCTACGTTATGAGGAATTACGAGAGATTGGATTGGTTTATTTGATTTTCATTCATTTAAGTGTATTTTACGTTGAACTAGAGCTACGTTTAGATTTGATTTAAAAATATTTGAATTTTTAATATTTTAATATTATGCGACTTTTACAGAGAACAAATTGCGATTGGCGCCGCAGGCGCCCGAGAGCATGTTTTTTGGTAAAAATTTTCATGGGTCTCTGGCCAGCTAGCTGGTGAAGCCAGCTAGTTTTTGATAAAGAGTACAGGTGATAGTTTTTTATTTTGAAACGGAAACTCTTGCAGCCATGGCAACAACAACAAAAAATAATCGCCATCTTTCGACTAATTTTGCCGTAAATTGGTGTAGAAACACATAAACAGGACAGTAAACTTAGTATAAATTTTATCAATACCAAAACATAGCTTCTTGTACAACAAAATATTGATTCACTTTTAAATATTTTTGTTTTTAAGTCAATATTTAATTTATGATTACTTTTACTAATTTTTTCATATTTAATAAGACATCAAATAAAAATTAAATCAAACATTCTTTTAAAAAAGAAGTAAAGACTTATTTTAATTTAGTATTCTATTACCCTAAAGTTATTTTAAGTTCTGTTCTAGGATTTCATTTTTATGAATACCACAAAGGAAAAGAAAAATATTAAAAATAAATTTACCAAATAAATCTAATGTATTTGCTTTTAAATAAATAATACACTTCTCTTCGCATTTCAAATGCATTTCTGCTTTAAGTAAAATAGCTTTTACTGTTTATTCAGAATATTTTTCATAGCTTTTGCAGAAAATTTCTTTTTAGGTTTGTTTAAATGTATTTTTAATAATATCCCGAGGGTTAAAATAAGTTTTAAAAAAATGTCACAGCTTGACATGTATTAAAATTCTTTTTGACGATAAAATAAACATAAAATTTCATTTAACAGAATAAAATGTTCCTGTTATTTATAAAAAATAATGAAAATTGTAATAATCAATTACTGTAAACATTTTTAGGGCTATACATTGTAATTACACGTGACTTTAAAATTGGTAAGATAATTGAAACAAAAAATTATATTCAATAAAATGAAAAAAAAAAAATATATATATATATATTTTATTACGATTTATGCATATGGTATATGTAATATATTTTCAGAATATAAAGCTAAATTTCTTAATAATTCTATATCCTGATTAAAACCTACGGAAAACTTCTTCAGAACTTTTTTTATTCTTTTGATATTCAATCGGGTACGAGGAAAAGCTAGGAAAGTTTGTGCATAATTCAACAGAGTAACATAAAAAAGAAATTGAAATATTATTATTTTTATTATTTTGCTAAACTGTTGCTGAATATTTTGGAATTCATTCGTTTTCTCTGCATTTTCATTACTATTTTGTAATTATGCTATTTATAATTTAGCGCAATAGCCGTAATAAAATCAAGAAAACTCTTCTTACAGGGTATATGTGACCATAGCCTCCTAAATTAGATGCCTTCCGCGTGGCTCGAAAACTTGGCAACAGTTAAGCGGTAGACAGCACCACCTGGTACAAATTGAGTGTTTTTTTTTTGTTTTTTTATTCAACTGTCACCAATAATTTTAAGATGTGATATATGGTATATATAATCGACGTTTCTTCGATTCTATTCGCCTTTTATATATATCAAATCCCACTATTAAACATTTTTGGGGGCTGTTGAATAAAAAAGTCTCGCAGTATGTACCACGTGGCGCTGTCTACCGCGAAGTTTCCGAGCCACGCGGAAGGAATCTGGTTTAGAAGGGTATGGTGTAGGAAAGATTGCACTTAATTATGCTACAATTAAATTGTTAATAATAGTAATTGTACATAAACGAGATTGTTGTAAGGTTTTTTGTAAATAAATATTTTTGTATTAGAAGCGGATATTTTAATTTAATGATTAAAACATTCAGAAACATAAAATAAATTATAAAATAATAAAAAGTTAATAGATAACAGATTCAAGTTAATAGAGAACAAGTTTTACTTAAAATTTGCACAGCACCTTCTCAATTTGAACGTTTTCTTGTTTTTCAGTTTGAAACTTTTTCAGTTTGAATGATTTCTTGTTTCCTGATGTAATCTGTCGTTGTCCACAATCATCGCACTTATTTCTGTAAATGATGCAGCTTCCGTGCAATCATCTGCCACAAGTTAACCCATTCGAAGTGTGCAATCCATTTCCGAAACAAAAAGATGAGTAGCACACCATGTGTCCCATAATGTATGGCTAGTTCAGCCCATTTATAATCCCAGAATAGTTTATCAAAAATTGTATAATTTAATAGTATATTGTACTACTTCCATTTCATAGAAATTCATAAGAAGTGATATGAAAATTCAAGAATTTATTTTTGGAAACAAGACAAAAAAGCCACGACGCATCTATGATAATCTAAGCAATCAACAAGTACATTCAATTCAGCACTCTAATATTGCTATTTTACACCTGCAATAACAGTGCTCACCTTCTACTCCTCCTATCCTCTATGTGCGCAATCTCTCCTAGATTTGCCTTAAATGAAAAAAGAAATAATTTCAAATATCTTTTTTTTTTTTTCAACAGGAATGAACAGGGTTGCCAAATTCAGGGACTTTTTTAATTTAGTAGTCACCGATAAATTTGAGGAGTGATATTTTAGTATTCTATTACCCTAAAGTTATTTTAAGTCTAGGACTTCATTTTGATCAATACCACAAAATAAAAAAAAATAAAAATAAAATACCAAATAAGTCTAATGCATTTGCTTTTAAATAAATAATACATTTCTTTTCACATTTCAAATGCGTTTCTGCTTTAACTAAAATAGTTTTACTGTTTATTTAAAATATTTCTTATAGCTTTTGCAGAATATTTCTTTTAGGTTGGTTTAAATGTATTTTTAATAATATCCCGAGGCTTAAAATATGTTTCAAAATCTGTCACATTTTGACATATTAAAATTCTTTTTGACTATAAAGTAAAAGTAAAATTTCATTTAACAGAATAAAATATTACTATTTTTACTTCCAGTACCCGACTACCGTAGATAATGGAAGTATTGTATTCGGTCCGACAATTCAATATCGAGTTCTCCCCTGATTTACATGTTTTAAGGTCTCCTGAGTCCGAAAAATTAGTTTTTGGCAATTGGTCAGTATGTGTGTGTATATGTATGTGTGTGGGGAATACTTTGACTATCATATCTCCGAAACTAATTAAGATAGAACCACGAAACTTCAGAATTGAGTCATGTCTAGTATACAGATGCATTTTCCAAATTTTGGTGAAAATTGGAAAATCAGAAGTGGGACATCGGAAACCGGAAGTGGTACCGTAAGTCTGTATCTCAAAAATGGCACAAACGATTTTCTTTTAAGTTGCCATAATAACACTCTATTAGATGCCCTGTCGAATTATATAGTTGGTTAGTTCAGGAAAATTGATAGGCTTCCTGTATAAATAGCTCAATTTCCGGCCTCGCAAGTGCGTTCCTTTAAAATCGGCAGCACGGATTTTTTCAAACTTGCCATATTAACTGCTTTTAAATATCTTTTTGTATGTAATTATTGTTTTCCAGTCAATAATTGAGTATGCTAAGTTTTGGCAAAGTCGGTATCTCAAAAAACGGTTCTAATGATTTTCTTGGAAATTGTTACATAAATCCATTTTAGATATCCTTTCTTATTTATTACGTGGTTATTAAAGGAAAATTAACAGTCATCCTGATTAGGTAGATCAGTTTCAGAAGTCGGAAATTAATGTTTCAAAAAATGGCTAAACCGATTTTTCTCTTCTTACTATTTTTAAATTCGCTATGTAAATCTATTCTTTATATCATTGCATGTGTATAAGCTTACTCTTATCAGAAAATTTTTAATTGTCTAATTTGTTAGGTTAATTTTATGTCTTCTGATCATATTATCTCCAAAATATGCATATAATATATGTAACAGAAAGTGACAGAAGTTGTGTAGTTGTTTCACACCAGATTTTTTAAATATAAAATAGGATGATAATTGTAATAATTAATTACTTTAAATATTTTTTAGTATTATACATTGTAATTACTTTAAAATTGGTAAGGTAATTGAAACAAACAATTTAGGTTTAATTATTAGGTGTAATGGAAAGTTCTGTCGTTGTGTGGCACCCAGCCAGAGAGTTTTGACATGAAACCAAGTCTTTCAATGTGATCCAAAGCAGTTGTCTGATGAATTCCAAGTTTGAAGCTCACTTCTGTGGAAGTTAACGTGGGATTTGTCCTGATCATACTGTAGTAATTCGTCATTGACACCTGATGGCTTTCCTGATCTGGGTTCATCTTTCAAAGAAAAATCACCCACACGAAATTTCGGAAACCATCTTTGGCACGTTCGGGCTGCTAGTGCGTCCTCTCTAAAAACGCCACACAAGTTTTTTGTTGGCTCTGAAGTGTTATTCCCTTTTTGGAACTCGTACAACATACAATGTCTAAAGTGCACTTTTTCTTCGCATATGGTGACAGTTCTACAAGTTTGAAAAAACCGACTAAAATATGAAAAAATGTGTGTAAATCATCAATAATATTCTAACATAATTGTTTATATCGGTTTCAGTCGATAATCGACAATGCATAAAACGACAGAACTTTCCCTTACATCTAATAAATGAAAATAACTTATATTTTTATTTTATTATGATTTATGTGTATGGTGTATGTAATATAGTTCAAGAATATGAAACAAAATCTCTTAACCCATTTTATCCCAATTTATTTATTTTGCTCCAATTTGAGAAAAATTATATTTTTTAAGGTTAATTAAACCCAAATAAACTAAATACAACAAAATTTGAAAAAAAAAAAAAAAAAAAAAAATAAGAAATCTTATCCACCTTGTACGCAGGACATTGAAATAAAGAGTATGAAATTTGCACTTATATGTTTTAGTGTTCTCTTCAATAGTGAAAAGTGCTTTCCGAGTATAAAGTTTTGCTTTATCTGTATAATACTTTCTCATTTACATGATAGTTTTCCAGAAAGAATTTTCAACCGCAAAGAGAATATAAACCACGCCCCCTAATGTAATGATTAAACAAAGATTCCAGATGGAGGAGAAGGAGGAGGTGAGACACATAACACGCTAGCAAAAGCTTATATATACCATCATATATTCCGGCTGACAAAATATTCGCACCAAGCAAATTCTGATTTCTACATGCTGTTTTTCAGCTGTCCTTTAAATAGGACAATGGGATAAAATGGATTAATACTTCTATATCCTGATTGCAACTTACGAAAAGCTTCTTCAGAAAGTTTTTATTCTTTTGATTTTCAATCGGGCACGAGGAGGAAAGTTTGAGCATAAGTCAACAGAGTAACATAAAAAAAAAAAAAAAAAAAAAATTGAAATATAAATTTTTTTTGCTAAATTGAGAAATTCAAATATTATTATTATTATTATTTTGCTAAACTGTTGCTGAGTATATTTGAATTCATTCGCTTTCACTGCATTTCCATTACTATTTTGTTGTTATGTATAATTTAGCACAATAGCTGTAATAAAACCAAGAAAACTCCCCTTACAGGGTACGTGTGACACATGGGTAGGAAAGCGCAGATATATCGGAAAGCTTGCACTTAATCGCACTACAATTAAATTGTTAGTAATATCGACTGCCCATAAACGGCATTGTTGTAAGTAATTTTGTAAACAAATATTTTTGTATTAGGCGAGAATATTTTAATTTATTGATTAAAAATTACAAACATAAAAGAAATTTAAGAAAAAAAATTTAAGAAATTAATTTTAAGAAAAAAAATTAAAAAATCAGAAAATAAACAAGACAAGATAAGATAACAAAATAGCATTGCGTTATTATATAACACGTTTAACTGAAGTCATTATATCTCCTTTTCAATTTGAATGGATTTTTGTTTCCTGACCTAATCTGTCGATGTCCATAATCGCTGCACTTACTTCTGTAAATGATGCAGCTTTCGTGCGATCATCTGCCACAAGTTAACCTATTCGATATGTGCAATCCATTTCCAAAACAAAAAAACTGTTACCACAACGTGTGTCCACTAATATATTGTTAGTTCTTCCCATTTTTATGCCCAGAATCCGCCTACCATTTATTAATTAATAAAGTTATTTTCTCAAAATCTTTCGCACATAAATGTTATTTTTGTATAAAGTTGCGCCATGTCGAATGAGTTAAACTAGTCCAGTCATTTGTCGAAATTGTGTCCTGTTTCAGTTCCAGACATTAACAAATTCATTTGCCATAATAAGTAAGCTGCTTAATCTCTCCCAGTATGAAATTTTATGGAATCAATTCCCAATCTTTCCTAAGTAGCAAGTGTGCAAATTTTCCCAATTTGGTAAGTGTTCGTACCGTTAGTCTAGGTTAACAGCTTATGAGAAATAGCGTAATTTAATAGTATTTTGTACTATTGCCATTCTATAGAAATCTACAAGTAGTGATATGAAAATTGAAGCATTAATTTTTGGAAACAAGTCAAAATAACCACGAAACAATCAACATGTTTATTCAAGTCAGCACTCTAATATTATAAGATTCTAAGACGGAAGGTGGCCGCTCACCACTATGTAGTGGTTTTGAGCGATTTCAACCTTTAGAGAGGGGCTCTGATGGCAATATGGAGATTCAAAACATCCCGTGTCTAAAGTAGAACTACCTGGAGTAAAAGCGCTCGTATTCTACTCCTTCCCTCCGATCCTCTATGTGCGCAATCTCTCATAGACTTGCCCTAAATTAAATAATAATAATAATAATAATACTATCAAGTATTTTTTTTTTTCGACAAAAAGGAACAATGTTGTCAAATTCAGGAATCTTTTTTTTTTCTTTTTCCAATAGCTACAGATAATTTTAAACAGTGATATTTGATATACATATTATGTTACTTGACTGACTTCGAACACTTTGGAGCTTGGAAACATTTGTGACCAATGCCACGTATCTTCCTCTGCATAACAAAATGAGGAAATAACGGGCTGAGGAAATCAAGTTTTTTTTTTTTTTTTACATCACAGTAGTGCTGCGCAATGGGCAGTTGGCGACGTTCTGGGGCTCACCCCTAGAGAGATGGTCCGGAGACAAGCCGTCACAATTTTGATTCTCCGCGGAAGTGATTGAGGAAGTCAGGAACTGAATTGCCGGGCAGTAGGGAAATAATAAAAATAATAACGTTGTACAATAATACAAATAAGGATTAGGAAAATAATATGATAATAAATAATAACAATAATAATAATAATAATTAAAAAAAAAAAAGAAAAGAAAAAGAAATAAATACAGTTTAATGAGAATGAGAATAGGAGACTAATCTTCGAAGCAATTAAGCAACTGCTACAACTAAAGTTTAATGGTTGATATTGAATAAACAATTTCCTTAATTTGACAATATTGAGAAATAACGACTTGAAAAATGACATAGCAAAAAAACACATTATTAAATTTTTATATTTTATCTCAAAACCTTTTTTCCCCCATACACTTTATGTATTAAAAGCAAAATAACAAAAAATAATTGTTAAAGCAATTTATATATGATAGATTTCGTTTTTAAATAAAGATAATTATATATGGTAATTTAAAAATACAGTGAACTCTTTAACCCTTTGCGGCGCAAGACAATTCGGATCATTTAAATTATACTGCCACCGGAATTCATGAACTAAATTAAACTAAAAGAAATTTTAAATTTTAAGGTTAAAAAAACTGGCCTTTTCTAATATCTTATAAACGTAAATTTTTGCTAAAAAATTTCCGGGATGAATTTTTGCAGCTGGATCTTAAATTTTGCGTCCTCGCAGCGAGGACGCCGCGCGTTAAGGGGTTAAATGCATAAAAAGTATCTTTATACATTTATTTAGAACATACCTTTTAACGCTTGCGAAATACTTTTTTCGCTGTTCTAAAATTTATTACTAATAAATAATCCCTCGATTTGAATATGTTTAAAAAAAAATATCAGCCTGACATATTAATATTCACGTTCGATAGGATGTATACCTAAAATTTTGTAAAGGAGTATAAAATATTAAATTTTATTCTCGAGAAATAGTAGTCAGGAAAAAAAAAAAAATGTCGCCTGTGACAGCCCTGTATATATTGTAATCTGTTTTGCATAATTTTTTTTGCATTGTAGAGGATTTTAAATAATCTAATAGGATCTTATATATTAAAACAAAAACTATTTTTTAAGCTAAAAAATCAGAAATTTGATTTTGTGCGGAAATGTTTAAACCAATTCGAAACGCCCATTTTTTGACATGGTCCTGTCACTTCTTGTATATGCTTTTCTTCGAGAAACCAGAAAAAAAAGTGACATTAAAACTATTCAAAAATATGAAATATTTTCTCTTATATATAAAAACACAATTTAAATTTTCAAGTAACTTTCTACAGTTGAACCTGATATAAAACCTTACACATTCTTTTTGCACAAGTAATAATTATAAATAAATAATTCATATTTACTACATATTTTGTATTTACTTGATTTGGTTATACATTTTGGTTAATATTATTTTGAAATTAATTTAAGTATATACGTTTATGAGATAAATTATACACCATTATATAAAAATTAAATTATATATATATATATATATATATATATATATATATATATTTCTGAGAAATATTTTGCATCTTTTAATTTGATAAAAAAGAAACAATAGGCCATTATCATTCATTAATTTTACTTTGAAATCAAAAATTGCTAGAAAGATATAAATGTTATTTAAAAAAAATCGTTTTTTTCATATTTATAATCTGCTATGTGTACAACAGCTAATTTCAACATTACTTTTTCAATTTTCAAAAGAAAATATATAAGGGGCTATAAAGGTTTAGTGGATAAATAAAAGGAATGACCAGTGGTTAAGAAAAAAGTACTATTAAATATCTCAAAAGTCACAAAATGCAGGTGTCACATTTTCGGCTTATTGTATATTAAATATTTATTTCTTTTAACGTTTAAGTTTTTTTTTCCCTTAAAATTTGAACTCTGTAGTCGCTCGCTGACATTTTCGAAAAACTATAAAATTCTATACGTTTGTTTTTAAAATATCGCTGTTCAGTTGTTTTGCTTTAAATGGGGATATTTGTATTTTATAATTTCTGCTGAAGATATCGAAGTCTATTCTCCAGTTGTTCTACTGAAATATGCCGCGTGGCTAGACGGGAGAATCCTGACAAGTAATTATTTAATCAACACTTTCGCGACCGCACGTTTTTTTTTTTTTTTTTCCACAGTAAAGTCCGCCTGTGGGTGGTATTCTCCCAAATTACAATATTTCAGAACAAAATTTTCTGTATTCACTTTTGCTTTACGAATGGATATCCATTATAGTTATATTCTCTTTAATCAAAGTAATTGCATCCATAGCATATTTGATTGTAAAAACATGAATATTAGGTATATTCTTAAGAAATTACTAACATACAAATTCTGAAAGAAACTCCACTGGCGGAGTTACAGATTTTCAAATGACGTGAATCTACGTCAACGGTCGCGAAAGTGTGAAAATAAGAACTTCTGGAAAAATTATTTGTATTTCAAATAAGATTAAATTTATCTTTCGCCTTTGTGTTATTGCGTTTGAAACTCTTCATTTTTGTCACTAATGTAGAGTTGCCATGTTCCTTAATTTATTTCAGAGCACTTTTAGCTCCGCCTTTTTTTCACACTACATAATTTATAAAATAACTTTCTAAAATATGTAACTATTTATGATGAAATGACAAAAAAGAAAAATCTTATGGAAAGGTGGTATGGTGAACAAAAGGCGGGGCTAAATATTCTCCGGAATAAATCAATAAATTTGGTAACTTTGCTAATGCATTAGGGATCGTATTCCCCTGATTTGATCATGGATTTTCCATAATAGACAAAAAGAAAAAAATATTTTTTCAGAAAGTGTGGTATGAAATAATTTAGAAGGTTTGTTGTTCTTTAACCCTTTCCGCTGAAGGAACACCTAATTTTAATTCTCAAATGCAAAAACTCATCCCGGAAATTTTTTAGCAAAAATTTACATTTATAACATAGCAGGAAAGGCTCTTTTTTAATGAGAAAGTTTAAAATTTCTTTTATTTTAATTATGTTCGTAATTTGTGGTGGCAGTGTAATTTAAATTCTTCGAATTACCTTGCGCCGCAAAGGGTTAAAATACTCCGGAATAAATTGAAATATTGGGATCTATGCAACTTTTACGTGTTTTTGTTGTCGATAATATTTACTTATAACGTGATTTTTTTTATTTAATTAAATATTATTTGAATTTAATAAGGTTTACTTACAGATGCTTCAAACCAAAAATTTCTCGAAAATGAACAATGCTAATTTTTTATTTTTTAAATATTTATGATCAGCTATGTGTCTAAAAGCCATTTTTAAAATTAGTTTAGTAATTTTTAAAATAAATTAAGTAGTGAACGTTAAAGGGTTAAAGTATTTGCTTTTCAAAAAAGAATATTATATACGTGAAGTTTCGAAATAGATTACTACACTAAAAAAGAAAAAGAAAATTTCGTGCATTCCATTCACTTAGAAATACTCCATTTTCAATTTATGAAAATTTTCTTCTTTATAAATTTCAATGTATTTTAATAACTTCCTTGAAATTTTATATAAGGCTTAAAAATATAACAGTTTGGGTATATATTATCTATTTTAGTTATAAGTTAAACATAAATTTTATAAAATGGAGTAAAATACTTTAATTATTTCTTTGAAAATAAACCTCTAAATCAATACTATATATAAAATATATATAATGTGAAATTCAAATTATATGATATTGTTGGGATTCAATAAGATAAAACATAATTGAAGAACACTGACTTTATAAGAAAATATGATTCTTATTAAATAAAATTGAATTTTGCGTAGCAATATTTTTAAAACGTTTCAGAAAAAATACTGAAGTTTTACAAAACATAGTATATTATTTTTTAAAACACATTTATTTAAATAAAACCAATCTAGAATGGAAATTTCAAAAGATATTGCGATATCTGAAAAAAAAAAATCTAGTTATTTAGAATATTTTCTTAGGTTTTACAGAATATTTCTTCTCTTTGGCCTTGCATGCGTTTCCGATTACCAGTCTTGAGATTACATAAATTTCGAAAAATGAGCAGTCAGGCATATTAATATTCAATTTACCTAGAAGATAAATTTTTATATTTTTTAAACTGAAATGAACAGTTATTTTGCAAAATGGAATAAAGCGTTACCATTCTTTATTTAAGAAAGATATGCTAAAATAGAATAACAAAGGGGAAAAAAGTTTTAAAGCATATTCTGATATATTATTCTTAAAATTAAACTTCTTAAAGTTCAGTTTTACCAAAATTACTTAGAGGTTTACGCAAATTGTACGATTATTTCACTTACCTGAATTATGCTCGTATTTCGCCTTTCGTTTGTAAAATGACTATTTGTTATAAAAGGCTAAAATTCTCTGTCTTTAATCAACTTTGCACATTATATTCATTAGACTGAGGCAAACGCCTTAACCCTTTAACGTTCTCTACTTTATTAATTCTGAAAATTTCTAAACTGATTTTAAAAATGACTTTTAGACACATAGCTGATCATAAATATTTAAAAATTAAAAAATTAGCATTGTTCATTTTCGATAAAGTTTTGGTTTGAAACATCTATAAGTTAACATTATTAAATTCAAATAATATTTAATTTAGTAAATAAAACCCTTTGTAAGTAAACATTATCGACTACAAAAACTCTTAAAAGTTGTTTCAAATAAAAATAATAGTCCAGCTCTTTATTAAAAAAAAAAAAAAAAAAACTAGACGTGAGTGCATCATCAAACTAGCAATTCGCACTCGTGCACACTAAGAAACTTCAAGTTATAACAGAATGACACCTTAGAACATTGAAAGAACGAACTCGGGCATTCCGTTATTTAATATTTTTAATTATAATAAAACACAATCACAATAACTATATACATCGCGCGCAGTAAACAGAACATTAAGATACATAAGAACGAATATAACTTCTTTCAGGCCGCTGCCTGCGGGCCATGGCTACAGGGGCGTCTTACACGAAAAACGACTACATCTTTCAGCGAGAGCTGACGAACTTCTGACTGACTTCTGAAAACAAAATGATTTCACTTCACTTTGTGGATCGGCAAAATATCATTAGATATTTTGCCAAGAATGGCGACAGCGCCGTCTATGTTATTTTAAATGACAGGGAAGATGGTTCAATATTGATAGGCTATTTAGTATATTCGTAAGAGTTTGAATTTAGCGCTACATTCTCCCTCTCTGTTCCCGAGCCTACGTCTCGAGGCGGGAACAGCACTTAAAGCTTTCCGCGGATACCACAGGAGATTGAACTTTTGTAACTATAACATTTTAGCATGAATGTGAGGGTCGATGCACAACAGATACCTAAATTTAATTTAATCAGGGTTTACTATTTCAAAGGTACTACGTTCTCCCCCTAGTCGGAAGATTCAATTAAGAAGACCGTCACACTTGTATTTAGATGATTATTTCTAATGCATTTAGTTAATTCTATAAATCAAGTTAATTTATTCTAGAAATATAGCTATTCATTTGAACAACTTTGAACCAGGTTGGGACATCGATTGGGATTCCGATATGACGGAATGCAAGACGATTCCCTGAAAACTACCTTGGACCATTGCGGCTCCATTCCACCTCAGAATCATAGCGATTCTTTCAAAAAAAAAAAAAAAAAAAAAAAAAAAAAAAAACCTCTGGACCATTTCGGCTCCATAATACACCAGAATCATTGCGATTCTTTAAAAAAAAAACTTTGGACCATTGCGGCTCCATAATACATCAGAATCATTGCGATTCTTAAAAAAAAAAACTGGACCATTGCGGCTCCATTTCTGAAATATATAATTTATTTTCGGCATTAACTTGAACTCCGTGTTCTAATGCTAAATTATATAAATCAATCTTTTTACCCCAGATAGAAAAGCCGTTTTTATCTCTGAGTAAAATAAATTTCCTTTTTTTTCTGAAAAAAACAATTTCTAATTTCGATTTATTTCTATTATGAAATTATGAAAATTATCCACGTCGACCGAGAATAAATACAAAATGAAACCATTTATTAAAAAATACTACTCATACTATGATTGTATAGTTTAAGAACAAATACACAATTACTGTTAATAATACCGATAAATTGTCCATCTTCCCTTTACAATGAAATATAATTAAAATCAACTTTCAAAATACTAAGAAAATTAAGAATAATAATTAAAATATTATTGATATATCCCTATGGCTGGAAATATTTCTTTTAAAAATTCTTTTTCCGTAAATACACAAAATATACCAAAATATTATTCAAAATATATATATGTAATATAAATTTAAAAAATTCACATTAAAAGTTTCATTGTTATTTTCAGAACAACTCTTAAAAAAAAAAAAATGTATTTAAATGAATATAAATATATTTCGGAAGTGCGTGGCAACTTCTAAAAAATAAATTACTCATTCAAACTTGGTCGAATAACTAATAAATAAAACAAAACACTTCGAAACGAAAATAAAATAGCATTCGTTAAAGAACAGAAGTAATTATTTAAAGACTACTTTCGTAACTGAGTACCATTTTAAGAACAACAAATTCTGTATTTGCTTTTTCCTTAAGAAAACACCAATAAAATTCCCTATATGAAGAAAATTCAATTCTATATTTAAAAATAAAAATTTAGAATGATAATTAAAATATATTATTGATATGAATACTTTATATCTCTGAGCTCAGATATATTTAATAAAACCATTCATAAAAAAAATAATAAATAAAACTAAAACACATTTATTTTCTGCACAAATAATTTTCTAAAAAAAAAAAAAAAAAAAAAAAAAAAAAAAAAACTGAAATACATATTTCAACAAAGAATAAAACATTTTTTCTTTAATAGATTCAGCAAAGAAAGAAAAAAAAAGTAATTACCTTTTTGAAGGGGAAAAAAAAGGGAGGGGGAAATGGAACTAAACTTGCATAAATGATGCAATAAAGAGAACTACTATCTCTTTTTCTCAGATCGACTGAGAATATTTCTATTTTTGTATTGTAGAATAAATTCGGTATTTGCAGCAATGTGGAACAAGAATTTTTTCTTAACGAAGAAACACAAAATTTGCAGATTCTTTTTTTTTATCAAAGAAATCAAGATGAATTCGATTCAGAATACCAAATGCACATAAGAGGCCGTTCCGTGGGTTTTTGTTTAAAACACTAGAAAATTTCCGTAGAACACTCGTCGAACGTGTCAGGATGACACATATTACACTAACGACTTGCATAAACGATGACTCGGGTTGTCACAACTTTTCGTAAAACGAAAATTGCACTTTTATTCGGGCACATGAAAAGAGGCACAGATTCGCATTGATACACGGATTCAATTTTAGGACAGCAGCAAGGATTCTTTCAGAACAGAACATGACATTCATGATGATACCAGTTCACGGAAAAGTCCTATGTGTGCCATCAGAGACATTCCTCTTATATATAAATTTTACGAGTATCCTTAATTTTTCGGTGGGCGCCAATGTAACAGAGTGGCCCCATGATAGAACATTTAAAGAACGAACTCGGGCATTCCGTTATTTAATATTTTTAATTATAATAAAACACAATCACAATAACTATATACATCGCGCGCAGTAAACAGAACATTAAGATACATAAGAAGGAATATAACTTCTTTCAGGCCGCTGCCTGCGGCCCATGGCCACAGTGGCGTCTTACACGAAAAACGGCTACATCTTTCAGCAAGAGCTGACGAACTTCTGACTGACTTCTGAAAACAAAATGATTTCACTTCACTTTATGGATAAGAATGGCAACAGCGCTGTCTATATTATTTTAAATGACAGGGAAGATGGCTCAATATTGATGGGTTATTTAGTATATTCGTAAGAGTTTGAATTTAGCGCTACAAAGTGACTTATGCATTTAGCTTCCTTTGAAACATTATTTGTTAAATTTTGGAATAATACTGCTATCTACCGAACAGAAAAGGAACAAAAGTTTAAAACCTGATTAAAACAAGAGGGAAATGTTAAAAAACTGCTTCATAAAAATTGTTAAATTATGTCAAATGTTTGGTTTTGCTGCGAAACCAATGATAGTTAAAGGGTTAAATTACATGCCTAACTAATAGACCTACTATTTTAAATACATCCAGAACCGCTAGAAACATTCATGCCTAAAAAGGAGATTTTAATCCGACACATGGGACAACTAAAGGCCTTCTTGCTAACAATTCGCTCACCAGATGCAGCCAGTAAAGTGTTCTATTCTCAAGATGTAACTTTTTCACGAAACTTTTTGTACAATAACCATTAACCTATTTAATTACAAACAAAAATATTGAAAAATACAGGAAACACAGGAGTCGCAATCTCGGTATTTTATTTCAATTAATTTATATACTTTTAGGGCATTTTCGGGGGTATGAGAATTTTCTGTATTTTTTATTACCACTATTTTTATAGAAAAAAATCTCTATCCTGTTTAATCACTGCACATTACAATGAATATATAAAAATTCCTCTATAAAAGAAAGTGGTACTAAAGAGGTCTGAAATTTTTCATCACTGGAAGTTTTCTAAAAATAAAACAGAGCATGCAAATCTATACGGAAATAATAGTAGCAGAAAGTGTGTTAAATTTTCATTCTTAACTAGATCGACTATAATTTAAGAATTTCATGAAAATACAATATAACAACATACTCTATTTTATAATGGCAATTATTTCCAGTTATAAGAGTAAAGCGACTTATTTTAGTTTTGAAAAAATAAATAAATAAACAAATATAATATATACATAATATATGCAACATTTCTCCTTCAGTAATTGGCATAAAGAGTTTCGCGAGTTAAATTCGTTTGCATGAATAAATACAGAAAATAATACATCAAAATGTAAAAATCTTCTTAGAATACGATAAAATATTCAAGTAGTTAACAAGAAATGTCGCTCGCGAGATAAAAATGTAAAAATATAAATAAAATATTCAAAACAGCGTCTTCGAATTTTTAACAGACATTTTTTTCCCTAGATATTTTGCTTTTATAAAACATTTTCTAGGAAGATGGAAAGATAACGTGCGAAATGCACTATAAAAAACATACAAATAAATTTTCTTATAATTTTTTATCAGAAGCTGGAAATGTAACGCTTCTGAGAAAACAGGGTGATTTTGAGTAATGTATATTTGCAGATAGGTGTGATTGTGCAAGTGGTTAGGGGATATTGCTATTAATAATAACAGCAATTTAATTGTTAACAAAAATAATTACTTCTAAATAAGATGGTTGTAAACAAATATTATTGGGTTAGGAGTGAATATTTCTATTTAATAATTAAAGAAATAGAAGAAAAGAATAAAAAATAAAATAGAATAAAATAAAGGTTACTAAAAAAGAAAAAAAAAAAAAATCATGTAAAATTACAAAATAATACTAAGTTACTATATAACAGGTGTAATTTAAAAAATAAACTTTTCATTTTCCTTTTCAATGTTTTCTAGTTTGCTGCACTAAGTTACCCACAAATAACACATTTATTGTAAATTGTGGCGCTTTCGTGTAACCACTTGTCACAAGTAACTCACCAATAATCTGATCCAATCACTTATCGAAATTGACTTTTGGTACAGTTCAAGATATTCAGCACCCTAATCCTCATTGTCTTGTCATTCACAATAACTTGCGCAACCTGCTCTCGCATGGAACTCATCAGAAAGAATGCGCTACCTCACCCATTTCGATAGGGGAGTAGACTTTTTGTTCCATATTTTTTCGTTTTTAGAAAGAACTATAAGGTTTGTTCCTCTAGTCTTGGATTGAAGCTTATGAGAAATCGTTTAATTTAAAAAGAATTTATATCCCTAGAAATCCCAGAAAGAGTTATAAAAAATTCACGCATTTATTTTGAAAAAAAAAAAAAAAAAGTTTTATCCATGCTATAAAATGTAATGGTTTTACATTTTACTTATATTTGCATAGGGTTATAAGTGTTTAATGTTTCAAAGTGCTAAAATTCAAACTAAGGGGAATATATATATATATATATATATATATATATATATTATAAATTTTAAGAAAGCTGAAGTTTCATTGCTGATCATTATTACCATGTTATGAATTTATTTCAAATATATATGATCGATGTTAAAATTTATGTATTCAAATATACCAAATAAAAGTATATGCCTAATTATGTATTTAAATATATCTAATGAACCTATAATTAGACATACAAAAATTGTGTAGGTGAATACGCTTCCACAATAAACTGATAAATTAATTTGTTTTCTTTTCTTTTTCTTTTACTTTATTTTTATGAAACATTTTCTGTGATTAATATTAGGATATTTTTTTTTTTTTAATGACCGTAATTATAATTTTTAGATTCTCTGATAATTTCATAACGCCTGTTATAACTCTATAAAAACCGAAGATAATGCATACAAACTGTATACTTTTTCTTACTGCCAGAAATCTAGAAATTCAAATATGAAATCATAATAAGTTGTTATCCCAGAAAAAAAGGTTTACGCTCATTTCAATACATAGGTGATACCTAGCAGAAAATTTTGTGTCATTTTTGAAAAAGTACAATAATTTCCCCGTTGAATAATAAGTTTTAGATTTTTCGGCGTCAATTAATAACAAAATAACACCGGTAGTTGCATTTCATTATTATTATTATTATTATTATTATTATTATTATTATTATCGAATGTACGTGAAAAAGATTACAGGAAAAAATCTTTGGCAATGCTTTTTTGAATTTCTGAAGTAATGTAAACTATTGTGATACACTTTCGCTCACTGAGAAAAAATTCTGTAACTGACATCTAGAATCTAAATTGTGTCTTTAGAAAAAATAGTTCCATGTCACCCTTATCAATTCTAGTCCCCTTTGAAAGCGAGTTCTAGAAACTCCTATCAGAATTCTATAGAGTTTGTCTATATTATCGAGGTCAAACCTATTTTAAAATATCTCCAAATAAATGTGAACACAAGAGGCGGGATTCAGCAACTATAATCTTGGTTTATGACCTAACTCTAGATAATCAAGCGAGAATTTTTCGCCATACAAAAGATTCAGAATATTCAAAATATTGTTTCACCATCTAGAAATGTGTAGTCTACAAATTCTCGATCATTTCGTCTATTGAGTTTATTGACGTGTCTTATGCGCATAGCTCGGTAATACATATTTCAAGTTAAAGGATTTAGAAAATGGCCACTTATTCATTCTAAATGAAGGCGGTACATTTTTTTTTTTTCATCAGTGCTAAGGAAAAAAAGTCTCTCTCACTCACACACATATTAATTTTGACTAAAGTAGAAATTAGAATGTATAAAATTATTCATCTTTTAATGCGATTTTTAGGCAATTTTTAAAATGTAATTTAAAATTAAACATTTTTGTACAAACGACTAAACCCTTTCTTTCTTTCTTTTTTTTTTTTTTTTTTTTATACACCTAAATGCAGAAAGATCATTTTATAAAATGTTATATAAGAAATAAATATGGAAATAAATAAATAAACAAATAAAAAATTTTGTCAAAAGTAATTTAATACGATAAAATGTATCAATTAAAAATATATTTTCCAATACTTTTCATTCTTATTATACTCGAATTTTATTTTTATATAAAAACGAAAAGAACTGAGCTAGAGAAATAAAAATATGTTTCTAAAAGTTCATAAAATTAAAATAAATCTTATTTTTAAACAAGAATCATTTTAACTTTATATTGTGTCTAATATAGCAAAATATGATTTTTTGAATCATAAAGTTTACCAAGTTACCTTACTTACGACGACATTTTTACCGATATTTTGTATTATTAATACTTTAATTTTCTTTCTTTTCTTTACATTTACATTTTGTGTTTTTGGTTAACTACATTTAAATGCTGATTTTGCGTATAATTAATTTCTTTTTCTTTTTTCTTTTCTTTTTTTTTTTTTAAGAAATTATTTTTATTAAGAGTAAAGACAGTTCTACTAAAAGTATTTGAAAAATAAAATAAAATAAAAATAAATAAATAAATAAATAAACTTATATTCTTGCACAATTTTCAACTTTGTGTAATAATTTTGTATCCGTGTCAAATCCGCACAAAAAAAACATACATTTTTATCTTAAACCTCTCAGATTTTTATGAAATTGGACTCATTTATTTGTTCTATTGAGAAATAAAAGCAGAACAATTAATAAGTCTCTGCCTCTTTTAGTTTTTGATATACAAGGCTGCGAAAATGGGTGAAAAGTGCAAATTTTCAAAATTCGTCTGCTACAAATTTACTCATAATTTGTTTTCTAATTAACTTAGAGATATAAGATTGATATCATTAGAAAGCTTATACTACAGGCTCTTTCAAATGATATCGCATATGTATGTGTTTTAAAAATTTCATTTTAAGGTCAAACATTTTGACATTTGACCTTCAATATCTCAAACACATACTTAATTTTCTTTTAAAATTTATATGATATTTTTACGTTTATTATGTATAATTATTGAAAATTTCAAAATGGGACGGCCATGGGATGCTGAGTTATAAATTAACCATGCAACCTTACTTCAGTATTTTCATGCTAACATAACTTATTTTTTACCGATATTTTATACCCTAGTTAACCTAGAGCACACTTTAACATATAAGATTAGTATCATTAGAAAGTACATAATAAAGGCTTTCAAATGATATCGCATGTATATATTTTTAAATTTTCCGTTTTAAGGTCCAACATTTTGATCTTTGACATTCAATATCTCAAAACTTACACATTTAATTTTCTTTTAAAAATATAATTATTTGGTATATACATATTTAATTTTATATGTTATTCTTATACTTATTATCTATAATTATCATATGTTTCAACATGGGATAGCCCCCTTTTTTTTTTTTTTTTTTTTTTGGTAAAACTTACATTCTGTTAGTATGAAAACACTAGTAGAGGGGTGCATTTTAATTTATGATTCAATGTCCCATGACCGTGCCATGTTTAAACTTACAGTAATTATAGGTAATAAACGTAAGAATAACATATATTTTTTAAAAGAAAATTAAATATGTACTTTTTGAGATATTGAAGGTCAAAGGACAAAATGTTTGACCTGAAAATAAAAAGTTTAAAAGCTTTATACGTATGATATATCATTTAAAAGTCTGCACTGAGAAAAAAAAATATACCGCCTTCATCTAGACTGAATAAATGGCCATTTTCTAAATCCTTAAACTAGAAATATAGATTTCCGAGCTATGCGCATAAGGCACGCCGATAAACTTATTAGACGAAACGGTCGAGAATTTCTAATCTACAGATTTCTAGATGGTGAAACAATATTCTGAATCTTTTGTATTAGTAATTCTCGCTTGATTTTCTAGAATTGGGTCATAAACCAAGATTATAGCTGCTGAAACACTGCCTCTTGTATTCACATTTATTTGGAGATATTTTCAAACACGTTTGTCCTCGATAGTACAGGCAAACGATCAAGAATTCTAATAGAGGTCTCTAGAATTCGTTTTCTAAGGGGACTGGAAAATTTTTTTATAAAAAAATTTATATGGATGACATGGAACTATTTTTTCTAGAGCCACAATTTAGATTCTAAATGTCAGTTATGGAATTTTTTCTCAGTGTATTGGCGTGCCTTGTACTCATATCTCGGAAATCTATATTTCTAGTTTAGGGATTTAGAAAAGGACCACCTATTCGTTCTAGATGAAAGCAGTATATTTTTTTTCTCAGTGTGTATTATAAGCTTTCTAGTAATACCAGGCATATATCTCTAAGTTAATTACAGAAGAAAATATGGATAAAAATTTCGTTATGTTAGTATGAAAATACTGATTTAGAATTGCGTATTAATTTATAAATCATCACCCCACAGCTGTCCAATGTTTAAATTTGCAATAATTATAGATAAAAAATGTAAAAAAAAAAAAAAAAAAAAAAAAAAAAAGAAAAAAAAAAGACATATAATTTTTAAAAGAAAATTACACACACCCCGCGGCAAAATGATAGGTACAAAGGGTCTTTTCTTTAATTTTTCTTAAAATAACATTATCTAAATTGTGCTTATCATTTATTAATATCACAAAATAACACTTTTTCAAGACTAATTTTTTTAAAGACTAATTTAGAAAAAAATTAGCACTAAATTTTTTTTTTAATTTAAGACTACACTCCGCGACAAAAAAAATAATTACAAAGTTTTTATTGAATATGACTATTTTGAATATGATACAAATATTTAGGATGTTTTTGATATGATAATATTTTGTTATGATAATAAACAATCAGCATAATTTAGATAATGTTATTTTATGAAAAAAAAAAAAAAAAAAAAAAAAAAACTGTATACCTATTTTTTGTTGCGGAGTGTAGTCTTAAATTAGAAAAATTTTAGTCTTAATATTTTTCTAAATTAGTCTTAAAAATATTAGTCTTGAAATAGTCTTATTTTATGATAATAATAAATGGTAAGCAAAATTTAGATAATGTTATTTTATGAAAAATGAAAGAAAAAAAACCTTTGTACCTATCTTTTTGTCGCGGAGTGTATGTATCTTTCGAGACATTGGAGGTCAAATGTCAAAATGTTTGATATTAAAGTAAAAATTTATATATATATATGTGTGTGTGTGTGTGTGTGTGTGTGTGTGTGTGTCTGTGTGTGTGATATCATTTCAAAGATTGTATTATAAGCTTTCTAATGATACCCATTTTATATCTCTAAGTTAATTAAAAAACAAAATATGTGCACATTTGTCGTAGAGAAATTATGAAAATTTGAATTTTTCTCCAATTTTGCAGCCCTGTATATTAAAAACTAAAAGAGATGGGGCCTTATTAATTGGTATACATTTATTTCTCAATAGAAAAAATAAATGAGCTCAATATTATAAAAATATGAGGAGATCGCGTTTTTAGATGTGTTGATCAGACATGACCCATGATGTTTTTAAAGTGTTTTCTATAACACTGGTCTACAGTGGTTCGGTAACAACGGTCAAATTCTTATTTTTATTATTAATTTAAATTTTTATTTAAATATCTGCAAATAAAAAAGTCCCACCACATCACATTTTTCTGTTAGAGTATCAGAAAATGGCAATTTTCACGATATTTTATCATTTTCACAGTATCACGGGTGGCAACCCAGAGTGCTGCCAACTCAGAATCCCGGCAACCATGTTTGTTCCTTTTTTCTTTGTTTCTAACGTGTCAGAAAATGGCAAATTTCACTTTTTTTTAATGATTTTTACAATACAGTCGACAACAAAAGTATCCGATCACTAGCCAATAATTCCGATTTAAAAAAAATACATTTAATACTAATTTGTTAAATAAATCCTTATCGAATCATGTTCTTAGACTGACTAAGAACATGACTCGACAAGAATTTATTTAACAAAGCAGTATTAAGTGTACCCTTTTTGCACAGGGATTATTGCTAGTCCTCAGATACTTTTGCTGCCGACTGTATCACACATGGTAACATTTCGTGCTATCAACCCTGCCTCCTGGCCATCTTCTCAGCTGTCAACCCCTGTTTGGTAACCTTGTATTCGTACCTTATCTGTTTTTATTTTATTTTATTTTATTTTTATTTTTGTTCTGGTATTAAAGTTAACAGATATTCTTTGTTAAGTATGATTGTGCTGTTTTGTAGTTTAAGTTTCATGTTAAAAATGGCAAGTTTTCAGTGTAGAACTTGTGATACTGTACCCGATAAGTTTTGCTGTATTTCTGAACTATTCATTTTAAAATCACAAGGTAGGCATTTAACACAAGACGTATAAAAGCCTTTTTTTTTGTATTTTGGTTTTAAAATAACAAATAATAACAATTCAATCATTTAGTGTATTTTTCATGTTTTTATGTTCTACTTAGTCTACAATATGTATATTATCTCCATATTAACAATATTTCATGCTAAATTAATAATATTGATAGTAATAATGCATGTCTTCTAAAGACTTTTGTACATTGCTTCCAGTACAGATTAAATAATCATAACAAAAAAAAACTGTACGTGTTACAGATTTTTCACTATTGTTTTTTAATTCTGCACTACAAAATTAGTTGAAAATAGTTAATTTCATTTCTGTTACACCCCCCCCCCATTTTTTTTTTTTTTTTTTTTTTGTCGACTAGTGTAATATTAAAGATTGGTTAGCTGAAAAGGTAATAGGTGTGGAGAAAGAAAAAGATATAAAGTTGCTACATAATAATAATAATAATAATAATAATAATAATAATAATAATTGATTTGTACATATTAATAGTTGCCAAATTACATTTTTTTTTCAATCAGTAATTTTTAATACATTTTTTTATATAATTTTTTAAACAGTTCTGGGTGATTAAATAAGAAAAAATTTCACTCGTAAAAAATAGAGTTAAAAATCCATGCAAGTTTGCATCTATGCACATAAAAAATAAATGAACCAATAAATAAATAAACCAATAAATAAATTATATATATATATATATATTTCAAATCAGATCATTATATTCTTAAAATACATTTTAGGAAACATCCAGAAAACAAACGTAGTGTCAACAGAGAAATATATTTTTAAGTTTTAGTATTTTTATCATCATACACTCTCAGAAATAATATACTCAATTTTGACGATTCAGACATCCTCGGGCTTAATTTCGTTGTTTTTGACAACCATTTCGTCAAGCGATCACGTGACTTTTGAGAAAATGTGAACTCTCAAATATTTGACGAAACTGTTCTGCTTGACAAACATGTGCTACCTTTATTACCGCCATATTGGTTTTTTTCATGTGTTCTCTCGACTTTGCGTAACAATGACTTTTATTTGCAAGCCTGGTGGTTCGGTCGGTAGGCCGCTGCCTTCTGGATTCCGACATCCCGGGTTCGAATCGCGGTGCGGGCATGGATGTTTGTGATGTCCAATGTCTACGAAATATTGTGTGCGCTTGTTTCTGTGAAATTCGGTAAAAATATGGATGAATTGAGACAAAAATCATAATAACTATAGGTCTCAAAGCTGTCAAATAAATGTCCAAGTGATTTTTAATTGTTTGTTCTGTTTTATTTATATTTCCATTAAATATAATTAGGATTTAATGCCTAAAGCAACGAACTTGCAAATAACTTTATAATTCTATAATTTGTATTTTATTTTGTATCACGTAACTAGGATGAAAAAATGTATCTTTATTTTTGACGAAATTCGTATGTTCAAACAAGTGAAGAAAGTAATTTTCTCAAATTGACGAAATAAGAAGGAGAAAATATTTTTTTTTTATTTTTGTCGAAATTCGTATTCTCAAATAGGTAACGAAACAAATTTCGTCAATTTGACGAAATGTTCGCTCGGAGCATATCCGTAGAAACACTTTCGTCTAAAATGAAGAAATTTTCGTGAAATTTTCGTATCCATTTCTGAGAGTGTATTTTAAAAAGACACGAACTAAGAAAAAGAATTTTAAGTTAAGACTTTTAGGATATTAAAATAAGAACAAAAAGGCTTTATAATAAATATATGTTCTTGTATCTTTACAAAACTGTTTCATGATGTAGATATTAAGTTATATTTTAGGGGGGAAAAATATTGTTACAAAATTGTAAATAATTGTGTTTATTTTTGTATAAATTCTCTTAAAAGGCTTAGTATGTTGATAAAGTGCTAATTTTGTGCATTTCTAGTCGTTTTAGCATTGAAATAGCCTTATTTACCCTTAAAAATGCATTAAAAAACCTCAATAAGGCAAGTAATGGATTTGGCGCCAAATTTGGCGACTTTTTCCCACCTTGGCGATTTTTTCGGAGACCTTGGCGAGAAAATTCTTATAAGGGATATACCAAATATGGAAGCTCTAATCTCATTGGCTGATGAGATACGGAAATTTCTGGAACCTTCCACACTTTTCCACAGGGGTACATAAGGAGCGTTTTCCCACCAAGGCAAGTTAGATCAGTTCAGTTTACAGTCAGCTTCGCTAGTGCTTGCATTGTTTTGAGCCTCTTTGAAAGAGACTTGCTTTAAGTGTTATTGCTATACAGTTTGTACTGTGGATTTGCTATTGACAGCTGTTGTTTAAGCTGTGTTTACTGGTTGAATTGAAGCTGATACTTGGGTTACAGACCTGTATTTTACTGGAACTTTCTGTGAATAAATTAATGAATTTTTATAAGTTTGGCCTTTCATTCTCGGACAACTCACGAACCCCCAAGTACGCAACAATATTAAGTAGGTATTCTCATTTTTTTTTGCCAATTGAAGGATACCAAGTTCATTTAAATATAAAATAAATTGTGGAGTAGTATCATAGTAATAACATAGTTTAATTTTAATAAAATAAGTACTTTTAAACAATAAAGGCAAAATATAGTAAAAATCCAATATTTAGGTCTACGAATTAACAAAGGAACATCTCAAACCTTAAAAATATATTAAAAATCATGAATAATAACTAATTATGATGTATGTACTAATTATGATGTGTGTATTAATGTATGTTCTTGTACCTTTACAAAACTGTATCACGATGTATATTAAGTTATATTTTAAGAAAAAAAAAATCATGAAATAGGTATTCTCACAATATTTTGCCAAATGCAAGATAACAAGCACCTTTAAAAATAAAACAAATTATTGAGTAATACCATAGTAAAAACATAGTTTAAATTTAATAAAATAAATACCATTAAACAATAAAAGCAAAATATAGTAAAAATCCAATATTTAGGTCTACGAATTAACAAAGGAACATCTCAAACCTTTAAAATATAATAAAAATCATAAACAAATTCTAATTATTTAAACAAAAAGCATTTAACAATATCATTAAAAAAATATGATGAACATAAAAGTGATAGTAATATGCAAAATACATACCAGAAATAATTATTTAACATGTAACAAGTAAAATATAAAAAATGCAACTATTTTAAAATTAAATATTTATTCATAATATCTTTTAGCAATAAACTAGTTGGAATTTACAATATTTAAACTTTCATTGTCTAATTTTAATTATGAAAATTCTTTGTAAAATGTGCTCAGTTATCATAATATTCAAATTTTAGTAATCTTCAAGAAATAAGTACTTTTAATACATAAAAAATAACTCTGGTCATCTAAGATATGTAATGAAAATGAAAGGGCACAATAAAAATTATCATATTTTTAGATATTTATAAACCATCAATAAAAAAAAAAAAAAAAAAAAAAAAAAAATGTTGTATATTATTTCTATTTATTAAAATTTCTTTATTAAAATGACAATGATGCAGTTAAATGAAATAAAAACAGTAATAATAAATGCAATATATCAATTCATGTTGTATGCATTGAAATATAATTAAATTTTATTAATGTGCTTCACTCTGGCGCTTTAGTAATTTTGTTTACGATCTGAATTTATTTGTGTAGAACTTACCAATCATGGCAAAACTACCTACCTACACAATTAAATAAAGAATAACATTTTTTCGTGTTTTTTTACAAATTATATATGGAATGTCCCTGTTTCTTTTACTGCTAAATACATGCTATATATATATGAAGTGTTTTTAATGTTTTCAGCTTCAAGAAATGTATTCTTTATTGCCTTGTTTTGTATGCCTTGTTTTTTTTTTTTTTTTTTTTTTTTTTTTTAACAAGATTCCAGATATCTAAATACCATTTCTTTTTCATATCAGTATAATTATCCCAATGTAATCGAACATCTAAGAATCGTGTTATCTCTAATGATTTCATTTTCAATTATGTATAAAAGGAGTATTATAAACATAAGAAAAAAATGAAAGAAAAAGGAAAAAGCTTGTAAAATTATTTAACAAACAAAATTACTAAAATTACTTACACAGATGTTTTAGTAAATGAAGCTGCTGTTTGAAGCTGCTTCCTCTGATATAGTTGGCCTTGCTGAACAATTGATAAGCTCTATTGCTGAACCATTGATAAGCTCATTCTAAGCACTATAACTTCACTGGAGCAAAGAGTCAGGATAATTCTTCCAAGATATATCTAAAATACAGATGCTAAATTTTCCCGATTTTTTTGACGAGTTTTCACCAGAATTTCATGGCGGCGTACTTGGAGATCTTAAATCTCTAAAAATAAACATAATAAGTTTCTCTAAAAATATAGTGGTGGTTATCCTTAAAATTGTAAAACTTGGCACTTACGATCTAAATCTTCACTATGACTTAAATTTAGCCTTCTTTCTAATATTCACAGAGATGAAACAAAATGCAGTGCGTCGGACCACTACAACGTATATTTATAGAAAAAAAATGCATAAAAAGAATAAAAAGTTAAACAATCTTATTCGGGGGGGGGGGGAGGGATCTCATATAAATAGGATAAGTGTTTCAAAAGTTATTAACAGTAGACCTAGTCAGTGAGGAGATCTATGTGATTCTAAAATAATTCTTACTGTTTTTCCCAATATATCATTTGTCTACACATTTTGTTTTATGCAGCTAGACTGCTTTTTTCTATGGATATATATAAAACCGTCTAGTCATACGCTTGGCGCCTGGGTTGGTAGTGTAGAAGCCAAACAATGCCACATTTTTTCGCTGTTCGTTCGAAAACTTAATTAATGCGAGAAACATTTTTGTCGCCGTACTAGATTTTCTGGTTTCTCACTTACTATAGGACTTAGAAGTGGTTATTTTTATATTGTCGACTACCGACTCTTAAATAGCATTAAATAATAATAAAATATAAATTTCAATCACGTCTGATTTTTGAGTTCTAGTTTAACTTGAAGGTATACTCAGTTGTGATTTTTTACTTTTTCTTATCCATAGGGTCGAGAAAGTATTGTTTTAGGGCCAAATTTTCGAACGTGAGTTTTTGTTATGAGTTCTTGTTACTTAGTTCATGTTCTGAGGTAACCTGAATACAAAAATGATGTTTTCAGAGAATGGTCTGTGTGTCTGTCTTTGTGTCAGTTATCACCGTATCTCACGAACAAATAGTAGCAGAAATTCCAAACTCGGTATTCTAAATGTGTATTATATAGGGATGCTACAATAAGATTTTCGTTGAGATGAAGACAATGGTTCGTGTACAGGGACACTCAAAAGTGTTCAAATACATTACGTCTATGGGGGAAACTGCAGTTAGTAAAGTTTAACATCTATAGACTGCACGAAACCAAATGAAACGAATATATATTTTTGTAATAGAGATAGTCAACTGGGAAAAAAAAATTGTGTATGTAGGAGCTTCGCCTCCCCCCCCCCCTGGGGTAGATGTCCTCCCTCGAGTGGAGTAAATTTTCATTATGGGTATCTTTCAAAAGAGCTCGCCAATACCTTTAAAACAAATGGTTGAACCATCGATCTGCGATAATTTAAAACAAAGTTATCTCTTTTATTTTTTTTTAATGTGATATTGAGAATAAATTCAAATTTTGTTTTTGATATTTAGTGTTATACTACATCTCTAATATGGAAATCGTGTGCATTATCATGGAAGATAATTTTTTTAAATAATAATTTCAATAAATTATTTTTACTGAGTGAATTTGTTTAGGAAAATAGAAAAGAAAGTCGTGTTCTGGTCACAACGCACTAGTTATTTGTTGTCAGTGGATGTGCTTTACTAATAATATTTTACCATTTTTAGGAAAGCTGTTCGGGAATTTGCCGCCCCTCTCACAGATCTAATTATCATATAAAACTCTTATTAAGCCTAATTTGAATTATTTAACATAGGTTTATTTTCTGTACTCGTTATCTTATCTCTTATTTTCCAACCTGTATTTATAGTATTAAATTTCAGGGTAAGAGAAAGTAGTGTGATTGACACACCAGATTATTTATCATATAAACCCAATATTTCTGCTAAACGTTTATTTATACAGATATCACTTTTTACTTTATCTTATACATATAAGCACAGAAACCGAGTCTCTCGTTTTTCAAGCGAGACTTTATAGTGGAATTTTTTTATAATTGTTTTCAGTTTATTTAATCATCAAAAATATATATGAAAGTTTTATTTTAAAAATAGTGGTGATAAATCTAATTTGGCAGCTATGGCATAAGGGGGGAAATACATTGTTTTACGGTTAAATATTCAAAATCAAGTTTTTTTTTTTTTTTATTTATTTACATGGTTAAGATCCCAAGTATCCGAAAAGCCGATTTTCAGTTGCTGATTTGGGCATGCATCTCTGTGGGTACAAGTGTTTTATCAGTATTATGAACAGTTTTAACCCCAAGATAAATTTTATCAGTTTTAACTCCAAAAAAAAAATATATATATATATATACATGAGAAAGAAATCCAAACTCGGTATTCTGAAACTGTAACTCATGGGGACGCTACCAAAAAATTTTCGTTGGTATCATACAAATAATTCAGGTGCAGGGACATAAAATTATTCAAATACACTACATTATTGAAGAAATTTCATAGTACCTGTTTTATTGCACTATGTAGAAGATAAAACGGTCATAAATCTTTATGTGCACAAAAGTATGATTTACCTAGATTAAAGTATGAAAATTATTTACCTTTCCTTTAAAGGCAACTCAAAATATAACTGATATATTACTGCTATGTTTATTAATGTCTCGAAGCTTTTTTAAGTTGCGTCACGATTTTTGTTTTTGTGTTCTAAATTAAAGTACACTGTGTGATGCATACATAATTTACTGATATTACAAAGGTTACTGAAAATTATAGGATGAAGATTTAAAGAATATTTGGGCGATAATAACTTAAATAATTTGAAATATATATTTTTTAAATTATTAACAGTCAGAAATATTTCTTAGAGTAAATACAATATTGAAAGGGGTATTTATTTTTTCTGACTGAGTGAAAATAATGCCTGGACCGGGAGTCGAACCCCGGATCTTTGACTTACAAGGTCAAGGCTCTACCAATTGAGCTATCCAGGCCGACAACCAGTCGGCACTACTCACTCAGACAACCTTTATCAGAAACATCTCTGGTCTATCTTGTAGATAGCTCGACAGAAATAAGCCGCAGGAAATGGAAAACACCATTAAACAATGGGAGAAAGAAATACAATTTTTATTAAAATAACACAATCAACTGTGGAAGAAAATCATATTTAAATATGATTTTCTTCCACAGTTGATTGTGTGATTTTAATAAAAATTGTATTGAAAGGGGTAGTTTCCGGGGATTTAAATCCTCTTTCATAAAGCGATGTATTTAAAATAAAACTGTTTCTAAAACAATTTTGAAATATAATTTAGAATGCCTAGTAAGTGCTAAAATCTGTAAATGTCTTTTACCTTTAAACTAAAAATAGAATAATAATTTTATAGTAACGTAGGGTAAGAGGAAGAAAAATGATGATTTCTCCGTATTTTAACCCCTTTGGCCCAAGCGTCCTAATATTAGAACACATGTTTACATTACTCTATAGTCCTTATTTTCAAGAATTTTAAACTAAAAATCTAGTATCCTACTAATAATATAAACAAGATTAGTAGGAAATTATCGTTTTTCCCCAGTAGAGGGCAGCAGGCCTTAGAGCAAACAAGGTCTACTTTTATATTTGTTGCCTAATCCATGGGGAGTAGAAATTTCTATGTTACGTGGAGAAGCAGGTACCATATTCAATAGTATAGTAAGGATCTGTAACAGCAGTGGATTCTGACCTCAAGCAGAATTTTAGTTCAAATGAAGCAATTGTTTTACACCTGGCTAATCGCTTTTCACCTGCTTTTCACTATAAGTTATTTTTTGATAATTATTTTAGATCAATTCCTATACTGAATTATTTAGTAGAGAAATGAAAATTTGCAACCGGAACTGTGCGAAGAAATAAGCTAACAATCTGTTCATTAAAAAAAAAAAATAGTCTGGGAAGTTGTGACACTTCTAAAACCTGAGATGGTAAAATCACTGTTGTAAAATGGTTTGACAATCGAATTATCACTTTAGCATCTATGTTTTCGTCAGATAATGTGCAAGACATCATTTATTGGTATCGATAGACCTTAAATTGCGAAGTTGTATAATAAAAGTATGGAGGGAGTGGTCAAACGTGACTTTTCAATATCACTATACCAAACTGCTATGAAAAGCAGAAAATGGACACTTTGTATTATATTTCACTACTTCAATATCCCTATTATAAACTCTTGGTTGAAGAACAAAAGAGATGCAATTTCTTTAGAAATTCCTCTGAAAAATCAAATAGCTTTATTGGATTTTATGTCTGATATTGCAGAAACTTTATTATTTTTAAAGAAATCAGCAGCCTCCACCAATTTTTGGAGGTCATCCGGTTTTATTGCTCCGCTTCACTACCTTCAAAAAAAAAAATTGCCGGTTGTTAGGCCTTGCAATGGTGTTTTATACAGCGGCCTAAATCATTATGATTGAAAGAAGTTCAAAACAACAGGGATGCTAATTGGTTGTACATACAAAGCTACTTTATTCTGTGAAAAATGTGAGGTACTTTTATGTTTTCAAGCAGAAAGAAACTGTTCCAAAATATTTCATGCAAAGTAATTGTAAACTGTACTTAAAATATTTTTTTCTCTTTTTGCTTAATTATAGCCAGGTGTCCTATAATTAGAACCTTTTTTAATCAGTTTAGTAATTGGCAGAATGTTATAATTTTTCATATTTAAGATACTTGCATACAGTGTATCATATTTAAGTACTCATTTGTTTTTTATCATTCAAATCAAAAATTCAAGGCCGAAGGGGTTAAGTACTATTTATAGTGTTAGCTATATCCATCAATATACTTTCGTAGCAATAACAGACATTCTTGATAGTAACTGAATATTGGTGTTCCTGATTTCTAAGTATGCAATGTACAGTCAGCAGCAAAAGTATTCGAGCACTAGCAAAAATTTCTATATTAAAAAAGTACTCTTAATACTGTTTTGTTAAATAAATCCTTGTCGAATCATGTTCTTAGTTAGTGTAAGAACATCATTCGACAATGATTTATTTAACAAAACAGTATTAAGAGTGTATTTATTTTTATATGGGAATTTTTGCTAGTGCTCGGATACTTTTGCTGCCAACTGTAGTTAGATAACTTCATGAATAACATTCGCTTTACATTAACATACTTGCCAACATACTAATTAATATTCCGTAGTAATGTTTGCCCCGCCTTTTTTTCACACCAGTATCTTTTTAGAGTATTTTTCTTCTTATTTAATCGTAACTGAACTTGGAGAATAATACTCTAAAAATTTACTGGTGTGAAAAAGAGGGCGGGACTAACAACACTACGGAATATTAAATAGGATGTTTGCAAGTATGCATTAATTAAAAAAAATTATATACACCCCGCGACAAAAAATAGGCACAAAGGGTTTTTTCTTTGAATTTTATAATAACATTACAGACCTGCCAACCTAATCCGGCAAACTGTTAGTACCGCACTTTTTTCTACACCAATTAACTTTTAAAGTAATTTTCTTCAAATGTATTTGCGATGAATTAAGAAGGAAAAAACTCTAAGAAATGACTGGTTTAGAAAAAGGGGCGGTAATAACAATTTGCCGGATTAGGTTGGCAGCTCTGACATTATCTAAATTGTGCTTATCATTTATTATTATCATAAAATAACACTATTCCCGGACTAATTTTTGTTTTAAGACTAATTTAGAAAAATTTTAAGACTAAAATTTTTTTAATTTAATACTACACACCGCGACAAAAAAATAGGAACAAAGTTTTTTTTTTTTTTTTTTTTTTTTAATTTTTGAATACGGTTATTTTTAATATGAATATTTTGAATGTGATTCAAATATTTAATATTTTTTTATATGATAATAAATAATCAGCACAGTTTATATAATGCTATTTTATGAAAAAAAAAAAATAATAATTAAAAAAATAAAAAATTAAAAAACCTTTGTTTCTATCTTTTTGTCGCGAAGTGTAGTCTTAAATTACAGGGATGGAACACGGGCGCAGAATTCATACCACTATCAATGTAAGAAAATCTTCTACTTCTTAAATCAACGATATTATAGGTAGAGAAATTTCTTAAACGAATTCCGGTATGAATTCTGCGCCCGTGTTCCATCCCTGAAATTAGAAAAATTTTAGTCTTAAAACTTTTCTAAATTAGTCTTAAAACAAAAATTAGTCCGGGAATAGTGTTATTTTATGATAATAATGAATGATAAGCACAATTGAGATAGTTATTTTATGAAAAATCAAAGAAAAAACACTTTGTACCTATCTTTTTCTCGCGGGGTGTATATATTATAATAATTTTCGTACTTTTTGAAACACTTTTTTTACTAAGAATAAGATACTGGAAAATTTATGTTTTCAGTTATTATTTAGTTTCTTACTTCTTATTTCATGAATTATACCAGCGTTATCATATATTATCTACTGTACATAACACCCTTTATTCGATTGTTTAAAATCTTTGACCAGAAAACAATTTCTTTTAATATTAAACTCAATTTGAAATTTTCCTTTTATAAAAAACTTTTCTTTTAAGTTCAGTACGCAATAGTCATTAATTGGATTTTCGACAATTGTGTTATGTATATATAGACACCACACGACTTCTTTGTACACCCATTTAACTATACATATTGTTATGAAAATTTTGAGGTTTTCATTTGCGGTAAGTGATTCGTAAATAATAAGGAATTTTACAGTCGATCCACCAAATTTATTCGATAATTTTTATCCAAATATTCCCATAAACTTTTAATACAAAATTTACAAGAACAGTGTTATATTTTCGACAGAGCATTAATATGGTTTGTTTAAGAACAATAATCAATAATTTGACTCACAGTTCATTTTATCAAAAGCACGAAGTTCCGTCGAAGTTCAATAAAATTCAACCAAGTGCACATGATCTAATTTTGTGCAAATCGACGAAGGTTACATGTGATGAATAGGTAGATTATACAATAATAAATAAATAAATAAACAAATAAAAATTGTTTACTCTGTTTTAATTTGAGAAAGTGCTTCCATTTTTTGCAAAAAATAACTATTATTATTCGCCAAACTTTTGCATTAATCAAAAAAGTCACTGAGTTTGTCTCCAAGCTTGACCACCGTTTAAGTATATAGACTGACATTATGCTCATTTTGCTTTTAAACATATTTTTTACCGAAAAACACTAACATCTCCATTGAAAGAACTAATTTTAGAACACTTTAAGATTTTTTTTTTTTTAATCTCTCTGAAATGACTTTATTATTCGTTCATGTTCTAACAAAAAGTGTCTATTTTTTGTTAGCTACATCTATTGATTACTACAAATTTAACGTGTAATAGAAACTGGTATAATTTTATTTTCCATTATTTTAAAATACTGTTCTATTTTTTTACTTCCATTATTCGACTACCGTAGGTAATGGAAGTATTGTATTCGGTAGATAAATTCGATAACGATATTTCATCTTATTTACATGTTGTAAGGTCTCCTGATTCCAAAACAGTGTTTTTAGTTCCCCATCATACTATAGGTATGGGGAACTTAGGTAATCGTGAAAATTTTTGACCTCGGTTTTTTGACTTTTCTACACGTTTTCAGGTGTGAGGAATCCGAAAATGACAAAATTTCTATGGTGTCTGTCTGTAGGGTGTCTGTTAGTCTGTTAGTCTGTGCACACGATATCTCAAGAACAAATTATCGCAGAGAGGTCAGATCAGTTTTAAAATATTACTTTCGACACTGGCAAGAACCCCATTCGAATTTAAGAACTTCGTAAGTTATTAGAAATTTACGATTTTCTTAACATGGGAGAATAGGACAAAAATTCACTTAAACGTGCATTAAATAAAAACTTTTTACTGTAAAAATGTCAGACCAGTTTTAAAATATCAGTTTTGATGCCAGAATGAACATCAGTAACTATAAATATGCTACTTTGAAAATTTCGCAAGTTAATGGAAATTTACTAATTTCTTAACATGGCAGTATAGGGCAAAATTTCACATAAACGTCAATTTTTAAAGATATTTTCATCGTAAAGATGTCAGACTACTTTTGAAATATTATTTAGGACACTGGTATGAATATTAATGACTATGAATTTTCCAATATAAAGATTTCGTAAGTTATTGGAAATTTACGAATTTCTTAACATGTCAGAATAGAGCAAAATTTCACATAAACGTCAATCTTGAGTGATATTTTCAGCGTAATGATGTCAAACCACTTTCGAAATATTATTTAGGATACTGGCATGAATATCATAGACTATGATTTTTCCAATTAAAAAAAATTCGTAAGTTATTTGGAATTTACGATTTACTTAACATGTCAGAATAAGGCAAAATTGATCATAAACTTCCATTTTGAGGATCCTAAATACATTAGACAACTTCAAAATTAAGTTTATGATATTTGTTTGAACAAAATTGAATACAAATATTCTACTAGGAAATTTTCGTAAATTATTCGTAATTTACGATTTTATCAACATAGTGAAATTGTAATTTTTTCATATAAATATGAATTTTGAGGTTTATTGCATTGGAAATAGTAGCATGAAAACTAAACAACAGAATTGACCCTGATAAAATAAATTAATAAATTAGAATAAGATAATTATATCCAAGTGAACGGTGGATAGCCTATTAGGCATTCATTCTGTCACTGTATCAAGCTTTGGTCAAATTCATTTATTTTAACATGATTATAATATGTCTAGCACTAGAAATTTCTGAGAACATAAATATGATGGGGAACTGAGCAGAGTCCACCTAAGCCAACTAGTTTGGCAATTTGTCAGTGTGTGTGCTTGTGTGTGTGGGGAATCTTCGGACCATTATATCTCTGAAACTAATAAAGATAGAAGTACGAAACTTCAGAATTGAGACAGGTCTGGTGTACAGATGAATTTTCTAAATTTTAGTGAAAATTTGAAAACCGGGAGTGGGACATCCGAAACTGGAAGTGTCCACATCTAAAAAACAGCTCTAACGATTTTTTTCAAAGTTACTGAATAAACACTCTATTAGATGTCCTTTTGAATGATATAGTTGGTTAGTTCAGGAAAATTGATAGGCGACCTGTATAAATAGCTGAATTTCAGGTACCGCAGGTGCGTTCTTTTCAAAACAGCTATATAGATTTTTTTTGTTTTAACTTGCAATATTAATCCTCTTTTAAATATCCTTCTGTAGGTAATTGTTGTTATCCAGTCAACAATTGAATGTGCGAAGTTTTGATAAAAGTTAGTATCTCAAAACGGCTCTAACGATATTCTTGAAAATTAAACTCTACTTTTTTTTTTTTTACTCGCTGCGTAAACTCTGTTTTATAAGTCTTTACGTGTGTAGTAGCTTTCACTTGCTGGAACATTTTTAGTTGTTTACTTCATTAAGTCAATTCTATGTCTTCTGATCACATTATCTCCAAAAAGTGCATATAATAAGCGTAATAGTGAGTAATGGGTGTTATGTGGTTGTTTCACACCAGACTTTTTAAATTATTATCATTTTAAGCACATTCAAATCCCATTAATCTAACAATGCATTTGAAGTATTATAAGAATCATTTATGGGAATTATCTTAATTAAAGTTGCCGGACAAATTTAAGTAATTTTATTATTTATTTTTGCGTTTATATAGCTAAAAAATTATAATAATGTACTATATCAAAATTCACTTCCTTTTTCTTTTTTTCATATTGTTATCATTTGCTTTAATGTTAATAAACGTATTGCATTACTTAAAAAAATAATTTTGATGATTACATAAAACTGTTATTTACATGTTTTCATTCGATAGGAAAATTTGCAAGATAAAATGGTTAACCAACACGTGATTAAAAAGTAATTACATAATATATTGCGTAATTCAAACTAATTTTCCTTACTCTACATTACTATAAACATATCAATACAGTTAAAAATGCAACAAATGACCTTTTGTATTTAAAAAGTTCTAGTGCAGCTTAAAAATAACACATTTATAAAAGAATTTTTATTCGACACAAATATGAGGGTTTCTACCGCCTCCTCAACCTCCCCATTAATCATTTTAGCTACATTTATAAAACTCCAAAAGTATTTGTTAAATTTAAATATCTACTTTCATGCTTGAGCTGAACTCATTCTCTGAATCTTATTGAATAAATTTTAAATACGTCTTTATGATATCCATAAGTTATATACATATCAAACAATACATTAAAATTGACGCAGTGCATAAACAATAGACAAATGTATTTATTTCTAGCCATTTTGAAACACAGAACTAATATATAGATATAAATTTATGTGACTGTGTAAATGAAGGATAACTATTTTTCTTACCATATTTTATGTCCATCATGCTTTTATGCATAGAAGGAGTTATATGGAGAATTTATTTCGTGTGGTGGAGTGAAAATATGTTAATCTGTATTCGAGAGAAACTTTGTCCATAGATGTAATGTATATGAATACTTCTGTATGCTTCTGTACACGAAAAAATCGTCCAATAAGAAATTTCAAGTAGCATCTCCATCATCACATATTCGAATAATATTAGATCTTGTGTATTATCTTGATAACATAACACGCGTGATTTTAAGTTATTCCATGCCTTGCTGATAATACAGACACAACAAACAGAAAAACAGATCAATCTCTAAAAAACAGGTTTTTCTTTTATATTCAGTGGACTTCAAAACATATACATATAGCAAAATTTCATTTTCGAAAATTTAAAGATTAAGCAATATTTTCTGTACCATTATATGGGTTAGAGAAAGTAAAAATGAATAAAAAGGTAATGCATTCCGCACACTGTTAAAAAAAAAAAAAATCTAAAATAGGTAAAATAGGTAAAATAGGTGAAAATTTGTAAGATATTTGATAAAGCAGTGTTTCAAATTGGAAAGTTCTATGTTTATAACACAAAATTTCAACCTATATTGGATACAAGAACAATTTGGGATGGAATTGTTTTGGGGGTAATTTTTTGCAGTGTACATACGTAATGTTTACATACGTGTTTTCATACGTGTATTCGTAATACGTACGTATGTATTAGGTACGTGTTTACATTCGTAATTTTTACATACGAAATGTTTACATTTTGTTTAGATTTAGATTATATAAGCATCCAAGATTTTTTTTTTAATAACAGGTGAGTGATACAATATTTTTGTCAAAGTATTTATTTATTATAGACAAAAATATAAAATAAGGTAGTGAACCATAACATGTTGGTAAACACAAAATACATAGATTTTCTGACCCATTTAGGATTATAAAAAGAACTTTCCAATTTGAAACGTTGCTTTACCCAAATACAGTTCCCGCCGTTTATTAAAATCACATTCGTTCTGAGCCAAAGTGATTTTATTAAGCGGCTGGATTTTATATCCGGCGAACGTTCTTGAACTTAAGGAAAATATATTACTTCCCTGAATTTGAAAAGAAACTTTAAAGGGTATCGAATAATGGAATTAGTAAACAATATTAATTAATGTTTGATACATAATTAATTTATTATTTCTTCTATAAAAGTAAATTGAAGACATTCCAAGCTCTCATGTACTTTCGTTTGAGAAAAATCATCTTTACTTTACCAAAAGGTCAAGCTGTTCTTATAAATTTACAATTTTTTCGTTTAAACCTCATGAATTATAGTAATTTCAAAATAAGAACTAGAAATCGTCTTTTAATAATTACAAATTAAAAAAATATGTATATCATTTCAAATAAAATTTCAAAAACTTTCTTATTAATGCGCTTTGAAGAATACGTTCCTTGAAATTGTTTCGGAGATAAGTTACGGGGGCGTGTTTAATTTGTAACTGGGCTGCAAGCGTAAAATTCTTCGACAATGAGTGATAATGGATAGTTTGTCGTGCTTTAATTGCTTTTTCTACTTAAAAAAAAAAAAAAAAAAAAAAGTGTACATAAATGATATTTTCGGCTACTGAGGAGATATTTTTGAGTTTATTAACCGGCGATGCTGATTTCATTATGCGGCGGCTTTAAAAGTAATTTGTATTAATTTGATTCCGGTCCTGACAATTTGATCAGAATAAGCGGCTGATTTTATTAACCAGTGAATTTATTAAATGGCGGTTACTGTATCTCACAATTTTTTACCTATTTTAGAATTTTTTTTTTTTTTTTTTTACAGTGCATAAGCCTTTTACTTTGTTACGTTTTCCGTGTTTAACGTAAAGTATCAGCTAATAAAATTTATTTGAAGTAAAGAAATAATTCATTTGAAATTTATTAAGCGATTTTCACTAAGTTTCCATATACCGAATAAGCTCGCCTCCTTTTAATGAAGGATACTTTTTATAGAGAATTATAAACATCCTTTATGTTAAATAAGCTGAACTTTTGTATCTTTTTTGAAGATACAAAAATTCAGCTTATTAGCATTAGCATATCAGCTTATTAACATTAGCATAGAATATAACTTTTTTTTCTTTTCATTTTTCAAAGCAGTTTATTATTATTCGATTTTTTTTTATACCGTATTAAATTTAATATGCATAATTTTAAATAAGTTTACAATAATTTTTTTCAAAACGTATTTTACTTTGTTTTAAATGGTTTTTAAACTTCACTCTGAAATTTACCGCGGGTTCTAGACTAGTGTACCTTATAAAATAAAATTGTATATACGTTATCAGTATAAAGCTTTTCTTAAATTTTTTCAGTAATCATATGTTAAAAATTTATCAGATAATATAAAAATACCAACTCTTTTTTTTTTTTTCACGGAAATTAGTTTCCATTTATATAAATTTAAAACATAATTTTCAAAATAATAATATTTATCAAATATTATTAATTATCAAATATTATGGTTGATGCTTGGATTAACATAAATTATCTAAAATGACTTTAAAATATACAAAATTTTTCATATTGATAATAAATTATTTATCAGAAGACTATAAAAATGTAAATCTAAATTAAAACTTTAACTATTGTACAGATAAATGCCATTTTGCTTAATAATTATTATTTGATAACGAATATTTTATAAATATGTGAGGAGAAAGACAATTTTTTAAAGTAAAAAAAAAAAAAAAAAAAAAAAAACAGTTTTCTTTGTGTTACATTTAGTTTTATAAATATTTGAAAAATATCCATTCAACTTTCAAGATAACTTTCAATCTTAATATTAGAGAATATACTTTAAATATTTGAAAAATACATAACTTATGCTTATAAAAAATTCTGTTAAAGCTCTGTATTTTATGTACAGTCAAGAGAAGAATAGAAATAAAGCATAAAGTTCTTGTATTAGTAAACATATCTATATATCAAAATGACTTGAATTATATATATGTCATGTAGGTATATGGTTCTAGTTCGGAATAATAAATTTAAATTTGTTTCAAAAATATATCCAAAGAATCCTTTCAAAATGATTTAAAATGTAAAGAAGCAGGTGATAAAACTCGCATCTGTATAAATTCTACACTGTGTTACTTTTCACGTAATTCGTATTAATATGTTGTTGCTCCTCTATGAAAGACCTCCTCTATGAAAGACCGACGGTCTGCTGAATAAAATCTCTTTTATTGTATAATAAATTATCACTCTTAAAATGAAGTTTTATATAGTAAGTATTTTACATTCAACAAAATCTTTATCTATAAAGTTTTTAAACAACAATTTTATGGCTATACAAACGCGTTTTGGGTGAATTTTTTTACAGATGTATAAAATTATTTGTAAAATCTAATAATTGTAAAACAATGTAACATTTAAAATGAGATAATGAATACAAAAAATTTAAAACTTTAAAAATACATTTTAATTAAAAACATTGAAATACACGACAGACGTTTCGGCTAGAACATTAGCCCTCCTCAGTGTCAAACATACAAGCACAACATTTACAAAGAAATTCATAACACATCATAACAAGATTATATAGTCAGGAGGAATAGTTATGATGTGTATATCTTGTTATGATGTGTTATGAATTTCTTTGTAAATGTTGTGCTTGTATGTCTGACACTAAGGAGGTCTAACATCTGTCGTGTATTTCAATGTTTTTAATTAAAATGTATTTTTAAAGTTTTAAAATTTTTGTATTCATTATCTCATTTTGAATGTTACATTGTTTTAATATATTAATGAGACGTATAAATTATGTTTAATCTAATAATTTTCTTTATTATAAAAACGGAACTTTTTTTTTTAAGTAAATACATAATAAATATTTCATGGATTTCATTGAAAAATATTTATATATCAATAAATGTGTTCACAATATACCTTTATTACTTTCTTGTATGTTCAATAGAAGAAAGTATTGGAATTGTAAATTTTTCGATTTGCAATAACTAGCTCTGAGAGGTCCAGAACGTGATTTGACCTTTTGTAGATAAAGCCTGTCTGTGGATAGCTGTGTATGACAAAATTTTTATGGCAACTGTTGCTCAGAACTAGCGTGCAGAATTTCACTTAATTTATTTGTTGCTACACATTGATATAAATCAGTACCTATCAGCATTTGGTACAAATCGCCTAATAAGTGGTGTTTTATTTCGTTTTATTATTATTTTTTTTCTTTCGAAACTCTTAACACGTTAGTTTATTTTAGCATGGGATAAAATTTCTTATAAATGTACTTAGTCACAATTGTTTTTAACGAACAATTATTAAATTATATGTCATTGTTATAGTATATATATATATATATATATATATACAGGGTGCATAGGAAAGTCCCTTTAACCTGAAAATACTTGCGAACGGAGAGTGCTACAGCCACGCAAGTGAGGTAACGGTATAGTAAAGTGACTATGCCCGACACAATGCAAACGATAGCAGCGCCCCTAGTGGCAAAATTTGGAAGTTAGCCATTGCAAATCGAAAACGAAAAGAGATAGAGCAAAATTTCCAATTAGAAAGTTTTAGAGCATCAATTAATTAGTACGAAACGATATTTGGTTTACACGGATAAGATAAATTGGCGCTTGCATACCCAAAAATGTCCGTAATCTATGCGCGACTGTTATACTCTACATATTCACATTTCGGAAATGTAGCAGTGTGAAAATGCAGTTTGTGACTTTGTACTGTACTGTAATGTCTGAAAACTTTAATTTCCAATGCATTTAAAATTTTAGTTTAAAAGGTGATATTAACGCTTGATACAAACAACATAATCTCATAGCATAAAATTATTGATGGCAGACGATAATTTTATTCCTAATGTGCGAGCGCTTTCATTTTAAAAATTTTATTTTCTGTGTTGTGGCAATTTCAATCGTTGCCTAGCGACGGGTAGAAAATATGTTTTTTTTTTTTTTTTTTGAAAGTGACAAAACAAATGGAATTTTGAATGATCCTAAATGAATGAGATCCTACAAAAGATACATTTCTTAAAAATAAACGTTTGGATTTAGAATTTTGGAGCTGTGTGAGAATGTCAAGCTTAACTAACTTTCAATATTGCGAGATGGTTCTTATTTATGGCGAATGTCAACGAAACGCAACGCATGCTGCACGGGAGTATGCCGTTCGTTTTCCAGGTGGGCCACATCCAAGTGCAGTTACCATCGCAAATGTAGTGTGACGGCTCATGGAGACAAGAAGCACTAAAAGTCGTCTGCGTTCTGCAGACCAGTGAGTGCAGGTATGCGTATACTGCCAGAGAGTATTTTGGCATATCAACTAGCCCATCCACACAGCAGTACAAGAGAAATCAGCATGGCTTGTGGCTTAACACGGGCCCGAGTATGACAAATACTGCATAGTCAATATGCACAGCACATCCCTATCATGTCACTCTGCAGCAAGAACTGTTGCCACGGGATAATGAGCGTCGATTTGATTGGTGCAACTGGGCATTAAATAATGTTGAAGATAAATCAGATTTTTTGTCCAACATTGTTTGGTCGGATGAGGCACTGTTTCAGCGTGCCGGAGTACTAAGCCGACATAATGCCCACTGCTGGGCGCTGGAAAATCCCTCGTGGGGACTATCCACAAAACACCAAGTGCACTGGTCCATTAATGTGTGGGGCTGTATCTCGAAGGATCGCTTACTGGGACCTGTGTTCTACGAAGGCACATTGAACGGACAGATGGTACCTCCAACTATTACAGGATATCATACCCGACTTTTTGGATGATATTCCCCTGTCCGCATTACGGGACGCGTATCTCCGAAATGTTGGCGCGTACAGAACAGATTGACAAATTTTCGCCAAACAGTGCGACTTTCGCCAAATGTGGACGTTCAAAGAAAAAAAACTACGCAGCATTTAATTCGTGTAAATAAACATTGCCGCTTTTGTTTTTTATTGTTGAATCATGTTATATTTAAAGCTTTAAATCGCAAAATGGAAGCTGACACTATTATTTCAAAATTAAAAGACAGTTTTCCGCATATAATAATACATTCTAATAATGACAATGTATTAACTTTAAGATCTAATTTAACATGTGAGAAGGAAGCAGAAAAATTTGTCAAAGTGTTTGGTCGAATAACCAATACTCATTGGATTGTATACAGAGTTCTCCACCGTCCAAATCGGTAAGTTAAAAATGTTATATTATTTTTTAACTAGGGTAGGTGCTCCAGTGATTGGCATGCTCCAGTAGTAGTAATTGACATCTATCCGGAAATAATTAAAAAATTATAAAATCATATAGTATTTTACATATAAGAATTTTAACATTTTATGTCTAACACAGGAGCATAGGTAAAATAAAACTGGTAAAATAAAAAACTGACAGCGTCAATTACTGTAACACTGAGTGGGTGTCAAATAAAATTTATAAAAAAATATAATTGTTATCAAATGTATATATTTTAACATATATGTGGTTCTGAATGTCTTTCATGTCATATGTACTAACTTAAGATTTCTAAACATATTTTCTGATGACCAGAACATTAAAAACATCAGAGATTGCTCTAAAAGTGTCAATCACTGGTGCACTTACCCTATTTCTGTTTAACTATTATTTTCTATTATTATTATTATTTTAAATGTATGACTTAACTTTATAAAATATTTATCTTATGATGCAGAGCTTGAATTTTCACTATATATTTAACTATTATGTATTTTTCTAAGAATATCTTAATCATAATAAATATCGATATTTTGTTTTAAATTCCACAGTTAGAGTTCATAAAACCTTCTACATATAATTTTCTTCTTAGACATCTCAATCTTTACACCTTCCAACGTACATAGTTAAAAAGTGAAACGTTCAAGATTTTGTTAGTGTTTATTCTATTTGTTCCTTCTCAGTAGTCATAAAAAATCTAATCGTAATGTGTTATAAAAACAAGGTAATAAGGTTATGCATAATCTATCTACAACCTTTTCTTAAAAGAAACATGTCGGTATAGATGGATTCTGCTCAATTTCTCATCATATATTTGTTCTGATGAAATGCTATTAAGAGCGAACATAATAACATTCTGTTAAGCTTCATGTTAAAAAGTAATGAATATGATAGGAAACTAACATAGTCGCAGACTGAAATGCCCCTCTAACTAGGCTAATCTCAATCCGATCCAATACATTTAACTTATTCTAATTTGCTGATTAATTTTATTAGGCGTGCTTTCGTTCTTTAATTTCAAATGCGATATGATATTACTATTTCCAATGCACTAAGACAAAAACATAAGTTTACGCAAAATGTTTTCCTATTTTGTCATATTAAAGACTTTTTAAATTTTAAATTACTTGCGAAATTTTCAAATTAAAATGTTTATACTTTATGAGATGTAACATAAATGATATTTTTAAAGTGATGTGATATCCTAAAGATAAAATATTTCTCTTAATGGATTTTTAAAGAAAATTTTGCCCTAACACACTCACACACACACACACAGACCATTTGCTAAAAACATGATTTTCGTGCTCAGGGGACCTCAAAACGTGTAAATATAACAAAATCTCGCGTTCGGAAATTTGACCCAAAAACAATACTTTCTCTACCTAATGGGTAAGAGAAAGTAAAAACAGTAAAAGTAATTTTTTTTTTTACTTCTTTTTTGGATTAAGAAAAAAGTAAAAATTAAATAATTGGACAAAAAATAGTTTTTTTTTTTTCTAAAATTTGACCTAAGAACAATATTTTCTCTACTCTTTTTATGGATCAGAAAAAGTAAAAATTAAATAAATAATTAGAAAAAAAAAAAAAAAAAGGTGAAGGTTTCCTACTAAATTTAGACATTAAGTATATTATTTAAAAATAACGACGCTAAAACTCATTAACACACAGTTTCAGCAGTTTATTCTTCTGCGAGGGAGAAAAAAAAAAAAAAGATTGAAGTTTTCACGAATGCGGAATGAAGTAGAATCAAGGGTTGCTTTGCGGTAGAGAGATTTTGGCGTTAGCTACGAAAATGCGCCAATCTGTACCCGCCAACATTTCGGAGATACGCTTACGGGACATGTGGTTCGCATGTGTGCCGCATTACGGGACATGACGGTGCTCCTGCACACCAGCCAGCTGGAGTGCGAAGCTTTCTAAAAGATTGCTTTGGACAACAAATTATTGGGTATGGTAGTAGTATTGAATGGTCTCCACGATAACCGGACCTGACTCCGATGGATTTTTCCTGTGGGGTTACATAAAAGATCAGGTTTATGTAACTCCACATACAAGTCTGCTGGATCTACGTCATCGTATTACAGATGCTTTCAATAGTGTAACACCTTCCATGCTGAGAAATGTGCATGTAGAATTACTCACACGAATACAAACGTGTATTGTGAGCAATGGCAAACTTTTCGAACATTCTCAAAATTAACTTTTTATCACTATGAGACTTAGAGTTTAGTTTACCTAGTTTGTTTATGTGTGTGATGTTATCAAAATATATTGATGTAAGTACATAGTATTTATTCATTAAATTGTGCATATTTCTTCTTTCCTCTGGCTATTCCTTTCAAATATTTACACAAAATGGAGTGCATCGATTTTGGACAACTTTTGGGTATACAGGCGCCAATTTATCTTATCCGTGTAAACCAAATATCGTTTCGTACTAATTAATTGATGCTCTAAAACTTTCTAATTGGAAATTTTGCTCTATCTCTTTTCGTTTTCAATTTGCAATGGCTAACTTCCAAAATTCGCCAATAAGGGCGCTGCTGTCGTTTGCATTAGGTCGGGCATAGTCGTTTTACTATACCGTTACCTCACTTGCGTGGCTGTAGCACTCTCCGTTCACAAGTATTTTCAGGTTAAAGGGACTTTCCTATGCACCCTGTATATATATATATATATATGTATGTATAATTATCGTATACCAGAAAATTATTTTCATATATGTTGGAAAGTCGCATCGTTTCCTCCCTGGGGGTATACATTTTAAATAAGAGTATTTCTCCAAAGAACTCGTCAGCACACTTAAAACGTATGGTTGTACCATAGATCTATAAAATGTTGTCACGGAGACGTGTTTTTATCTTCTTAATTCTTAAAAAGGAAAAAAAAAAAACGTTTTTCTTAACTTTTTTTTAAATCACATAAATTTAGTGTTATACTTCTCTGAGATGAAACCCATCTGTATTCATCATGGTATTTAAATTATAATAAACGACCATTTTAATAAACAATTTATTTGTGGGAATTTGTAAAGGAAAAATATAGAAGAAAATTTTGTAATTAAGATTTTACAATTAATAATTTTTTGGCTATAAATCTACATTAACTTTAAATAATAAAACTTATAAAAAATATTTGTAAAAAAAAAAAAAGAATGAAAGAAATTGAGAAAATATCACGTTAAAGCAAAAATTCAAATAAAACAAATTCTATAAGTGTGGAACTGTGTCATGTAAAGCCCAGAATTAACGCATTAAATATCTGAATTGCTAAGTGTATTCGTTTAGTAATTTTTTTAAATTATATATAAGTTATAGTATTTTAAAATGCTTATGGTTTAGAATAACAGACTTATATTGCAACAAAAAGTTTTCAAGAAGGATTCTGATGAAAATAGTTTAAAGTGGCAGTTTGCAAATGATAAATTGCCTGTCAGTGGGAATTCTAAAATTTTATACATTGCATATGATTTATCTTGTTGATTTTAGAATCGTGAAGAAAAAGAAATATTATAACACTTTACTTCATTCTTTCTTTCTTCCTTTCCGAAAATTATATGTAAGGAAAGTATTGGATTTTCACATAGCTCAAAGAGAATGGTCATAGAATGTTGAAAATTTATATTTATGACTGGCATGATGTCTAGTTATACAATTGCACCTTTGGTTTTGATTCGAGTTCTACTTTTTGAGTTATCTACCATTTCACACAAAATTCTGTAATACATAAATGAATATGTGTATGTGTGCATGTGCGCATGTGCGTATGTATGGTGTGTGATTGAACACGATATCGTCTAAACGTTTTACTCAAATGAACTGAAGGTTGGTACATATGTTATAGGTCAAAGTTGCACGAAGTGTATAGATTTTGGTAAAACTAGCACTTATATTCTTTTACAGAGACGCAACGAATATTTTTTATCATTATGGTCTATGGATTAAAATTATTTAAAGTGTGATAACGTATAAAAGTGTTATCAATTGAACCGAAAGTTTATATGTATGTTAGGTGTCACCGTCGCACGAACGGTATAGATTTTAGTGAATAGAACTCTTAAACATATTTACAGGGACACAACGAGATGTTCTTTATTATTGTATGAACTATCGGCTTAAAATGCAACAGTGTTAAACGTTTTATTCGAATGAGCTAATTAATTTCAGACTTGTCTTACTTTATTGCCTAAATATCAGTGGAGGCCTGCATCTGGAGACAAGAAAGTTTTTGTGCACTGTGTGGCTGAAGGTGTGTACCACGGAAGCAGCTGTAACCATTACTCAATTGATTAGCAAATTGGTACACATTTTCATGAGAAACATTAAACTTTATGCATAATTTTGGGTGTGTATACTGTTTGTAGTTAAAATGCAGGGACACACCAAAGTTTTTTTTTTTTTTTTTTTTTTTTATCATTACGGCCTATGGGCAGAATTTATACGTACAATGATGAGGGTCGCAAATCACCCGATTGATTAAAAAAATCTTAAACAGGTTGAGGTGCTATATAGAACTAGCTTTACAGTTCTTTTTATATTGTTTATAGTTAGTGTGCAGAGAAAAGCCAAAATATTCCTCATCATCACGGCCTATGGAAAGAATTTTTTGAAAATGTATTTGAAAGTAATTGCACGACACTCAAGTAACTAAAATAAGCATACATTATTGCAAAGTTTAAAGGCATGTGTTCTGTAGAAAACTGTGTGGTTAGACTAAATAAATAATGTACAAGACCACTAAAGTCATTTCAACAATGGTACGTAATCTTAAAAATTGTGTCAAATTTCAAACAATTATTCATAATCTACATAGAATAAGCTGTATAGTTTTTACTGATGTATATAATGTCTTTTTCTCTTTTACAGAGATGCACAACAGAGTTTCATAACGTAGACAGTTTTTTATTTAAGAGCATCTGAACTCGTTTATGCTCCATTCAACATAATGGAATTAACATATATTATTACACTGAGCAAAAAAATATGCCGCCTTCCTCTAGAATGAATAAGTGGCCATTTTTTAAATTCCTTAACTAGAAATATAGATTTCTGAGCTATGCACGTAAGGGACGCCAATAAACTAAATAGATGAAATTATCGAGAATTTCTAGTGTACACATTTCTAGATGGTGAAAGAATATTCTGAATACTCTAAATATTCTGAATCGTTTTATTGCGAGAAATTCCCGCTTGATTTTCTAGAATTTGGTAATAAACTAAGATTATAGTTGCTGAAACCCGCCTCTTGTAGTCTCCTTTATTTGCAGAGATTTTTAAATAACTTTGCCCTCGATAATATAGGCAAACGCTCTAGAATTCTAATAGGGGCTTCTAGAACTCGCTTTCCAAGGGGACTAGAATTTATAAGGATGACATGGAACTATTTTTTCTAGAGCCACAACTTATATTCTAGATGTCAGTTACAGAATTTTTTCTCAGTGTAAGGTATTTAAAAGCATGATTTATATAGAAAAGAGATATGTATAGAAGTACTAAATAATTAATTTTTCTGTAATCATCCAAGTGATATCAAATAAGGTTCAAATATTAATGAGTTGCAATGAATTAGTTGTATGCAAGGAAGTAGTTGTATATATTTTTATTGGTGTTTATAATGTGTGTGACTCGCGTATAGGGACACATAAAATAATTTTGTACTATTATAATCTATAGCTAGCATTTCTTGTAAGTGCATTCAGTATGATTACACTACATTTCACACATTGAATTAAACATACGTTATTAGTGTGTTTAAAAGAATGGTTTCTGTAGAAGATGGTGGGCATAAAGTTGGAAATGAGTTAACATTTAGATGGCTGCGCAAAATAATTCCTATATGATATGAAACTATTTTTTTTTTTTTTATTTGGCACAAATATTTATGAGTAACAAAGAATTAATACAAGGCTATGAGTTACAATTAAATATACGTTTATACAGATATACAGATATGTACAGACATATGCAAAGAAGGGGGTATTGAGGTGAACGGTATCCTTCTCAGAAACACACCTGGTTAGGGGGCGTCCATTAATTACGTAAAGCGGTTTTGGCGATTTTTTGACCCACCCTCCACCCTGGTGAGATTTCGTGAGATTTGGCTTGACCCCCCTCCCTCACCTAATCTCAAGTGAGATTTTTCAAAATTCGTACTTTTACTGTAAATGCGCAGGATTTATTTCAAAAAACAACAATTTGCTTTATTATTTTTATTGAAGTCTAGTTAAGACTAGTTTTTAAGATTGCATAGATCGTATTCTAAAATCACAGTAATAAAATTGAACAATATAATACTTAAATGGAATTTAACTCAGTTTTCTCGCAATTTTACACTGTTTTTTGCCGGAAAAAAAATTACTTGATATTTGCCGAAATCCCCCCCTCTCCCCCACGTGAGATTGGGTGAGATTCGGCTTGACCCCCCCCTCCCCCCTGAACACCTCACGTAATTAATGGACGCCCCCTTATGTAGAGAATAATAATTTTAAAAAAATCTTTTTTAACAGGAAGTGTGTTCTTAGTACTCACACTTGTACAACTATAGTATTTTCCCTCAGCTGAATTTGGCGATTTTTCTTTGGCGCCGATTTAAACGATAACGATGTCGTTCTGGATTGTTTGCGATATAATATGGCAGCCTACATGCTATTTATTTTGGATTTATGATTTTATGATTTATGATTTATAATTTAGCTTACGATTTTATCATTTATGCTATATGATTTATGATTTTTAGATTTATGATTTAGCCATAATCGCCAACGAAAAATCGCCAAATCTAGCTGAGGGGAAATACTATAGTTGTTCCCTCACACTGTTGACAGATATCAGTTCTCAGTTGAATAAGCCTATCTATTATTGTGCTTGCGTCAGTAATAATACTTAAAAAAAAATACAAATATAAGATATAGGGAGAATGCGGCTAAACTGGTATACTATCATAAAAAATTATATTTTGCTCGATCTGACAAGGACACATTCAAATTTCAAACAATTATTCATAATCTACATAGAATAAGCTGTATAGTTTTTACTGATGTATATAATGTCTTTTTCTCTTTTACAGAGATGCACAACAGAGTTTCATAACGTAGACAGTTTTTTATTTAAGAGCATCTGAACTCGTTTATGCTCCATTCAACATAATGGAATTAACATATATTATTACACTGAGCAAAAAAATATGCCGCCTTCCTCTAGAATGAATAAGTGGCCATTTTTTAAATTCCTTAACTAGAAATATAGATTTCTGAGCTATGCACGTAAGGGACGCCAATAAACTAAATAGATGAAATTATCGAGAATTTCTAGTGTACACATTTCTAGATGGTGAAAGAATATTCTGAATACTCTAAATATTCTGAATCGTTTTATTGCGAGAAATTCCCGCTTGATTTTCTAGAATTTGGTAATAAACTAAGATTATAGTTGCTGAAACCCGCCTCTTGTAGTCTCCTTTATTTGCAGAGATTTTTAAATAACTTTGCCCTCGATAATATAGGCAAACGCTCTAGAATTCTAATAGGGGCTTCTAGAACTCGCTTTCCAAGGGGACTAGAATTTATAAGGATGACATGGAACTATTTTTTCTAGAGCCACAACTTATATTCTAGATGTCAGTTACAGAATTTTTTCTCAGTGTAAGGTATTTAAAAGCATGATTTATATAGAAAAGAGATATGTATAGAAGTACTAAATAATTAATTTTTCTGTAATCATCCAAGTGATATCAAATAAGGTTCAAATATTAATGAGTTGCAATGAATTAGTTGTATGCAAGGAAGTAGTTGTATATATTTTTATTGGTGTTTATAATGTGTGTGACTCGCGTATAGGGACACATAAAATAATTTTGTACTATTATAATCTATAGCTAGCATTTCTTGTAAGTGCATTCAGTATGATTACACTACATTTCACACATTGAATTAAACATACGTTATTAGTGTGTTTAAAAGAATGGTTTCTGTAGAAGATGGTGGGCATAAAGTTGGAAATGAGTTAACATTTAGATGGCTGCGCAAAATAATTCCTATATGATATGAAACTATTTTTTTTTTTTTATTTGGCACAAATATTTATGAGTTACAAAGAATTAATACAAGGCTATGAGTTACAATTAAATATACGTTTATACAGATATACAGATATGTACAGACATATGCAAAGAAGGGGGTATTGAGGTGAACGGTATCCTTCTCAGAAACACACCTGGTTAGGGGGCGTCCATTAATTACGTAAAGCGGTTTTGGCGATTTTTTGACCCACCCTCCACCCTGGTGAGATTTCGTGAGATTTGGCTTGACCCCCCTCCCTCACCTAATCTCAAGTGAGATTTTTCAAAATTCGTACTTTTACTGTAAATGCGCAGGATTTATTTCAAAAAACAACAATTTGCTTTATTATTTTTATTGAAGTCTAGTTAAGACTAGTTTTTAAGATTGCATAGATCGTATTCTAAAATCACAGTAATAAAATTGAACAATATAATACTTAAATGGAATTTAACTCAGTTTTCTCGCAATTTTACACTGTTTTTTGCCGGAAAAAAAATTACTTGATATTTGCCGAAATCCCCCCCTCTCCCCCACGTGAGATTGGGTGAGATTCGGCTTGACCCCCCCCTCCCCCCTGAACACCTCACGTAATTAATGGACGCCCCCTTATGTAGAGAATAATAATTTTAAAAAAATCTTTTTTAACAGGAAGTGTGTTCTTAGTACTCACACTTGTACAACTATAGTATTTTCCCTCAGCTGAATTTGGCGATTTTTCTTTGGCGCCGATTTAAACGATAACGATGTCGTTCTGGATTGTTTGCGATATAATATGGCAGCCTACATGCTATTTATTTTGGATTTATGATTTTATGATTTATGATTTATAATTTAGCTTACGATTTTATCATTTATGCTATATGATTTATGATTTTTAGATTTATGATTTAGCCATAATCGCCAACGAAAAATCGCCAAATCTAGCTGAGGGGAAATACTATAGTTGTTCCCTCACACTGTTGACAGATATCAGTTCTCAGTTGAATAAGCCTATCTATTATTGTGCTTGCGTCAGTAATAATACTTAAAAAAAAATACAAATATAAGATATAGGGAGAATGCGGCTAAACTGGTATACTATCATAAAAAATTATATTTTGCTCGATCTGACAAGGACACATTCAAAAGGTGTCGTCTTCAAAAAATATTGAAAAAAAAAAAATGTATGTGATTCTACCCTTTATAAAACACCAGGAAGTGAAAAAAGTATCGGCTGAAAGGAATTACAGCGACCACAAAAAATTGTCAAAATTAAGCATATTTGGCGATTTAGCGCTGTTAGGTGTTCAGTTCGCTAGCACCAACATTGCCGTGTGCGAACAGAACCGTGTTTTGTTTTTCCGCCAAGTACTCAAAATCAATTGCCTAACAATCTAAAATCGCCAAATATGCTTAATTTTGACAATTTTTTCTCGTCGCTGCAATTCATTTCAGCCGATAATTGTTACACTTTCTGGTGTTTTAAGAAGAATAGAATCACATTTTTTTTTTTTTCAATATTTTTTGAAGACGACACCTTTTGAATGTTTAATTGTTAGATTCAAAAAGTCATTTTTTAGAGTTAAATAGCAATAATTATTTCAGAGTAATGTTTGTATTCATTACTAAATCTTTTCAAGGGAATTAAACCTCAAAGGAAAAGTCACAGGAGTAAAGTACTACACGTAGAGATAAATACGCATATACATTTATAGTGATCCATATAAGACTTATTAAAAATTTCTGATTTCGAAATTTTATTAAATCAAAAAATTATCTATAAAAAATATTTCAGTGTATGAATATATTTTTATTAAAATTATTATTAATATTCAAAAAAATTCTGAAATTTTATCTTCCATAACTTCATAAATAAATGAACGGTGATTAGACTAGAAACAAAAAATGATGTACAGTTCTCAACTGAAAATGAATTGTATTTTGAAGGGTTAATGGTAGTCTATACTTTCTTTGTTTCTTATTATATAAAGTGTTTCAGAGATAGTTTCTCCAACATTGAAAGAATATAATTTTGAAACAATGATTAACAGGAATATGAAATAAGCGGTATATTTATACATATGTCTAGAATTTTAAAAACACCGGTTTCCAATGTCAGTTTCAAGGTTTATCAATACTGGGTGACGCAAACACAAAAAAAAGTGTGAATAATACTCAGAAGCAGAGAATACTTATAATGTTGTTTGTTTACTGCTGAAATGTGACAGTTTTTGTTGCTGTCAAATTCTTTGTAAGATGTAAGTTTTCATAAGTCCTACCGATTTCAATCCTTGAACAAACAAAACAAAACTATAATAATAATAATAATAATAATAATAATAATAATAATAAATAAAAACTTTCAAAAATATCTTTTTGGGGGGATTTGAAAAATACATTTGTTGCAGTAAGAATTTATGAATTTTAGAAAACCTTGAACAGTTCATCTCTGAAGTATCTGCATCCCGTTGTGAAGAGATGTTGTAATAGATTTCAGCTTTACCCACAGCTTGTGTAATGTCATTGTTGCTCTCGGCGACATATTATCTTTTTTGTAATGTGAATGAATACATATAAAGAAAAATATATTATTTCACTCAGAGCTGCCAACCTAATCCGGCAAATTGTTAGTGCCGCCCATTTTTTTACACCACTTAATTGTTAGAGTAATTCTCTTCAAATATATTTACGATGAATTAAGAAAACAAATACTCTAAAAATTAAGTGGTGTAGAAAAATGGGCGCTACTAACAATTTGCCGGATTAGGTTGGCAGCTCTGTTCACTATTTAAAGTCTATTAAGATCGCAGTACCGTCTGTTTACGAATACTGTAACTAATTCTTCAAATACGCATAATTATAATTCGAGACCTGTCTATCCAACTTACGATTTCATCAGCATATTATCTATTATCCTTTGATAAATATGTCATACAGACTTAGAGACTCTTTCTTAAACAACCTACATATTTCATTTAAGCGTATAATTTCCCTTTATATTTTTTAATTAATTTTTTGTTACTTGTTATATAATATACATATATTACTAAATCACAAATTTGTAATTTTTTAGGCATGTTTGTAGTTTTTCTAGCATGAATCTATTAAAACTTAATTATATATATTTATATATATTTTTAATTAAATGTGAGAAGAATATCTATTTCATCAACAAAGTGTCTTTCCTTACATAACTAATTTTTAAAACACGCACATTAAATAGCCTATTTTAAAGTATCCAAATTCAAAAAAATCGATTATTTCGAAAGATAGAACTCTGATGTAAGAAACTTTGGGTTACATACAAACGGAACGCTTGCTACTTCGATGACGTAATTTTTGCAAGTTTTTTGCAAATACAGTAGGCAGCAAAAGTATTCGAGCATTCGCAAAAATTCCTATATAAAATAGTACACTTACTGCAGTTTTGTTAAATAAATCCTTGTCGAATCCTGTTCTTAGTCTGTCTAAGAACACGATTCGACAAGGATTTATTTAACAAAACAGTGTTAAGTGTACTTTTTCTATATATATGAACTTTTGCTAGTGCTCGGATACTTTTGCTACCAACTGTAGTCATATATTTGAAACGCTTGCAAACGGCTTTGCAACCGCAAGTGTTTCATTTGTATGTACCCATATAACTGCATTTTTGCGCATAAATATATTTGTGCACTTGGTGAACACAAAACATCTTGTGCGCTTTTCAATAGCACAATTTCTGAAATTTCTTCCTTAATAATTATTTTTTAAACACTTTTTAATACGATACTATTAAAAAATATATAATTAAAAATATTTTACATAACGACTATTATAATAAGAAAATGAAGAAAAGAGAAAAATAATTAAAATTAATACTTTGTAACACTTAAATATCCCATTTGGATATCCATGAAGCTTTTTACATATTTAAAAATTCTAAAAATCTTGTTAATGGTATTTTTTTCACCCGTTCTTGTCCAATGCTTGAAATTTGCTCACATAACTTCGAATTTCGTTTGATTTTGATAATTTTAGATATTTGTTATATATTTTTAAACTTATTTATAATTTTTTTTTTCATTTGATAGTTCTGGCCACAACAGTATCTATATTAACATTGGTTTTTATATATTTTTGCTCTTCCTTAGCAACTGTTTTGTCTTTTTATTCGACATCCCTGCTGCGGTGAGAATAAGACGTGTTTCTGAGCTGCTCCTAAGCCCGCCAGCCGCTTCTGACGATAACATCACAGATCCACTAGTTCTCAGAGGCTCTTTTCAGAGCCAATGTTCAATGGCTAGTGAAGATCAGTCGATAATTAAATCAAAAATGGATGATAAGGTGGATGATGATTATTGTAATGATGTTCCACCGGTACTTAGAGGTTCTTTTCAGAACGAATGTACGAATGCCGGCGCGGAAGATTCATGCAATTCTACTATCACTACAAAGACCTAACAGAGATATTGATATTGCGAAGCATTTCTTAAGAGGAATAAAATTCACGAATCTTGAATTACTCGCCATGCTATTCAAATACTAAAAATATTATGATATTAAAAGCTCCCTGCTTGAACGTCTTTCCGATAATGATTATGGAAAATTCATACAGTTCAATTTTGAACTATTCGATCCTCGAACCAGACAAGCAACCTCTGGACAACTGAAAGATTTTTACGTCAAAGAGATAAGAAACGAAATTCTAAATTTTCTAGAATTCCGAATTGGATTCGGTAAAATAGAATATTTTGACTAGACCAGAAATGAAGATGATGTTGAGCAGATGGATGCCATACAGGTATCAGACAGCTTTAACCAATCACTAACTGATTCTAAAATCCCCACCCTAGATACTAATTTAACTAATCAAACGTAAACTCAATAGTGACAGTCCAAATTAAAAAAAAATTGTAAAAGTAATAACAGCTATAGTATCCCTACTGAAAATAGGTTCGACCATCTAAGTGAAAATTAGATTTTAGACCATCCGGCACCACTAGATGGCACCTGCAGTAAATAACCTGAACTAATCTCTCCTGTTAAAAATAACAGAAAAAATAAAAAACTTGCTCTGCCAAAAGGCAGATTTTTTACTGCCAGATGTGGTAGTAAAAAACAGTTATTAAAAAACTTAGAAAAATCCCTAGGTCACTCCAATGTTATCGCAGCTTTGGCAGGTGACTTTTTAAAAAAATTTCCCAACTCTTCCAACGACCATGATATCATTACACAAAAACTAACTGAGATAAAAGTTAAATTTTATTTGAAAAACGACAGATTAAATGCTCCCTGAAACACCGTAATCCGAGTTCTTCCTTCTGAAATTACTCATCTTGATATTGTAGACGCGCTTTTTGAATTAAACTTTAATGTCCTCAAAGTGACTCAACAGATTAGCTTCAAAACTAAAAAACCTCACCCCCTATTCCAAATCCAACTTGAAAACAATGAATTTAGTAAATCAATCTTTGAATTAAACAAATTAATGTACTATAGAGTTCAAATTGAAAATTACAAAAACACCTCTAAAACTTTGTAATGCCATCGATGTCAACTATATTTTCATTCGGCCAAAAATTGTTACATGAAACTTAAATGTCTTAGATGTACCGGGGATCACCTCACATCCCATACAGCACAGAATGTTTCAGTTATGTAGCAAAAAGATTACAGTCTTTCAAAAATGTAACAAATTTGAGTAGGCTCTCTGATACCTTTCTGAAACATACACTCTTTTCGATGTTCCATAACTGAAACGTATCTGTTACGTATCCGATTTTTTGTTACGTTCGCGGACATTTCTACGCTTTTGAAACTAATCAGAAAGCAAACTGAACGTTTCGAAACGTTTCTGCAATATTTCTTTGTAAATTAGGAGAGGAACAATTAAGCACCCCATAATGTTAAAATTGTAATGATGATCATCTTGCTAATCATAGAGGATGCCCAAAATTCCCTGATAATAGGACAAAATCCACTATTATTAAAACTATACTCCCTACCAGTAATGTTTCCGCCAACCAAATCTAAATTTCCTATGCCGCAAAAGTCACTCCTCTCCACTCCAAACGTGATACATTGAATCCCTTAGTTGAACTTAATGACATTTTAAATGATATCGCTTCTGAATTCCATGTAAATAATTTTATTAAGTAAATAAATAAACTTATATTAGCCGGAAACAGAATGAAAAATACTAATAACGCAATTGAAAAACTTACGATTCTCCAGGAAGCCCTCGGAGAACTGAACTCCATTTTTCCTTAATTGGATGATGGAGCTCTTTAACTGTGCAAAGATTTATTCTTTTAAGATTTTTTCTCTGGTAGCACTCCCTAGACCTTGCCTTTCTTTTTTCTTTTATGTATTTTGTTAATATTTAACATTCCCCCCCCCCTGAATTATTTTCTGTTTTCCCAAATTATATCTGACACCTATGTGTCTAGTTCGCTGAGGTGTGGGGCAAATTACTGGCCCCGGGTACTTAGAACTCAACAAATATCTCGTACTCGAAACTGTTTAGTGCGTTGCCGCTTTGAATGAAGCACTCGTGCCTACTTTGTTCGTATGACGAAGGGTCGTGTTTTTTTTAAATTGTTGCGAGTTTATTGCATTTTATGGTGTTTATTCGAAATTTTGTACTTATTACTTTAAATGTATATACCATATTTGCAAAGCAATGATCAATGATGTGTCTAAAAATTTTATACGATTCTTTCGGAAATAATGAGAATAGCTTTAAAAATGTAATCAACATCGGGAATTTTATATCTGCTTTCCTTCAACTTTAATTTCTCGAAACGTAGCTACAAGAAGATAAAACTTTAAAAAAAACTTAAATAAATATAATAAAATTAGAATTGAATATAATGTTATTATTGAAAAAAAAAAAAAAAAAAAAAAAAAAGTTGTTTCCAGTTTTGATTAGAAATTTCGATATATATAAGATAAAAAAAAAAAAGTCATGATATTTGATGTTCTACAAGAAAAAATAAAATAAAATAAAATAAAAGTAAAAATAATAAAATAAAAGATTAAAACATACGAAGCGTAATCAGAATTTCAATGTTAATTTCGTAAGAGAAAATAGCTCTGCGATATATTTTAGAAAACTTTATTAATGTTTTATCGCGAATAAAATTAAATATAGATTATATTATGTCGAATAAAAATTGTATTTTAGTAATGTGTTTCTATTTAGACCAGATTCAATTCAACAATTTTTTTTTTTTTTTTTTTTTTTTTTTTTTTTTAGGGAATTTTCAAAATGAATTTTTTTTTAATAATGCCGAAGTAAATTTATCAAAATACTCTTTTTTTTTAATATTTAACAACGTTTTTTATAATAATAATAATAAATTAAAAGAAAAGAAAAAATATTTTGTTATTAAAAAAAATTATATTAAATGAATTTCTTTCATTTTATCCGGTTACACTTAATCATATTAAATATAAGTAGTGTTTTCGTGAAAATTTCTGTTATATACAATAATTTTAATATGCTGATTGAGAACTTATATTCAAATATTTATGATTTTTTTTACTTATATTCAAAGATGTATTGATGTGTGTTTTTTATAATTAACATATGACACTTGTGGGGATGAAATTACCTTTAGTAGCACTACATATTATTGATAGATGAATTATTTGTTAAATTTTTATGTTAGATCTGTATAGATACATTTTTTTTGGAACTTAAGTTAGGTAAGAAAAGTATTATAATCATGAAACAATTCGAGAATGGGGTTATGGTGTATCTATACGTTTTGAAGTTTTCTGAGTTCATTCATTTATTTTTATTTATATATATAGCAATTATTATTAGTGCTAGAGGCCTATTTCAGTCGGTACAGTTGTCGAATTTTTATAGATCACTCTTAATTAGTGCTAGAGGCCTATTTCAGTCGGTTTATTGAATGGGGATTTATTGAATGAAGTCCTCCCAAGGCACAACTTTGACATGAGTCCCCCCAGGCCCAACTTTGACATGAGTCCCCCCCCCCCCAAGGTACCCGTATTTCAGTCGGTACAGCGTTGTCGAATTTTTATAATACACTCTTAATAGTGCTAAGGGCCTATTTCAGTCGGTTTATTGAATGGGGATTTATTGAATGAAGTCCCCCCAAGGCCCAACTTTGACATGAATCCCCCCCCAGGCCCCAGGCCCAACTTTGACATGAGTCCCCCCCAAGGTACCCTTATTTCAGTCGGTACAGCGTTGTCGAATTTTTATAATACACTCTTAATAGTGCTAAGGGCCTATTTCAGTCGGTTTATTGAATGGGGATTTATTGAATGAAGTCTCCCCAAGGCACAACTTTGACATGAGTCTCCCCCAGGCACAACTTTGACATGAGTCCCCCCCAAGGTACAACTTTGACATGAGTCCCCCCAAGGCACAACTTTGACATGAGTCCCACCCCAGGCTCAACTTTGACATGAGTCCCCCCAAGGCCCAACTTTGACATGAGTCCTCCCCAAGGTACAACTTTGACATGAGTCCCCCCCAGGCCCAACTTTGACATGAGTCCCCCCAGGCCCAACTTTGACATGAGTCCCCCCAAGGTACAACTTTGACATGAGTCCGCCCAAGGCCCAACTTTGACATGAGTCCCCCCAGGCCCAACTTTGACATGAGTCCCCCCAAGGCCCAACTTTGACATGAGTCCCCCCCAAGGTACAACTTTGACATGAGTCCCCCCACCAAGGCACACCTTTGACATGAGTCCCCCCAAGGCCCAACTTTGACATGAGTCCCCCCCAAGGTACAACTTTGACATGAGTCCCCCCCCAGGCCCAACTTTGACATGAGTCCCCCCCAAGGTACAACTTTGACATGAGTCCTCCCACCAAGGCACACCTTTGACATGAGTCCCCCCAAGGCCCAACTTTGACATGAGTCCCCCCCCAAGGTACAACTTTGACATGAGTCCCCCCCCAGGCCCAACTTTGACATGAGTCCCCCCCAAGGTACAACTTTGACATGAGTCCCCCCAAGGATCAACTTTGACATGAGTCCCCCCCCAGGCACACCTCCCCCTCATTGGGAAAAAGAGAAAAAACGTTGTTTTGCGGCTATAACACAGTTTGGACTTCCAACGTTATTTGTTACAATATCTGCAGCTGAAACACATTGGTTTGATTTAATGAAAACTTTATCATGGAATTTAGATCGTCACGAATTAACTAAAGAAGAATTTGTCGATATTAACAAATTTAGCAGTAGGCTTCTGGCACTAAATTAAAATCTGTCAATGTCAGATTTTCATGTTTTAAATAATGAAATAATGTCGTGTCTGTATATTTATTTTTATTATTATTTATTATTATTTTTTTACGGTGATATACATATGTGCGTGTGTGAGTGAGTGAATGCGACAGCGTCTTAACACTTTGATCGATTGCGCTGAAAGTAGATATGTATATTATAGGTCATCATCGCATGAACTGTGCCGATTTTGGTGAGGTTAACATTAATAGATTTTTTATAGGGACACACAAAAAAATTCTGTATCATTACGGTCTGTGGACGCAAATTATTTAAAGTACAATAACATCTAACTGATTTTTTCGATTGATCTATCACTTGTTAGGAATGTTATGGATCTCCGTCGCACGAAATTTATAGATTTTTAAGAATCTAAATTTTACAATTTTTTTTTATTGGAACACACACAAAAAAAAAAAAAAAAAAAAAAAAGCACATGTTATTAAGGCTTATTCAAATTATTTAATGTACAATAGCGTCTAAACTTCAAATTCGATTCTGATATAAATTATATAATTTAGTTTATTACCAAACAGTACAAATTTACAGGACTGAAAGATGTTTTTTGCATGTATAAAAGTAGATTGCTTATGAATTGCGGTTTATGTGATAAAATTATTTAAAAACCCCGCTTTACTAATGTATATATATATATATATATATATATAAACATTTCATATTGCATTCTTATTTATATTTCTTTTCACAAAGACGCACAAAATAATTTGAATCCATTACGATCCATTAAACGGCATAGAACTTGGTGGAAATTATTCAATTATTTTCCCTTTTGCCTTAATTAACATTTTGTAGTTCCTATTTATTTCACATAGGACGATAATATGGTATAATGAGAATGTGTTTTTCTTATATAATTAAATATCAGTATATATAAGATATATAGCAGAAATATTGTAACTTTTGTTATATATAAAAGAAAATACAGTAACTAGTAAGTAAAATACAAACAAGAAGTAATGTAACAAAAGTACTACATTAAACTTTTAATGTTATAAAACGGATTTATATAAGTAAATTTTGAATAGCAACTTACTTTATTTAATACGCTGGTACACTGAGAAAAAAATATACCGCTTTCATCTAGAATGAATAGGTGGTCCTTTTCTAAATCCCTAAACTAGAAATATAGATTTCCGAGCTATGAGTATAAGGCACGCCAATACACTGAGAACAAATTCTATAACTTACAATTAGAATCTAAATTTTGTCTCTAGAAAAAATAGTTTCATGTCATCCTTATAAATTCTAGTCCTCTTTGAAAGCGAGTTCTAGAAACTTTTATCACAATTCTAGAGAGTTTGTCTACATTATCGAGGTCAAACCTATTTGAAAAAATCTCCAAATAAATGCGAACACAAGAGGCTGATTTCAGCAACAATAATCTTGGTTTATGACCCAACTCTAGATAATCAAGCGAGAATTTCTCGCCATACAAAAGATTAAGAATATTCAGAATATTGTTTTACCATCTAGAAATGTGTAGATTAGAAATTCTCGACCATTTCGTCTATTCAGTTTGTTGGCGTGCATTATGCGCATAGCTTGGAAATCTATATTTCTAGATTAAGGAATTAGAAAATGACCATTTATTTATTCTAGATGAAGGCGGTATATTTTTTTTTCTCAGTGTAAGTTTCACAAAATGCGTATTGTTCGACAACAGTAGTGGGAGAGTTATTCGAAAAAAAAAAAAAAAACCCTGGTTCCTACGAATTCTGTAGGATCATGCCCATCTCCACAATTTGTTATTCAAGATGGAATATTTTTTTACATATATGACTGCTTATTTTTACTTTCCGAACACTATAGTGAGGAAAGTATTGTAATCATGTCAAAAATCCGATATTGAGATTTTGATGTTTCTATACGTTTCGAGGTCCAATGAGTCCGTTTACACTATTTTTGCGATGATGTATGTATGTGTGTGTGTATGTATGTGTGTATGTGTGTATGTATGTGTGTATGTATGTGTGTATGTGTGTGTGTATGTATGTGTGCATGTCTGTGAGTGAACACGCTAGCGTCTAAAGGCTTTGTTCGAATAAGCTGCAAGTTGGTACGTATATTGTAAGTCACCATAGTACAAACCCTATAGATTTTGGTGACTCTAGCACTTATAGTTTTTTTACAGGGACACAAAGAAAAATTCTTTATCATTATGGCCTATGGGACCAAAATCTTAAAAGTGCGATAGCATCTAAACTCCTTATTCAATTGAGAAAACAATTTATACACATATTATAGGTCACAGACACTCAATCTGTATTGATTTTGGAGAATACAGCACGTATATTCTTTTTACAGGGTCACAAAGAAAAATTTTTTATCATTATGGCCTATGGGACCAAATTTTTAAAAGTGCGATAGCATTTAAACGCCTCATTCAATTGAGCTGAAAATTTATATGAATATTATAAATCACTGTTGCACTAACTATAAGCATTTTGGTGAATCTAGCATTTATAGGTTTTTACAGGAACACAACGAAAAATTCTTTATCATTATGATCTTATGGGCTCAAAGTTCAGTAGCGTTAAATAAAACATCGTGTAATATATGGAGAAAAATACTCAAACACTCTATTATGGTTTTCTCTCCTTTGTTTGTTTAAAAACTCCTCTTTCTTTACTTTATCTACAAAACTGTTAATTACTCAATGTTCGGAAAGTCGAGTGGAGTAACTCCAGATTTTTCAGAATAACAAAGAATGTTAATTTTTAGCTCTTGGATATTACGAATCTGTTCGTTATGAAATATACAAAAAAACCTAAAAATTTTTAAAGATATATAAATCCGTTATGAAGTTTTAAACTTTATTAAGGTAATCATTCACTTTGCGTTGTAATTATTGGACATTTTATGGGAAACACAATGTTTATTCGTGACATCTTCTTCAGCAGCGCAAATTGGTTTTGTCTTGTGTAAATTTTTCGGAAAATAACTTTTGTAATATGTTTATGTATATTAATATATGTTTCTACAAAAATGTCTTCAGTCTATAACGTTGACGACAAGATAAATATAATAATAATAATAATAATAATAATAATAATATCCATGTTTATATTATACTAGCAAAGTCCCGGTTCGGGAACGAACCGAATTCCGTATGCGGGAAAAATTTCAAAATCAAACTCGAAACGTACAAAACTCGACTGATGCTGCCTGCGTGCCAATAGATCAAAGTTTGTTAAAGAAACCCTTTTTTAATTCATGAAATTAATGAAGGTAGTGAATCAACAAAGGCTTTTCTCGATTCGCTGGTCACTGGAAACTCTTTTCTATATCGCTTTACAAACATAAATAAAATTTAAAGAAATCATGAAATTGCTTTAAAGCCCGCTTTGGTTTCCCGTTGGTTTATGCTATTATTATTATTATTATTATTATTATTATTATTATTTGTTTGTTTGTTTCTTTTCTTTTCGTTTTCCTTACCTTTCCATATTTACTGAATACGATTCTTTGTTTTTAAATATCCCGTTATTGAGCAGAAGACTATTTTATTTATTTAACGTTCATTTATAAGCATTTTTTTTTCTTTTCAGCAACAATTAAAATTTCAAACGGTCCACATTTAAATCTTTTACCAGGTTATTGTTTTCACATTTTAATTAATTAAAAAAAAATCTAATCAAAATTTCGTTACAAATAAGGCACCAAATGAAAGGGGCAATTTTTTTAAATCCGCCAGTTTAATTAACTTATCGATCAGACAATTACATTTTTTAAAATTAACTAAAGTATAAAAAGCTGGTGACAATTTTTTAAATTAATTAAAGTATGAAAAGCTGGTGGCAACAACACACAGTCAAACAGATGAAAATCTCTCTTAGCCAATCAACTTGCGTCCAGCCACGGACTTACAGGGAACAAACTCTCTCAGCCATTCATATATAGAGAGATACGATTTCTATGTATTTCTAAATGCACAGATCGATGATGCATTTTTTCCCCTTCAAAGTGATGTTTTTTTTTTTGTGTATTTTTGTATGCTGATTAAGGAAAATTATTTAAAAATATCCATCACGTACAGTTTTGACAAAAAATGAGATTGTTTGAGCTTAAAGTTCTACATTTTCAAATCCTATCTAAGTTATTTTCCGTAAAATCTGAGTGATGTGATTGAAGAATAAGGAAATCCATTTCATCAAGACATAAAAAAAAATGTAGAGGAGGTATCAGAGAAGATGGGGTGTTAACATGTTTGCAGATTATTGCTAGACGCTGCATAAAGAATCCCCCCCCCTCCTCCACAAGGCCTTCAAGCAGCACACAATTTAAAAAGCTCCAAAGGGAGCTACGATGTAATGAAGCTCATTAAAAAAACTAGTATGTTGTGGCCACCACAAGACTTTCTTCTATATTTTCCTATACAAATTCACTCAGTAACAATATATATATATATATAATAATACAATTTTTTTCTAAGTTCTTTCCATTAAAAGTATATAAAAAAAAATCGATAACTTTGTTTTAAATTATTACAGATTTATAGTTCAACCATTCGTTTTAAAGGTATTGACGAGACCTTTCGAAAGACACCAATCTTGAAAATTTACTCCCCCCTGTGGGGTACTTCCCACAGATTTTTTCCTAGTTAACTACTACTATTATCAACAATTCATATTAATTTTACGATCACAAGTTAAAAATAACTCTCATTACGTACATTTATATGAAATTTTGTCCTATACTGCCATGTTAAAAATTTAGAAAAAATGCAATCACAGCGCCACCTGTTGAGCGATAGATTCCCAAATCTAATCAGCACCAGTTTATGTCAGGGTGCAACTGAATACCATGTTTGGTTAAATTTCATTCATTGGTTCGTGAGATACAGTGGACACAAAATTCGTGATACACACATACAGACCAACATTTTCTAAAAACTATCAATTCGTGTTCTGGACATCCCAAAACGTGTAAATCCATCAAAAAACGGAGGTCGAAAATTTTCACGAATCCAATACTTTCTCTATATTATATATAGAAGAAAGTAATAATGTATACAAAATAGCCTACTTTAATGTATTTTATACATTAATTGTTTTGAATTCGATATAGCCTCTGCGTAAATTCTTGCGATTTTCATCCTTACTTTGTGAATTTTCCTTACGCGATAGAAAGAAAAGACAATCATTTCTGAATCCAGCGTATCAAAACTCAGTAGAAACCCACAACACAGTACAGAAAAATATTGAAAAATACGATTTCGTAGACCTGTGATATTTATTCTTTTAATTATTATAATGTATTTACATTCTAAGCATATATGCCTCCTAAAAAAAGAGAGAGAGAGAGAGATTGTTTTTTTCGCTTTAGAAAAGTATAAAACATGTTCAACATTGTAAACATGTATGTTATCTGAAAGAAAATATAAAGTGACTTAAAAAGAACTTTTCAAAATAGTATTTCTGCTTCAGATTCTGCCTGAATTTTTCCTATAAAATCTCTTACATTATGATAAATGTTTTCCAGAAACAAAATGAAAACAATACATATACATTATTTATCTTGAAGTATGATTTATTGTTTGCAGATATAACTTGATTTGATGCGTAAAGGAAAACAAAATTTAGAAGGAGTTGATAAAATATTTATATTTGCATATTAAACATGTCTCTTTTCCATGTATCCTTTATAAACAGAGATAAGAAATTTTCTTTTCTTTTTTGGTTACCACCATTATTGTTCTATAATTTCTATCATATTTAATCACAAAAAGTTGCTTAAAAATTCGATATATATATATAATATTCGAATCAAATATGAATGGTGAATAAATGATATAATGTCGATTACTTAAAACATCATTTATCTCTTCACATTTAAATGGTACAGGAATTTAAATAAAAATGACCAACGTAAAAGTGGGAAAGAGCGAGTTCTTGTGTATACTTTAAGCAATTAATCTGCATATTTTATTATAAATTTTTATCATAATGAAAGAAGTATATATTTTTCTTATGAATTTTAGTTACATATGTACAGGACTGCTTTAAATTTTTTTTTTTTTTTTTTTTTTTTTTTTTTTGCGTATCATTGTTTTCGAAAAAACAAAACAATATACGAGTAATATAGCGTGAAGCAAAAGTCTTGCCCTGATTATAAGCATTTATTGTGCTCAAACTATTATAATATTAGACATATGTTCGTTTTTATATATTTTAATTACGATTATAATTTTTTAAATAAAAACATTTAACTTAGTAAATTTCAGCATCCACCCCCCTCCCTTGGTAGCTCGGAGCATGTCTAAGCGGTATTCCAGTCCCTGTCAAGTGTCGTTCGACATAACTTCTGTTACAGTATACAGAACAGCTTGTAGCCTATCCTTCAGTACTTCTGTTAAAGTACACAAGTAGTGTGGCAAAGACTCTGCACCTGATGTAGCCCCAAAAGTAAAAAATCAAGAGGAGTAATATAGCGCGAAGGCCAGGCTGCTAGTCTATAATCCACCAATCCGGAAATGTTTCGTTTAAGTAATCACGTCTTGAAGAATGCTTACCAAACTTCTTTGTGGCACAGTCGGCTGCAAAAATATTCGAGTGCTAGCAATAATTTTTATATAAAAAAAAATTATACTTAAATTTGTTTTGTTAAATGAATCCATGTCGAATCATTTTCTTAGACTGACTAAGAACATGACTCGACAAGGATTTATTATACGAAGCAGTATTAAGTACACTTTTTTTATGTAGGAACTATTGCTAGCGTTCGAAAAATTTAGCTGCCGACTGTATATATATATATTTTAGTAGGGTTCCATGAAAGACTTTTTAGGTTACATTAATACAGGTACTTGTAATCAAAACATTATAATGAAATACCTATCCATCGTACTGCTTGATTTACTTATTTAAAGAAAATATTTAACATTTCAGGAGATAGTCACATAAACTTGTTATTATTATAACGGACTATTTTAACTGTCCGTATGGAGTCAGTCCAAAATGTCATTCATAACATTATGTATACACGATAAAAATGAGAAAAGATTACAAAATGATCGTCTTTAAAAATGTCCATGTTGTTTGTGAATTATGTAAGCAAGTGGCCTCAGATAAAATGAAATATATAAGCGAGAAAATGCGAGATTGTAGAGGAAGATCGTATATTATGTTCAGTATAACCATAGCCTCCTAAACTAGATGCCTGTCGCGTGGCTCAGAAACTTAGAAATAGTTGAAACGGTAGACAGCGCCACCTGGTATAGATTGTGCGACTTTTTTATTCAACAGCCACAAATTTTTTTTTCAAAGTGGGATATGATATACATAAAAGGTGAATAGAATCGAAGAAAAGTCGATTACATACATCAAATATTACTTCTTAAAATTATTTGTGACAGTTGAATAAAAAAGACGCACAATCTGTACCAGGTGGCGCTGTCTACCGCTTCAACTGTTGCGAAGTTTTCGAGCCACACAACAGGCATCTAGTTTAGGAGGCTATGGTATAAAAAACAATACTGGGCCATTTTTTGTACCCATATGAAATAAAAACTGATCAATTTGTATTATTCAAAATATATGCAATTACATATAAGATGTACGTCATAAAATGTAAATAAACGCCATTAAGAAACCGCTTAATAATTGGAAATACAATGCAAATGTAAATAGTTTAAAACATAGCCTTTGGATAAACAAATTAAACTTTGCGGAATTATAGTTTTATCAATAAATAAATAAAGATATTTCTATCACGAAATATTTATTTCTTTTGACATATTATACATTCTATTTCTTAAAGTAAAACCTGATATATGATTGACGTTTGACGTTTTTTGACGACTTTTTGACGTTTCTTTGATAATTCATCATGTATCAATCATAAAATAAATTAAGCGTTCCTTATTAGAAAAAATTTAGAAACATATTTTAGAATATGTATTTTTTTTTTATAGATTAATGAAAGTTAAAATTAAGAATATCATGTTAAAAAATTCTACGTAACAAAACAATAATACTAAAAATAAGATTTTAAAACACAAAATAAATCTAATGTATTTGCTTTCGAATAAAGAATATGTCACTATTCAATTACATTGCGGCATTAAGTAAAATAGCTTTTACTGTTTACTTAGAATACTTTTCGTAGTTAGCTTTATTGAATATTTCTTCTTGGTGTCCTTAAATTTACTTTTAATAACTATCCCGAGGGTTTAAATAAGTTTCGAAAAATGTCAAAACTTGGCATATTAAAATCCACTTTCATTCGAAATAGAATTTAAACAGATTTTATGTAATAAAACGAAATATTATAATTATTTATATAAAACAGGATACAAATATTCGATGCCGTATATTTCAATTACATGTGATATTTAATTTAGTAAGATAATCATTTAATAAAACAGACTATGGAGAGAAAACTTTATAATAGATTAAATGTAATTAAACTTCATATTTTATTCCGTGGATTATATTAGTATATTGGAAATTAATTGAAATGATTACAAGATAAAAAGAACTTATTATATACAATGTTTTTAAAATTTCTGTTGAATAATATAAACACTACCAAAGGCAGTGGGAACCTGGAGCAATTGGATAAAAGTATTAAAAAAATCCATTGCTATCGTGTTTTGAGCTATTATAAAAGTTTCAAATGTCTAGCTAGTCGGAAAGTTAGTGAAAAATCGCTTGCAGGCTTTGTACTGATAACGCTGCCGAAGGCAGCAGGAACTCGAAACAGTTTGCTAAAGGTATTAAAAAAATGCATTTTCACCGTGTTCTGAACTATTCTGAAAGTTTCAAATGTCTAGCTAATCGGAAAGTTAGCTAAATTGTCTGTCGAATCTTATAAACGCTGCCGAAGGAAGCGGGACCTGAAACAGTTGACTACAAGTGTTAAAAAAATGTATTGTCACCATGTTCTGAGCTGTCCTGAAACTTTCAAATATGTAGCTAGTCGGGAAGTTAGTTAAAAATCGATTGCAAGATTTGTACTGGACAAACAAACAAACAAGAATCGAAGTTGATAAAAACATGATAAAGTACAAAGAGTGATTTTCTTATTATTTCTTGATTCGAGAAACTACAAATGTGGGAAAGTTTGTTTAAGAACCCATAGATACGCAATTATTCTCTATAATTGTTGAAATTTCCGTCAAAAAATCACGAAAGATGTTCAAAGTATTGAGAAATTTTATTAGAAATAATACTTATTAATGCATACAGCTCTCATCCTTCATCTCCTAAATATTTTTCTGACTATTGCGATCGCCACTAAAAATAATACTCTTTTACAGTATTATAATGACAATTAGCATAATATCATAATTTCAATTCGAAAAAATACTCTATTAAATACTTCATATGCATATTTTGTCAACAAATTACAATAATAATATTTTTTTATATAAATAAGAACCTTTTAAACAAAGACCAATCTTGCCATTGTCCGTAACATTACACATCACTATTTTTGTAATGTTTTCTCCGCTTTATTCAATCGTAAAATTATCATATAAAAACGTTAAAAGATGTTATTTTTGAATAGTGGTGCAGCTGCAATTAAGTCAATGTTCATTAATTACGAAATTCCGCTTAATTTACAAAGTTTTCATTTATTATATTTTAACGTCATTGAAAAAATACTGCGCCATGAAAAAATTTATATCATGAAAAAATGCAGAATTATATAATCACAAAACACTTCTTAATCTATAAATCTGTAATTCACGTGATCAATTTCAGTCATAGAATCTAGTCAGGTTGGGAGAGCTTATATACTTTATTGCAGAAATTAAACACACAAATAAAATTACTATTTGCAGTATTTTAAGGATGAATTCACAATTTAAAATTAAATTCAGTAATTATTCAGGTGAAATATTGTTTCTACATAAAGGAGCCAAGATCAAGATATGTAAATCACAACTTTTCATGTTCAAGAAGAAGAAAATACTTCCTGTTTAAGACAGGCCGAAAACTAAACTAAAAAAGTAACATTCTCAAAAAAAGAAAAAAATCACCTCTCATTTGACAAAGAGCCAACTACAAGTCGGGGGGAAAAGCGTGAAGCGAAAGTACGATCCACGCTGAAACATGCTCCGCCCCCATGAACGAAGGTTCATAAAAATATCCTAAAAAGTACAATAACAACATTAGTGTTGTCACAGGTTTTCATTTTCTGTCTTCAACTGCAAATAGATAAGAAAAAAAAAAAGAGATTAATATACATAATGAAACATTGTAACTAGATGATTAATATAAGTGGATAAATACAGGAACACACAAAAAAAATAAATAAAATAAAAATAAAATAAAATAAAAAATAAAAATGAATTAATGTTCAACTGCTCAGTTCAAAGTTTTAAAATGGCAGAGGAGATAGTTTGGCGATCGGACGCTTCAACTCTCCATAAATAGTTTTCAATAGAACTACACGAATCTTGCCATCTGCTCCAGGAAATAATTTGATTATGCGACCCAGTTTCCACTTCAATGGGGGCTGATTATCGTCTTTTATTAAAACCAAATCGTCTTTCTTGAAATTTGGTTTATTTATTAACCATTTTGATCGCCTTTGCAAGTCTGATAGATAATCTGAGGACCATCTCTTCCAGAAACTTTGAAAAATTTTTTGTAGAAGTTTCCATCTTTCTAGCGGGGTTAGGTTAACTGAAGAATAGTCAGGTTCTGGTATTGAAGTCAAGGCAGTGCCTATGATAAAATGTCCTGGAGTTAGGGCATTTAAGTCACTGGGATCATTCGAGAGCGCAACAAGAGGTCTTGAGTTCAAGCACGATTCAATTTGAGTAATTAAAGTAAGGAACTGTTCATAAGTTAATATTTGTTCGCCAATAATTCTTTTTAAATGACCTTTCATCTGTTTTATTCCAGCCTCCCAAAGTCCTCGAAAATGGGGGGCTGATGGGGGATTGAAATTCCATTTGATTGTTTCTTCGGACAAATATCTGTGGATCTTTTCGTCAGAAGAGATCAAGGACATCATTTTTTTCATTTCGTTGTCGGCACCTACAAAGTTCGTTCCTCTGTCTGAAAACAATTCTTCAGGTTTTCCTCGTCGAGCAACAAACCTCTTCAAAGATGCGAGGAATGTTTCAGAGGTGAGATCACTGAGTATTTCCAAATGAATTGCTTTTGTGGAAAAACAGATATATAAACAAATATAACTTTTATAAGATCTAACACCTCGGCCCTTACGAGGTTTGATGAGAAAGGGGCCTGCAAGATCAACCCCGACTTTCGAAAACACTCGCGATGGCACTACTCGAGCAGCTGGAAGATCACCCATTAGTTGAGAGGCTAAGTTCGATGTGGTTCTAAAACACTTCATACAGTTCCGCAGATTCCTTTTCACAGCGTCTCTTGCATTAATTATCCAATATTGTTGTCGCAGGACTGAAATTGTTAACTGGGTTCCACTGTGAAGATGTTTTTCATGAAAGTACTTTATAATTAAATCTGTAATGTGATGCGTTTTAGGAAGTATCATTTGGTGTTTTTGACTCTCAGGTAGGTTTGCGTGTCTTAATCTTCCACCAACACGAAGAATTTCATTTTTGTCTAGAAAAGGGTTTAAAGAAAGGAGTTTGTTACTAGCATTCAGGTTTCTTCCAGATTTTAAAGTCTTTATTTCCTCTCCAAATTCATGTCTTTGAACCAACTTCACAATAATTTTAGTTGCCTCATCAAGTTCTTGTATAGTTAAAAAGCCAGTATTTCGCACAGATCGACATTTAGTATTTTTTATAAATCTAAGACACCAGGCTGTAACACGTCTTAATTTAGACCAAGATGAAAACTTATATAATAATTCAAATTCATTATTGCCATGAGTTAAAGAGCAAACAGTAGTTTTCCGTTGTTCTCTCAAAATCTCTTCTTCAGGTATTTTGACTTCATTTTCCGGTAGTGGTGTCGGTAAGTGCTCTTCTTTCAACCAGATGGGTCCCTTTAACTATTCTTCATTCTTCAACAATTCAGTTGCTGTGCAACCACGAGATAGCACATCAGCGGGATTTTTAACCCCTGGACAAAATCTCCACTGAGACGGGGCTACTAATCGTTGAATTTCACGCACTCTGTTCTCTACGAAGGGCTTCCAGTTACTAGCACTTCCTTTGACCCAATAAAGGGTAATTTGGGAATCACAGAAGCATAGTATGTTTTTGACGGGAATTGAGAATAGCCGCCCAAGATAATGAGCTAATCGAGCAGCTGTTAAGGCTCCCATCAATTCAAGTCAAGGCAAAGTAAGTTTTTTGAGAGGAGCTACTCTTTCTTGTCTTTGACATAATAAATAAAGTTTCACGGGAACAAGGATCACGAAAATAAGCTACTGTACCATATCCCTTCAAACTGGCATCGCAGAAAACACAAACTTGAATAGCTTCAGGAGTTAATTTTTCAAAATTCGTAAAATATTTTCTAGGCACTTCAAAATTTTCTAAATCCTGTATTTCACTATGCCATTTCTTAAATTTTTGTGTTAAAGCATCGGGTAAAGCAGAATCCCAATCAACACCCACTCCCATAATTCTTGCATTAGAAATTTAACTCTTATTATAAAAGGGGAAATAAACCCTACAGGGTCATACACCTTTGCTACAGTTTGTAAAACAATTCTCTTAGTGATAATTTCATTATCAAACCCTTCTAACAGAGATTGAAAGTCTATTCTTAACGTGTCATTATTTGTTGACCACATTATTCCCATTACCTTAGAGATATTTCCCTCATTTATTTCTTCATCAACGTTTATTCCATGTTTTTCCCACAATTTGCTTAATTCGTAAGAATTACTTTTAAATTTTCTTAATGTCATATTGGCATCTTTAAGTATTTTCACAGCACCAGACGATAAAATAAATGCTTCATTTACAGAATTAGCGCCATGAAAGAGATCATCAACATATAAGGAAGTATCAAGCATATTAACAACTTTCTCAAACAAGTCTTTATATCCTTTTATATGATGTTTAATGGTAGCTGTGAGCAAAAAGGGTGATGTTGTAATACCAAAAGTTACAAGAGTCATGCGGAAAACCTTTAATAGAGGATTTTTACTATTTATATCCTCAAACCATAGAAACTGTAAAAAGTTTCTATCATTTTCTGCAACCTGTATTTGCAGAAAAGCTTTTTCGATATCACAAACAAAGGCAATTTTATGAAGGCGGAATTTCAAAATAATATCCAAAATATTAGGATTTAAATTGGGGCCTGCAAATAAACATTCATTTAAAGATTTTGCTTCCTTTTCTTTGGAAGAAGCATCAAACACTATTCTGACCTTTGTAGTGGACTTATCTGTTCTTATCCCGGTCTGTGGGGCATATAATATACACCAGTTTAATTTTTGTTTAATTCACACTCCTCTATTATACCCATTTTCTTTTGTTCCTCAAGAATTTTTTCATATTCGTTTTTAAGCCATTCATTTTTAGACAGTTTTGTTCTCAAACCCCAAAGTCTATTTTTGGCTATTTCTATATTCGATTTTAATTCATTTTTATTTTCCTTCCACAAAAATTGAATTTCATATCTTCCCTTAACAAAATTTAAACTTTCATTAAAAGAATTAATAATTTCTGTATCTCTCTGTGACAGAGAATCATCCTTACTGTCACATATTCCAAGTGATTCTAAATCCCAAAAACACTGCAAATCAAAACTGTCAAATTTATTTACAGATACAAAATGCGAATTAATTACCTCTGTACTATTATTATTTAATTTCCCCACTACAGTATATCCGAAAATAGTATTAGCAACATATAAATTATCACCGATTTCTTCAATGATACCTCTCTGTATTTTCCAAAAATAATCCGCTCCTAGCAAAATATTAATTTTGGAATCACTTAATGAATTGTCTGCCAATTTCCAGTTTTTATTTTTAATAGAACTTTCAATTTCTGGTTCGCCCCTTGGGCTTTTCAAGGGAGTCGCGGTTATTAAGTCTGTAGCTAATACTTCAACATGAATGAGCCGACGAGGATTTATTTTGCTACGCAGTTCAATATTAAAAACTTCGAATTCCTCTTCTTTACCTTTATTTATGCCAAAGGCAAAAACAGTTAGCTTTTCTTTTCTTACACGGGTTAATTTTAATTCGTGAGCCAATTCTTTAGTAATAAAACTTTTTTCACTTCCGGAATCCAATAAGAGTCTGACAGTTTTTGATCTAGAATTAGATTGTGCTATTACGCAACATGTTTGCAGTAACGCTGCCTGATTACTATTTTTCAAATGTGAATTCGATACTATAGTGTTCTCTACTACTTCTGGTTTCAAGTTTTTTGAAAAACAAAATAATTTGTTATGATCTGTTGCTTTACATTTTTCGCAAGGCTACGATTTCACTCTGCACTTTGATGACAGATGAGATTTTAGAAAGCATTTATAACACCTGCCATCCTTCTTTAATTTTAACCTTTTCTCAACATCAGTTAAATTATTACATTCAAGAGAAGGATGATCATAATTCTTGCAAAATATGCATATGCTTTTTACACCTACATTCAATGAATTCATTTTATTTGAAAATTTTCTGTCACTAATTTCGGCTTTATTTTTATTTACAATTACCGAAGCATTTTTATAATTAATCATACTAAGTGATTTTTCACGTGATTCAAGTTCTATTTTAAGAAAATTAATTAAGTCTGTCACATCAGACTCATCCTTCCTTTTATCACTTTGCCTGTAATATTCAACTACTAGATCGTTTGGCAATAATTTTAATAAAATTGGATTCAGTAAATGACCGTATTGGCCTTTTGTCACCCCTAAATTAGATAAACTGCGAATATTTACTTCACAAGCGTCATATAGCTTTCGCAACGCAGTTATATTTGATGAACTCCTTACACATTCTAAATTTAGTAATTTATTCATATGAGCATTAATAATAATATCCTTTTGCCCAAAACGTGACTTCAACATCTCTATGCAATTATCATAATTTTGCTCCGTAAGTGAAAACCCTTCAATAACATTGTACGCTTTGTCAGTTAAAAGCGTTTTCAGGTAAGTAAATTTTTCAATTTTTGTAAGATTTTCATTTAAATAGATTGAATTTTCGAAACAATCGAAAAATTCGTTCCATTTTTCTATTTGGCCACTAAATCGTGGTAAGGACATCTTAGGGAGTCTTATGGCGGAAGTTTTTGTTTGGGTTTCACTGACAGAACAATTTGAACCATTCTCTTCTATATTATTGCATCTTTTTAATCTTAATTTAATTTTACATTTGGCAGAAATTATTTGCTCGACATATTTATCGCTGGTCGCGATATCTTTTTCATACTCTTTAATATCTACTATTAAATTTTCAATTTCTACATTTAAATTTTTTAATGCAATTTCTCTTTCACATATCATTTCCTGAATTTCAATCATTTCGTCTGATTTTGTATTTTCTATATCATCTAATAATAAAGTCTCTAATTTATTAATTAGTTTTGTAACATTAGAGCGTTCCGTAGAACGCTTAGCTTTTAATTTCTCTATATTCATAGCGAACAAATAATCAAGTAAAAAAGAAAACAAAATAATTCAAATAATTAAAATTTCTAATTTGTTTTAATCAATGTTATAAATAGTAGTAAAATTTTGCTTACCTGGTTCAATATCCAGGCAGCTTTCCAATAATGAATCCGGAATTCCAGTCATTATTATTTCTGTTTCGATTTCAAATCATCTATCCAAGCTTTCAGATCCATAAATCCAAATAAATATCTAAATGTAATTTCAAGGGATTTCACTTATCCCGGGTGTCGTGCACCATGAAAAAATACTGCGCCATGAAAAAATTTGTACCATGAAAAAATGCAGAATTATATAATCACAAAACACTTCTTAATCTATAAATCTGTAATTCACGTGTTCAATTTCAGTCATAGAATCTAGTCAGGTTGGGAGAGCTTATATACTTTATTGCAGAAATTAAACACACAAATAAAATTACTATTTGCAGTATTTTAAGGATGAATTCACAATTTAAAATTAAATTCAGTAATTATTCAGGTGAAATATTGTTTCTCCATAAAGGAAGGAGCCAAGATCAAGATATGTAAATCATAACTTTTCATGTTCAAGAAGAAGAAAATACTTCCTGTTTAAGACAGGCCGAAAACTAAACTAAAAATGTAACATTCTCAAAAAAAGAAAAAAAATCACCTCTCATTTGGCAAAGAGCCAACTACAAGTCGGGGGCAAAAGCGTGAAGCGAAAGTACGATCCACGCTGAAACAGTCATTGTATTGGAGCATTTTATGTTACTAACGTATTTATATAAATGTAAGTTTAGTATATTTTGGTTTTTGAAAATGTTATTTCGTTAAAACAATAATTGATCTAGATTTCTTTTTTATCCCTTTAAAACTGAATGAGAATCCATTGAAAATTTGATATTAAAGATTTTTCTCTATAAACGGAAAGAATTATTTCACGTAATTTATTATTTTTCTTTTCATACTGTCGGCAGCAAAATTATTCGAGCGCTAGCAATAATTTCGAAATAAAAAACGTACCTTTAATACGGATTTTTTTAAAAAATAAATCCTTGTCTACTCATGTTCTTAATCAGTCTAAGAACATGATTGGACAAGGATGTATATATTAAAACATTATTAAGTGTACTTTTTTCCATAGGAATTATTGGTAGCGCTCGAATAATTTTGCTACTGACTGTATTATATACAAGAACTAGTAGACCCGGACACGCGTTGCTGTGGCTAAGTTATACTTTGAATTATATTACAGTAAACTATTCAATATAGTCAAATTATTATTTATGAATAAAGACGTAAACGTTGTAGCCGATGTAAAAAACCCCACGATTGAGATTTGAACCTTCGGTCAAAATTTGGAAGCGATTGATAAAAATTTTCGTAGAGTTGATATTAAGCACAAATTAATTTTATTGTAGGGTCTTATAAATTTTAATGGAGAAGTGAAATATATTATTTCTAACGCTAAGATGGCATCAGCTGTAGTTATAAAAAGGAAAAGAATATGGCTAAGCCAGAAAAGTAAGTAAATTTCATAACTATTTTAAAACTTTAAAATAGGATATCTTATGAAATACTGGGCATTTAAAATAAATACAGGTATCATTTTAAATAGAAAACGATTTTGGAAAAGATTAATATATTTTATCGAAGTGATGATAAGATATTGAGTATGTTAAACTTTTAATAATAAATTGAAGTTAATCAAGATGGAAATATTGAGGATTAAAATAAGAAAAATTATAAGATTAAAAAAAACTTTTTATATACCATGTTTTAAAATTTTCCGTTGAAGTGATGACCTCACTGACCGTCTGTGGAGCCAAGAAAAATAATCCATATGTTAATCGTCCATTGGATTTTTGTCAAAAATTATTAAAAATCCAGAAAAATTATTTCCCGATTTTAATCCCCATATTTGGGTATAGATATTTATTAGTTATCGTGTGCATGCATTAGATTAAGTTGTTTTTTCCGTGAAATTGATAAAATTTGAATTTTAAATTTCAAAACTCTAGAAAAAAAAATGGCAAACTTCCATATTCGGAATAGATTTCATGTCTGTCATCCTTGGCGGAAAAAAATATAGCCAAATTACCTGGCGATTTTATTTAATTCCTTTCAAAAATAATGGTTATTTTAACAACTTATATTAAGAGAGTAATGAATAATATGAAACAGTATTTCGTACAATACATATTACGAAAATATACATCTGGCATGTATTCGTGCATGCGTTAGATTAAGTTGTTTTTGCTGTAAAATTGTTAAAATTTGAATTTCAAATCTCTAGAAAAAAACGAAAAAACAAAAAGGCAAACTTCCATATTCGATTGAAAATATAAACATTTCATTTCAAAGGATGATATTTACACAATAAATATCCAACTAATATACAAATTAAAAGGGAAATGATAAATATTCTACCATAATTTGAAGTCAATTTTGTTTTCAAATGTCTAAATGAAGTATCTGATATAGGATACTAATATGTTGCAGCGGAAAAGAATTCATTTCTTTCATCATTGGCAGAAAAAAATATATCGCCAAATTATCTGGCGAATATATTTAATTCCTTTTATAAATCATGGTTATTTTAACAACTTATATTATGAGAGTAATGAAAAACACGAAACAATATTTCGTACAATACATATTTCGAAAATATAAATCTGGCATGTATATTTTCGTGTTACGTTTTTGATCGCCAAATACAAAAATACGGCAAGGTCGACAGAGTTTTGAAATTTAAAATTAAAATTTTGCCAATTTGACAGCAAAATAACTCAATTTAATGTATGCACACGGTAACTAATACATACCTATACCCAAATATGCGGATTAAAATCGGGAAATAATTTTCTTCGATTTTTAATAATTTTTTACAAAAAATCAATGGGCGATTAACATAGGAAATCTTTTCCTTGGCTCAACAGACAGTCAGTGGCGTCACACTTCGCTTGTGCATAGAAATACATTAGCATTTTATCAATGTGTATAAATTTTTTTAATTGATTATGACGTCAATTTTTGTGAGATGCATAATTTAACGTTTTATAATTTTTTAACGTTCACGTTTGATTAAATGTATTTATTTTTATGTCAAAAAAAAAAAAAAAAAAAGAACTCTTTTTTTTTTTTTTTTGAAACAATTAAACTTATGGAACTCACAGACAATTATAAGCCTTTGTCATATAATAAACAAATAATTTGCAATAAAAAAAATATTGTAATTATAAATTGAGATAAAAAATATTCTATCTCTCTAGTTAGACCAAGCTGCACACAGTGTGCAAAATGTCATTAAAATCGGTTCATTAGTTTAGGAATTCATCGCGGACAAGCATCGTGACACGAAACTTTTATATGTATAAAGATTTGCCTTTTTTAAAAGTCCAACATACTAAAGAAATAGCCCTAAAACATTCCAGATAATATTTCTAATTTATTCTGGAGCTAAGTTAGTACACGCCTCTATTTTACACTACTTTTTCTGAAAGAATAATTTTCTTCTTATGCAATTGTTAATACGTATTAGAAAACAACATTTTTCAAATAATGTGGTGTAAATTAATTTTGTTGTACTAATCATGCTCCGAAATAATATATAAATGTTATTATATAATACTTAAAACAGGTTTCTAAAAAAATACAGTCTGTAACAAAAGTGTACGAACACTAGCAAAAATTCCTATATAAAAAAAGTACGCTTCATAAGGTTTTGTTAAGTAAATCCTTGTCAAATCCTGTTCTTAGTCAGTGTAAGAACATGATTCGATAAGGATTTGTTTAACAAAACGTATGAAGAGTACTTTTTTTACATAGGAATTTTTGCTAGTGTTCGGACACTTTTGTTACCGACTGTACTTGTATGCATTTTTTATGTAATTAAGGGCACATGGAACATAAAATGAGTCAAATTTTCGAATTTTCACTTATAGTCTTAAAAAATGAGCAGACTCAGGCGATTTCAGCAACATATAATTTGTATAGGTTTGAAATATATAAACACCCAAAATACGGCATTTAAATAGGTAAACAAACAGTGAATATCGTTTTGAACCCCATGATTTATTTCCACTTCTTTTTCCAGTTGCCAAACTACATTTTTCCTCTTCAGTGTTTTCAGAAGCTGTGTGAACAGATTTGATCAGTTTTTATTTACAACAGGTTGCTTGCTTTTCTGTTTTCTATTTCGCTGATATATGTTGCTACTGTCCATTTCTTTATATTTTCTTCATCAAATTTTATTTTTGAACAAAGTTCTGATTAATTTTATTAATTAAAGATACCTTTATCTGTTAAATATTTGGAGAATATGCCTAGAAAAAGTGTGTCAGTAAACGTAAGTTTACAGGCAACCAATATACTCGTAAGAGTAAAATTAGTATTGATGACAAATCATCGACGAATATTAGTGCTTTTGAAAAGAAAATTGATTTATCTGCTACCAATGATGATGATTTAGAGTTTAAGGAAGAAAAAAATATTATTATTGACTAGGATTTATTACTCTCTTTACTGAACAGCTTTGCAAAGAGTAAGAACTGTGGCCAACCTGAAACTTTGGATGCCATTGAAGAAGAAAATAGACGAAAAGGACTTGTTATTAGTTTAATGTACATATGCACTGTAAAAAAAAAAAAAAAATGGAAAATGTTGGGCAGCTTTCCTGGAAAATGTTGGGCAGCTAATGTGCCCAATATTTACAAGCAATATTCTTTGAAAATATCAGTAACCATCAAATATACGCACATTCAAAATAATTCTACTTTCCTTAAATCAGGAACATCTCATGGACTAAAACCTGTTATTCTCAGTAACCTGCCTCAATCTTATTAAAACCAGGAACGTATTCGATATATAAGAGTAACGTTTCTGATTTCTCTTACAGTGTGTACTTCTTGTGGGTATTCAGCAAGTACAATGGCATTTAAAATATCCAGAAAGCGTTATGATGTAAACATTCGTCTTACATATGCAATGAGATGTATAGGAAAGGGGAGAAAACTGCAGACATTTCTGTGCACTGATGAATTTGCCTCATCCTCCATCTAAATTTCAAAAATTTAACAAAATATTGCTCCCAGCATTATCTGAAGTAGCTAATGAATCTGAAGTAGCTATTGTTGAAACTATTGCAGATAATGATGGTAACACTGATATATCTGCTTCTTTTGATGGTACATGACAGAAGCGTGGCCATTCATCACAAAGTGGAGTCGTATGTGCTACTTCACTGTAAAATGGTAAAGTTATTGTCTTTGAATGCCTCACAAAATATTGCACTATATGTAGGAATAAATCCATATAACCTCACAACTGCATCAGGAATTTTGAAGGGTATAACGGAGGTATGGAAATTGAGTGTGTACACTGCAAATATAGGCGTCTTAAAGTAAGACAATAAATCATCTTAAGATGAATTTCAGACACGTAAATGTCTTAAAATGAAGCTAAGACATAATAGATATTTTAATTTAAGGCACTTTTGTGTCTTAATAAACTGGTGATGCAAATGAACTAATGTAAAGTATCTTAAAAAAGGAAGGTGTCTTAAAGTAAGACATTTTCACATTTTATCGTTGACTATTAGTAGTGGTGCCATCTGTGAATGGAAATCAAAATCATCTTCATTGTCTCGTTTTTTATTCATATCAAGATACAGTTTTAATAAGATAATTTCTTTTATGAATTTTTAACTTAGCAGCGAAAAAAAAAAAAATTTTTTTAATTGAAATCATGACCAAATATCAAAAATGTAAATCTCTTTTATCTGAAAAACAAAATAAGTAATTAAAATTTTTCTGACAATCATTTCAAATGGGTAAGGTTGGCCGCTCTTCGTTTACTCCTAGTTTGACACTTTTTAGATTCTATTATTAAAATAGTTACTTTTTATTTAAAGCTCGCTCATTTAATTAAATGATATAACTTTAGGATGAACTTGCAGCGAAGAATATTTTATCGCTAAGAAAGCGAATTTCTAACTACTCTTACACACAACTTGTAAATAGCTGCTTTCTTTTTTTTTTTTTTAATCTCTTTCGATATAAAACTCTTTTCTTTAACTTTTTTACCTGGACGTAAAACAAAACTCTTCTAGTTTTCATATTCACATATATATATATATATATATATATATATATATATATATATATATATATATATATATATATATATATATATATATATATATATATATTTGTTGTTGTTGTTCGTTTTAACTAACAGTTTATAGAAAGAAATCGTTTTCAAAACATTACAATCTTAGATTTTGATATATTTGTTTATATTTACAATTGAAATTTGATTGAATTAATGCATATTGAGCTTTAGATTTAATCACGAAAGTTTTAAGGGAAAAAATACAAGTTATAATAACACTACAATCCATGTCGCAAATATTAAAGTATATAATATCGTAAACTTCTGTGTGAAATCGTGGCGCGATTGGCAAGAGCGTCCGTCTACGGTAGCAAAGATAGTGAGTTCGATCCCAAGGGCTGGTGTATATATATATGTGCATTTTTTTTAATAATTATTATATTTTATCAATGCTCTAGAATATTATAAAATATGTTTGAAACAGAAAATCAGAATCACCACACCGCCACCACCTTTATTTACTTTATTAATAAAAAACCTTTAAAATGGCAGATCTTTTAAGCCTAACATGGAGATGTTTCAGAACATAAAAAAGATGGCGGAGTTTTAAGACATCTGCAATGTCTCAATTTCAGATGCGGAAAGTTGTCTAAAAAAATAAGACACTTTTTTTTCGCTTAAAAAATGGCCATCCGTTTACGACACTTTTTAAACTGAAGTTAAGACGTTTTCGTTTACAGTGTATTTAAAATCTCTGAACGCTCTGGGTCATCGAGAGGAGTGCGATACGTGAATTATCATTGAGACGGGGACTCGCGAGGTTTCAATAAGGTTAATGAAGTAAAAATTTATGACCCTAACGTCGATATTGAAAAACTAGAATGCATTGCTCATGTACAAAAAAGAATGGGAACTCGATTAAAAAACATTCGATATGAATTGAAGACTTCAAAACTTTCTGATGGCAAAAAGATATCAGGACGTGGTCGCTTGACAGATGCTGAAATCCTGCGAATTCAGAGTTATTATGGCTTAGAAATCCGTCGCAATATAAGTACATCCATAGATGACATGGTAAAATCCATATGGGCAATTTATTTCCACAAGATTTTACCCGATGAAAACCCCCAACATGGTTTATGTCCTATAGATTCTGAAACTTGGTATGATTACAAAAAAACCTTAAACAATGGTGAAAATTATAATCAAAAACATTCTTTGCCAGAAGCTGTACTTTATGCTGCTATAAATGTTTTCCGTTCTCTTTCTGACAGAAAACGTTTGAGCAAATGCATGCATGGTAGAACTCAAAATCCAAACGAGAGTTTTAACCATTGTTTATGGGAACGCGTACCCAAAACTATTTTTGTTTCAATATGTACTCTGAAGTTGGATGTATTAGATGCTGTGATTTGCTTTAATGATGGAGCTTACAATCTTACAACAGTTTAAAAAAAAATTGGGAATTGAACCCGGCCATAATATGAGATATTCTTTGAGAAAAATTGATGAGGCTCGAGTTAGAGAAGCATCACTAAGTTTCCAAAATCTCTCAGAATCAGCCAGTGTAAAAAATAAAATGATAAAACAGAAAAACAAAATGATGCTGAAATGCTAACACAAAATAATTATGGTGCTGGAAGATTTTAAAATTTTAAGAATTATAGGTGTTTGTACAGTTTTTTGCTTTTTTCTCAAAATATGTTTTTTTTAATGCCTTGGTACACTTTTCTAAAATTCTATTTAAGATACAGAGTTGAAATTTTCCACAATTGTGTAACTAATTTATTTGTATAAAAATACACAACAATGTAAATCTGGATTCAAAATGTTTGGAAATGATGAGAAATATGTTCTCAAAATTTTTAGGATTTTAATAGTTATTTAGTAAAAAAATTTTTAATATATTTCTTTTCAAGCAAACTTAAAATTGCTGCTCATTATTCTCAATTAGTACATTTTCTGATACCATACCAAATTTTAAGGTGTTAAACTCAATATATTTTTAGAAAAGTGTACCGAATGGATATATTGTTAAAAAAATGTCATATAGACATATAAAAAGTTAATTATCTCTAGAAAACTAATTTATTCAGCTAATTAATTTCTTTTGCTTTAAATATGGGCTATAAATGTACATGTTAATTGTGGAAAAATATATGAGTTCCATGTGTATTTTTAAGCAAAATACTAACCGTTGAATGTTTTTTAAAAATTGCTTCATTTAACTTGTCGAGATGTTCCATGTACCCTTACAGAATGAATGGCAATTTTTAAGATAGATCAGGATATCTTTATACCTATACATATAAGGCAATGTCTGTGTGTCTGTGTGTGGACAGCGTAGCGCAAACTCGGACAGTCACGTGACTCGACACGAAGATTTCTCCCGAGGGTACCTCGAAGCCCAATTTTCGAATTTTTTATTAGTCTTTTTTTATTATTAATATTAATTAAAATATGAAAATAATAACCTCATAATAGATTTAAAATTAGCCGTTTCAATTTTAGCTATAATTTAATTGGTGCCAAAAAAGTTTACCAGTTCATTTTTTTCGACATAAAAATAAATACATTTAACTAAACGTAAAAATAAATAAATAAATAAATAAATAAATAAATAAATAATAATAATAATAAATTTTTAACTAAGCATCTCACAAAAATTGATGTCAATATCATTTTAAAAAATGTACAGTCGGCAGCAAAAGTATCCGAGCACTAGTAAAAATTCCTATGTGAAAAAGGTACACTTAATACAGTTTTACTGAATAAATCCTTGTCGAATCCTGTTCTTAACCAGTCTAAGAACACGATTCGACACGGATTTATTTAACAAAACCGTATTAAATGTACTTTTTTTATATAGGAATTTTTGCTAGTGCTCGAATACTTTTGCTGCCGACGGTATACATATTGATAAAGTGTTAGTTTAGTTTATGATGCTAATATATGTTGTTATAAAAGGATTTTTTATTTCTAAAACTACATTTTTTTTTATATTTTTACTGCGAAGTTGTTGTTAAATAAATATATATAATATATATGTATATAGCCATGGCGTCACATTTAGGTGCATATAGTCGGCAGCAAAATTATTGAATCACCAATTCACTTTTATTTATTTTTTTTTTTTTGTTTGTTTGATCGCAATTTTTTATCTTCAGATTACTTCTTTACAAACAGCATAAGAGTAAGATCATTATTCAACAAATATTTACGTAACAAAACAGTATTAGGTGCATATAATTTAAGTGGGAATTATAGCTAGCGTTTCAATAGATTTTCTGTCGAATATAGCGCTTCTTTGCTACTCTAAACTCTATTATCGTAAATTTATTTTAATTTTATCAGTTTTATTTATAAATCCTTATAGGCGATTATTAAAATATTGGCACTTAAGTACACTGAATAGTTTTTGCCAAGAAGTTTAATTTATCAATAGTCATTTTAAGCCACGTAGAGCATCAAAATTATAAATAAATTATAAAATATTGCACAATTTTTTTTTAAAACGGAAATAGAAGTCACATAACTGATCTATTTTAATCTGAGTAGATAATTTTATGGGGGGGGAGGGGGGGAATGCAGTTTTAGAAATTGAAAATTTATTTTAACAAGCACTTTTTTAAACCTAAAAACCATTAAAAATATAAACAGAATATGAAGGATTCTTATAAATTAACGAAAAGTGTCCACCGTTAAAAGTATTAGCAAAATAGGTACTAAAAAATTTCTCCCTTTTTATACAAAAAAAAAAAAAAAAAAAAAAAAAGAATTAAAAAAAAAAAAAAAAGAAAAGAAAAGAAAAATTTCATCACCAATATGGTGACAAAATATTTAAAAGCCACCAAGGGAGAAATATAATAAAGCTTTGTATCATGAGTTTTACTTATATATATATATATATCAGTGGCTATGCTAATTTAATATAGAAATAGATGAACTGTTACTTGTGACTGCACTTGAACGCTGTCGAACACAAATATTTGATTAATTAAAATTAATAATTAATTAAATAAATAAAACTAAAAATATATTTAATGCGAAATATATTTAACCACAAAAACATTAGTCGTATAAAATCCGGCTGAAATAACGCTCATAGCATACTGTATTACTGGGCATATTGGCGTGAAATTGCTGTCATTTTATGATAGACAAGATACATCAAATAAAATATATTAAATAAAGTGACAATAAATAATATGTATAGTACGTAAAGTAGTGTTTATATATATATAATTGGGATTTAAATAATACAAAATTCTATTTCGTTATTTTTCGATACTCGTCGTTTCAAAACTGTCATCTAATAAGCATTGAAATTAAAGTTTACGGGTAAAGCGAAGTCGTAGGTACCAGAGAAAACAACTCGAGACGCTGCGGTGAGGAATTAATTATGTTCCAGAGGCAGCGAGGACAAGAAGCAAAGTTTTTGATTTTAATGGTTTTTTTTTTTTTTTTTTTTTTTTTTTTTGCAATTGTAAGTTTTTTGCCATTTTATTTTATATTTTATTTTATTTATTTATTTATTTTTATTTTTTTGCAATTTTAAGATTTTTGCCCTTTTAATTTTTTTTTTTTTTTTTTTTTTTTTTCAATTTTAAGTTTTTTGCCATTTTATTTATTTTTTTTTTGTTTGTTCCTCTTTGTAAAGCAGAATAAAATGGTGATTTATTATTCATTTAAATATAGTGACCAGCGAAGCGGGCAAAGTCTGCCAGTTTAAAATAAATAAACTGATTTTTCTCCTGATTACATACAATAATTTTCTTAGCTTATACCTCACTCTCGGTGAACGGATAAATAGTTAAATGTTTTCTTTAGTGATGAAAAACTATTCAGTTTCGTTGGTTCTAATGGTTGCGCATACTATTTTCATGATCTATTAGCAGAATTTCATTTTTTTCGCCGATAAAAAAGAGGGGATTCTCTCATGGTGTGGACTGCGTTGTGTTTCAACGGATCAACGTATATTGCTGATATTGTTTTCTTTAATGGTCACTATTGCTCTGAGGATTATTGAAATATCCTCAAAAGAAATCTATTTCCAATTGGAAATTACCTTTGGTGGTGAGGGGGGGGGGAAGGGTTAAATTCCAACAGGACAAAGCGTCGATTCACTCTTCCTTCCTAACAAAAGCTTGGTTTATGCAGAATAATGTTACTGTTTTAGACTGTGCAGTCATTAGTACAGATCTAAATACAAATAAAAACCTTTAAGATACACCTGCTAACTATGCTAGATTATCCGTAATGGTATTAGACCCCGCCTTTTTTTCACACCAGAATACTTGTAGAGTAATATTCAGCAATATGTTCTTATGGTTAAATAAGAAGTCTATTTCTCTACAACTCTTCTGGTGTGAAAAAAAAGGCGAGTCTTAATACCATTACAGATAAACTAGCATAGTTAGCAGGTCTACCTTTAAGGAGTATTTGCGCGAGAGGTGTAAACGCTTCATCTTCAATTTTCGACTATTCAGAAATTAAAGCAACACGTACAGAAGGTTACAGCGTAGTACTCATTACAAATACACATTCTTCAAACTATAGTTCTAAGCATGTCTGTTAGGCTTTTCAGGAAAATTTAAAGGAATGGATCCAAAATTTTGATTTAAATACCAAATACTCAAAATATCTTTATATTTTTGAGACATACTTTTTTGTTTCTTATTTTATTTTTTAAAAAATTCTGCAAAATATACGCTACACTTCTTTGTTATAATACACTTATATTTTGATCCCATATATCTATTATTTTATACGTCATTATTACTTCATTTCATAAACTGTTATCTAAAAAAAAAAAAAAAAAATCACCTGTCTCTATAATTTTGAGACGCGCACTGTATACCTAAAATTTTAAAATCAGATTTACAAATAAACTTTAATTTTATACAAAGTAATAGAAATAGAATATTGTAATTACTTTGTATGACATATTAGAGCTACACATGATCTAAAAATAAATTTTAAAGATTATCAGTTAATTCAAACAAAAAACAAAATTAATATTCTTTAAATTTAATTCATTTTACTTTATTTTAAATATTCTTTGCTGTGTGTAATTGAAATTATGTATATAAAGAAGTATTTCATAGTATTTTTGGTTTTTATTCCATTTTAAGCTTCAAATCTATGAAAATCTCTAGCATATCTGTCATGCATATAATTAATTTTGAAAAAAGTGATAAAGTTAAGCGCAATTAGCTATACGAGGGTCATAGGCCTAAGTGGTATGCTCTTCTTCGGGGGCTTTCAAAGAAAATGTTCTGATAAAATGAATACGGCATAGCTGCCAAGTTTTTTAGTATATTCCGGAATGCTGTTAGCCTCGCCCTTATTTCACACCATAAACTTTGTAGGAAAATTTTCTTAATATACAATTACGATTAAATATGAAGAAAATTACTCTAAAAAGATTACGGTGTGGAAAAGGGGTGGGATTAATCACATTCCGGAATAAATTAAAAACTTGGCAGCTATGGAATACTGTTAAAAATTAATGTACAAGAAAAGTGTTTATTACCTGTCATTTATTACTTGGGTTATCTAAGTATTTGTTTTTCACCGTCATAATCTACATTTTAAATTACAATTATCTAAAATGCTTTATTAAAAGTTTCAATACCATTTGTACGATATACATATTTTCTATTAGTAAATCCTCCAGTATTTATTCAACGTAAAAGCAGTAATGTTTAATCATAGAAATATTTATTTATTTTTCGTGTAACATCCTTATTTATACTGATATAAATATTCTTTTTTTACTTCTTTAATTTTCAATCACATATGAATGAAATACATACACACACACACACACATATATATATATATATATATATATATATATATATATATATATGTAATATGTGTTTTCTATACATAATATATACAGTTACATAATATTTTTCCATACAAAATATTTTACTTTCTATTGAACTTCAGAGTATTTTCATTTTCTAAACACTAGATCCTTTACTAATACTACTAAAAATATATATCAAAGAAAACATATCTATATGTTTCATTTTTGATTTCTCAAAATATAGAGTTAGGTATAGGGTGTTTCGAAATATATTGCAAAATATATTTGTTCATCTGTTTTGTTTTAGCTCTCTACTTATTTGTTTCTATATCGATATATGTATACACACATACACGCGCGCGCGCACACACACACATATATATATATAATATACCTGTGAATTTGTTTGAAAATAATAGTTTTTGATCAGTGCGTTTTGCCTGTTTTAACTTATGTTTCAGTAACTTGGACATTAACATGTAAACCTATGGAAAAACCACAAACAACCCAGAGAAGCATGGAGATATGCATGTTAGGAATAACCCGAAGAGACAGAAAGCGAAACAATTGGATTAGGAAGCAAACCAAATTTATTGACGTTATTTCTAGAGTCAAGAAGTTCAAATGGAGCAAGGCTGGGCACCTTGCTAGAAGAAATGATGATAGATGGACTATCAAATTCCTATTTTGGATACCAAGAGATAAAAGAATACTGAGGAAGAGACCACTGTGTCGTTGGAGAGATGAAATTGTGAAGATTGGAAGACTAGAATGGAGAAGAATTTCAGAATATAGGGGAGTAAGGAATCACCTAGGAGAAGCCTTCATCCTGCAGTGGATTGGTAAAGGCTGAAACTGATGATGATGATGATGATGGTGATTATATTTATATCTATCTATACATATATATATATATATATAGAGAGAAAGAGAGATAATGTAAAAGGCAGAATGCGAAATATTTTGAAAATAAATGGTAATTAAAATCAACAATGAAAAGAGACAAGTAATATTAATTACTCCCTCTCCTCCCACACACATGACCAAAAAAAAAAAAAAAAAAAAGAAAAGAAAAAGAAAAAGAAAAGAAATGAGGCCATCAACTGGGAGATGCAGGGTGGAAAACAGTAAGATAATTTCAAGAGCTACATTGTAAAATGATTTGGAAAAACACTATCAACACTACCAAAATCGACAAAATTACACAAATAAAAACAAATAAAAACACACTTTAAAAGACAAGCATTTGCAACATTTTAATAGTTACAGATAGTAGTAATAATATAAAAATGATATCCGTTTAATTCCGCGGAATGTCTTCTATTTGCTGCATCTTCCTGCGCGTTGAATATGCATTTTCTTGCGCATTGAGACCTTATTTTACCATGTTTTTATTAACTTCGATTCTTGTTTATTTGTCCGGTACAAATCTTGCAAGCTATTTTTAACTAATTTCCCTACTAGCTAGACATTTGAAACTTTCACAGTAGCTCAGAACCCGGTGACAACAGAATACTTCGAAGTCCGATTTTCGAATTTTCGAATAGTTTTCTTATAATTAAATAAAATATGAAAATAATGAGCTATTAATAGCAATAAAATTGCCATTAAATTATTAGCTGTAATTTAATTGTTGCCAAGAAAAAAAAAAAAAAAAAAAAAAAAATACGAGTTAATTTTTTTTCGACATAAAAATAAATACATTTAATTCAAAGTGAACGTTAAAAATTATAAAAAGTTAAATTATGCATCTCACAAAAATTGATGTCATTATAATTTAAAAATTTTATACACATTGATAAGTGCTAACTTCACTTTTGTCACGATGCTAATATACGTTGTTCTAAAAAGAAAAATATTTTATTTTTAAAAACAACTTTTTTTTTTTTTTTACTATTATTATTATTTCACTGAACTGAGTCCGCGTGCTTAAATATTATTTTTTATACTTGCGTAATTTTATTAATGATTCATCAGAAAATTTAAAAACACGGTATATAATTTTTTTTTTTTTTTTTTTAATCTTATAATTATTTCAATTTTCAATTTTGAATTTTTCATATTTTTTCCTGTTTAATGTGTTTATATGTGCATGACAAATAAAAAATTGCTTATAAATAACACAAGTTCAAATTAAAATCGCAGTAATTGTATACCTTAAAAGTAAGAATATTTAAAAGGGTGTTTAAGATAATAATTACTTTATTACATAAATTTAAAATTAATTTAAAATACACTCGTCAAAAGTGAAATTACAACACCATGAAGGAATTGTCAGAAATTAGTGAAATTTTATACACAAATGACTGGTATTGGTGCGAATAAATGATTAATTTTTCTAAGTAAAAAAATCAATGTTCCGTGTCCAAAATCAGTATTTATTGTAGCCACAACGTACTGAATTAAATGCTGCTACACGACACAAGACGTTAGATCACGCCCATCACAAATGCTCCAACTCGTTCCTTCTTCTAGTGAGCATGCGCGGGGACTTACTCAAGTTGCTTTGCTGACCAAAATTATGAAGGTCTGATTCGCCGCCGGTGCTACCCTCTATTAGCGATTAATTTAACCAAACATTTTCACTTTCAGAAATTTTATTTTACTTTCTCTTTTAACCTTTTTTAAAATAATAAAAATCTCAGACTCAGAATCTTTTTATTTTATATTAAATTTTATTTCCTACCAACAAAAAAAAAAAAAAAAAAAAAAAAAAAAAAAAAGAAAGAAAGAAAGAAAGTAGGGTTTAGAAAAAGATTCAGATAAATATTTGAAAGTGCAAGAGGCTCTTCATTTATGAAAATATTCATAGATAATTAGAGAAAAAAATCAACAATATTTTAAAATTTTAATAAAATAACAACAGAATTGTATGAGATATAATAATTCCAAATCAAGTTTAATGGTGTTTTATGATTGTGTTTATATTAAATTTTCACATCAAATACGTTGTATGAAAGCTTTAAATTGATACAAATGATGTAGAAAATTGATTTTAAATTAAATTATGTATAATTTCCTATCCTTCGTATTATACTGCTTATTAATATTTTCAAATAATTTATAACATTAAGAAAAAATATATAAAATATTTCAGTTTTAAATTGCATTATATTATTATCAGTAAATTATAAAGAAAGTAAATTTGAATTACTTTAAATCCTATATATTCAACTGTAAATATTATACCATATTATGCATAACACAGAAAAATTTCATTAAAAAATTTCTAACTATATTTGAAGTATTCTCATCAATATTATATCAAAAATTTATCAGAGTACTTAAAAGTAGACATATTCAAAAACTGAGGAAATGAGAGTTAATGTTTATCACTAACAAACATTAAGAGGTTCATTTAAACTGCTTATCCTCTTCCCTTCCTCCCTGTTTGAATCAGAATGTCATAAGACAGTATAAAAAAGTTTTAACATATTTCATCTATTTCAATTTTATTTTCAGTGCTAACCTCATATATAATATATAGTTAAAGAATTTGATCCCCTTTGATAAATACTACTGTTTCGAATAAATTTCAAATTTTTATCATTTGATTATATTACTTATAATTTTTCATTTAAAAATATACTGTAATAATTAGAATATATTAAACCCATGCCTTAAAGTAAATTAATGCTTTTTGCTTATTTTACTTAATTATTTATTAAACAGTGGAAGGCATGACTATGAATAGAAAAGCTATAAAATAATAATAATAATAATAAGACTTATATATGTAAAATATTTATAAATAATACTGACATGAAATTGAATTTCTATATAGTTAAAAGCTTCTAAATTAGATTTAATAATAATAATAATTGTAAATATTTGCAGGGGAGAAGATAAACAGCTTTACTGATCCTCTTACTGTTTGTTATTGATAAAAATTATCTCTCATTTGCTCAGTTTTTAAGATACGTACTTTTAAGTACTTTGATAAATCTAATAAAATTCTTATTTAATATTAATGGGAATATCTCGAATACTTGTTAGAAAAAATCATATGTAATTTTTCTGTGTCATGCATAATATAGTATAATATTTACAGTTGCATATATAGGATTTAAATTAATTCAAATTTACTTTCTTTATAATTTACTGATAATAATATAATGCAATTTAAAACTGAAATATTTTATATATTTTTTCTTATTGTTATAAATTAATTGGAAATATTAATAAGCAGTATTATACGAAGGATAGGAAATTATACATAATTTAACTTAAAACAAATTTTCTACTTCATTTGTATCAATTTAAAGCTTTCATGCAAAGCATTTGATGTGAAAAAGTAATATAAACACAAACACAATCATAAAGCACTATTAAACTTGATTTTGAATTATTATATCTCACACACTTCTGCTATTTTATTAAGCTTTTTAAAATATTGTTGATTTTTATTTTATTATTATTATTATCTATAAATATTTTCATAAATGAAGAGCCTCCTACACTTTCAAATATTTATTTGTATCTTTTTCTAAACCCTATTTATTATTATCCTTTTATTTATTTATTTATTTTTTAATTGGTGGAAAATGAAATTTGAAATTAAATAAAAGATTCTGAGTCTTAGATTTTTATTATTTTAAAAAAGGTTAAAAAGGAAAATAAAATAAAATTTCTGAAAGTGAAAATATTTAGTTAAATTAATCGCTAATAGAGGGTAGCACCGTCGGCGAATCAATATCTTACTTAGACCTTCATAATTTTGGTCAGAAAAGAAACTTGAGCAAGTCCCCGCGCATGCTCACTAGAAGAAGGAACGAGTTGGAGCATTTGTGATGGGCGCGATTTAACGTCTTGTCTACACGACTTGGCATACAGTCAAACAGATTTTGAGTATCTGCCTGGGGAGGAGCATTACATATTGTTTATATGAGTACTCAAAGTTCACCTGTAGAAGCTGTAGGATAAGGATCACAAACGAGACGCCAACCAACGAAATCCTACACATGTTCAATAGGCGGCATATTCAGTGAATAAGCAGCTCATGGAAGAAACTATATGTTTTCTGCTGGAAGAAGCCTTAAAAACTTTCCTTGCAATGTGTGGGCGGTTGTTATGCAGTTGAAAGATAGCTCTAGAAATGCCTTGAAGGAAAGGTACGAATTTGGGCTCCAACTCCTCACTGATGTACTTGTCACTGTTCAGGTTACCCACAATTCGTAGCAGAGGAGATTGTCCATGATACTCAATCTCACCCCTGACCATAACTCCGGGTGTTCGTCCACTATGACGTTCGATAATGTACTCCGGAAGTTAGCGTTCATCCGACTAGTAACTAAAGTGCAGTTTCCACTGCAGTTGGTTGGAGCGGTACTATTTAGAATCTTTTGATGTGGTCATCCGGGCTCAAAATCTTCGAACGTGGTTGGAAGTCTAGAGACCTAGCCCCCTGCTGAGATAATTGAGGGACCAGAGGCAGATATCTTTGTCAATTTTGCATGTTTTCCTTTGAAGTAACTGCGCAATCTGATAAAAAAAAGGTTACAACTGATGACAAGACATTTGGCTCTTTGCGTCGGAAGCGTGATTAACGGTTTTTTAAATCTCGAAGTTTCAACCCTAGAACATGAATGCGGCTATCACGATGCCTCAAATCAAAGCAGGATTTGTCAGAAAACAAAATTTGCTGCCTATCTGCACGCCAGTCTTTATGTGCATGAGCCCATTGCACCTGCAAGTGTCGATGGTTTAAAGTGAGGGGGGATCATGTGTTCGTACATGCAGTCCACGGCAAAGCAGATCTAGAAGAATTGACGAAGGCAGACAGTGATACACCTGTAGCAGTGGATCAGTGTGCTGCCAACGTCAGGAGCCCATTTCTCAAAAACAATCTAGCTATTTCTGTGCTGGTGTGAAATAATTTTTGCTGATTTCTTCATTTTAATTTTATTTATTTATTTATTTTATTTATTTATTTATATTTTTGGCTCCCATAATAGAAGTTTCAATTTTCTTCTATAGCTAGAATTTTTTTTACTGTGGATCCTCATAAAACAAAGTAGTCACCCACTTACCGTGCGGGCTGGCAATCGTCTATTAAGTAGCCCAACAATGCCACATTTTGTTGCTTTACATTCGGGAAAATAATTAATGGATGGAGCATTTCTGCTGCCGCATTGGTTTTCCGGATTCCAACATGCTGCAAGTCTCGGAGGTGGTTGTTTTTAAATTATCGACTAACACTCTTTAAATAACATGAAATATAATAAAATAGAAATTATTTTTATGTTTAAACTGTGTGTTCTAATTTTATTTAAACGGCAGTTTTGTGTTCAGATTTGAGTTTTCTATGTAAATCAATCAATATTTCTTCTAAACTTTTATTTATTTACATCAATATTTTTTTTCAATTAGTTTTATCAATATTAGTTGCATTCACAATCAATCTCACTGGATAATATAGATAAACCCCTGTTAATAAGTATCTTTTGCTACCCCTAAATACTAATTACACTACGCTGAAAAAAAAAAAATCGAGCTCTGATATTATTATTGCTGATTCTAATGTAAAATGACCTCCTGAATCTGAATACGACTTCCATTTTGCTCAGTGATCCACCATTTTCTAGAAACACCACCCCTCCGGCAATTTTTATCACTGTTCGATAACTTTATGACCATGAATTTGATTTGGAGAATGAAAAAGAATTACTTTAACACTTAAAAAGAAAAAAATATAATGTTTATTTAAAAAAATTAATAATAGATTAAAAAAAAAATAAGAAATGTAATACATAATTTCAGTGGCAAATCGTCCCCTAAATTTACCCCTTGCCGCAAATGTTCATGTTTTAGAATTTTCCAACTCTGTAGCCCCTCAGAAGATATTTAACAGTTAAAATAATCCCTTTCCCACCTAAAAATCCCCTTCCGTGAATGATCAAAATTGTGATGGCATGCCTCCGGACCACATCTAGAGGTGTGTCCCAGACCGTCACGAATTGCAGTACTAGTGCGACGTAAAACCCAACCATCCATCCATCCTAAAAATCAAATTTATACCACAAAATCATCGAAAAGTGATAAAAATTGGGGGTCGTCTCTAAAAAACAGTGGATTATAGGACAAATAAATGGGCGTCATAATCGGAATCAGGAGGTCATTTTACATAAGAATTTGCCAAAATGATGATGGGTTCAATTTTCATGCAGAGCAGTGTTATTATTTAATAAAAACAATTATCTTTACGTTACTTTTAAAAAATATAAAATGCAATACTTTTTATACATTTTAGAAAAAAAATTCTATATCAGTAAATTTAGCTTCCTATTTATTGTTTGACAAGTTTTACTTAAAAAACTATATATTATGTACTTTATATAGCAGAAGTTATAAAAAGGTAGCCTGTAAATTAACCATACTATTATTTAATATAATTTTTATTATTAAAACGCATATTTAAAATCTATACTTCGTGTGAAATAGACATTAACGTGATTTAATTATGCTTAAAAAAAAAAAAAAAAAAAAAAAGTATATATATGTACAATTTAACATAGTAAACACAAATGTAGATAAAGAAAATACATTTCAGCATTTTTAGTTAAAGCTTACGAATTTTAAAACGTGTTTTAACTGCGAATGACATTTACATCACAACTAAAAAGAAGTATTTCCTTCAAAATCAATTTTAAAGAAGTAATAAATACTTTTAATTAAGTCCCTGAATAGATTACCTAAACTAACTCTTTTAAAAGCGTTTTATTAAAAGATTTTAATTCAGAATATCTTTTCGAACAAGTTTTCTTCTTTTTTACTGTCCGTCTACGTTGACGTCATTATCTGTTCACGTCCTAAAAAAAAAGTACTAATTTTTATAGTTAGCCACTTTTATAATACAGTTAAACTTATCTATAATATACAGGTATCCTTATTTTTAAATTCGAACACTTTAAATGACCTTTTTTATTCTTCTCTATTCTTTTGATGTTCTTGAATGTATAATTAATAAAGTCCGCTTATTGTAAAAATGTAAATTAAGTGATATTCAGATCTCCATCTTCATTAAAATTGACAGATAATGCAAGTACTTTTTATTTTTTTTAATTTTTTATTATATCTTTTGTTGTCTGTGTTAATTTATATCACTAAATAGATTTTATTATTATTATTATTATTATTATTATTATTATTATTATTATTATTATTATTGCGTGACGGATACTGAATAACATTTAATGTTTTGCTGGTATTTTCAGCTTGTTCTCTTTCGAATTATGTAATGTTTTTCTAACATTTAATTCTCACAATAACTAAGATTTTATTTAACTTACACTCAGCTTAAAATTTAGTGCAGGCAACTATCCCTACAATCACGAGTCGTTTGCCCATCAGCAGTTACTAGTTTGCGCGGTTGGTGTTTGGTTAGTTGGGCTAGTTGCAGTTGGTTCAACGTCTTTATTTTTTATTTTTTTTTGTCCCCACAGTTGGCATTTATGTGTTGGGGTTGCTATGGTTAGCCCACTATAATAAACAACGTCATGAGTCCAATAATTATTCATGTGTTAAATTTGCATAACATAGCCCATTTCTCACTGTTGCTTTTCACATGTTTGGTTCCATGTTATAGAGATAAATTTAACTCGAGTGGACTGTAATCTCTGATTTATTTTAAAACACTTGTAACCCATCTTTCACTTCAATTTTTAAAACTTACAACGACCTTCTGAAAAAGGGATTTGACATCTTGTTTTGCTGGGTTCCTGGTCACGTTGGCCTCAAAGGCAATGAAGCAGCAGACAAAGCCGCAAGGCTGGCTTCTGTTATTTTAAACTGTCCCGTTCCTTATGATGACATTAAACACACATTTAGAGGCTTTTTTAAAGGTATTTGGCACAGGGAGTGGAATAATCAAAATAATAATAAATTGCAAGAAATCAAACCTCAAATAGTTATCTGGCCTACACTTACTCCTAGAAAATATGATGTAATTATTACTCGTCTGCGAATTGGCCATTCAAGACTTACACATAAACACTTGTTACTTGGACAGCAGGAGCCTACTTGCCCCAAATGTCATTACGATTCACTTACAATTCGTCATATACTCACCGATTTTCCATGTCTTCGGCATTTATACAGATATTACTTTCATTCATCATCTCCAAATCTGACGGATCTTTTGGGTACTATTCCACATCATCATTTGACCAACTTCTTAAAAGAAGCAGGCTTTTATAATGATCTCTGATTTTATTTTTTACACTTTATCACTTTTTACTTCTGTTTTTACTATATACACTGTTTATATTTTACATATGCTTTTATTATATACACTGCTTATTTTTTGACGACATCTGTTTTTATTAATTACTTTGTTCATTTCATTATATACACGGTTCATAACTTTTTACATCATTTTATCTGATACACAGTTTACTCTATTTTCTATTATTTTAAATATTTGCCTTTTTACATTTTAACTTTTTACATTATTCTATTTTTAACATTGAATGTGTTTTTTTATGACCATCTGGATGGGTAAACCCATCCAGAAGCTACACTCTATTCTTTAAACTATTGTTTGGCGCAGTATGTCCCATTGCGGACCTTGCGCCATATAAAAGCCAACCAACCAACCAGCCAACCTCTGATTTATTTTTAAACACTAACTCAAAATAGGATCTCGCTCGAGGATCCCTGTTTACACTCTGGTATCTACTCATATACTGACTGAGACTCGAACACTGAGGACGCAGCCACTACACAGGTGCGTACGCACCTTTTTATATCACTTCATAGGTATTACGTTATATTGTAATACATGCCCGTACATTCCATTGGGCCTTTCAGTGTTTATAAACATTCAAGAAATCCCTAACAGTCAATTTTTCAACATAAAAATATTGATATTACACAATATTGTACAGTAAATATTCCATATATTAAATAAAAAGTAATGTAAAAGGTTTATCAAAATATTGCATAATTTACAACATTATTAATTAATAACAATGTTAATCATTTACTGGAAGCAGACAAACATTAGAAATAGACCTTTTAAATTTTCCAGAGGAAGTATTAACCTCAACTACCCTCACTTTTTTATCCGCTTCTGGATAAATTTTACTTATTCTGGACAGTGGCCACTCACATGGAGGTAAATTGTCCCCTTTTAGAATAACCATGCCCTCAATACAAATATTTGTTTTATTAATTTTCCATCGCGATCTTTGTTGCAAGTGGCATAAGTAATGTAAATGCCATTTGCGTCAAATGCTTTGAAATAATTTAGTTATTTTTTGCCATTGGCTAAGCCTGTTCTCTGTTGTTTCTGATAAGTCTGGCTCAATTATAGAGGTAATTAACCTCTCTCTAAGAGGAAGTGGGCAGGAGCCCACACATTTAAATACTCTACATTAGCAGTTAAGGGGACCAGTGGACTAGAGTTTAGTATCCCTTCAACTTGTATAATTAAATTTAAAAACTCCTTATAAGTTAGTTTCGTATTTCCTGAAACCCTTTTCAAATAATATTTAAAGAATTGGACTCCTGCATCCACAATACTCCAATATTTGAAGCTCTAGGTGGTGAGTACTGCCAATCAATGTTGTCTGAGCTCATATGCCCCAAAATTTGATCATCTGGCCTATTTACCATTTTATACCATTTTTTTTATCTCTGCATTTGCCCCCACGAAATTCTTAGCATTATCTATATATAGCTTACTGCATTTTCCTATACTTGAAATAAATCTCTTAAGAGCAGCTATAAAGGCTTCGGACGTTAAATCTGGGACCAACTCTAAATAAATAGTTTTGGTCACAAAGCAAATAAAAATTGCAACATGTAATTTATTATAAGTCCATTTTCTCTGATTTCTAAACTTAATATAGAAGGGACCACTGAAATCTACCCCAGTGATAATAAATGGGTAGTTTTGAACAATTCAGAACCTAGACAAATTGCCTTATATTTGTTCTGCTGAATTAGGATTAACCCTAAAGCATTTAACACACTTTTGCACAACTTTTCTACATAAATTTCTATCATTTATCACCCAAAAATTTCCCCTTAAATAATACAATACAGAGTTAGGCCCTACTTGCAAAAATTTTTTTATAATAAGATGCAAGAATTAATTCAGGTAGTTTATGTTTACATGAAAGAAGAATTCGAAATTTCTAATTATAATTTAAATCATTATATCCAAGTCTTCCTCCTACTCTTAGCAGGCCTTCTTGTCAATTAAAGGTTGCAAATTGCTTACCCGACCTCTAGGACTTACTGTACCTGAATTTTTCAGAGAAACGAATTCTCTTTTAAACTATTCTTGTAACATTTTTATCAAGACCCTTTCAGCGGTCCCTATCTCTTTAATTTGCAAGGGATCCTTTTGCTTAATTTTATTTTTGCAATTTCTTATGGACCTGTAAATAAAACTAAGAACACGGAGAAATTTAGAATAACTGTTACTAATGGCAAAAAAGTCAGAAAAAAGTACTACATGTACTGATAAATGTTTTTTTAATTATATGTTCTATATTAGATTTACGTTCTTTTTCATAGTCGTTTACTATCACAGACACTGGAATATCATTTTTGGGATATTCTGCCATAGTCAAGAATTTAGGTCCATACCACCACAAATCACACTGTGCTAATTTATTTGGGTCTATACCTCTATATAACAAGTCAGCTGGATTACTCTGGGATTGCACATGTCTATATTGGTGCACATCAGATATCTCTTGAATTGTTCTCACCCTATTTGCTACAAAGATTTTAAGCTGGTGAGCATTTTTCCTTTTCCGACACAAAACGATCATGGAATCGCTTTAGAAATAAAGTGATGTCACGTTCAGCTTTAATGTGATTTGCACTTTTTCATTAGTTTCACGAGAAGAACTACATCACACAATTCCAAGCGTGGAAGAGTAACCTTTTTTATGGGCGCAACTCTGGATTTACTAGCAATCATTTTTATTTTAAATCCTGCTTTCCTATTGGATTACTTGGTATAAACAACTGCTCCATAGGCTAATTCTGAACTGTCGAAAAATCCGTGCAATTCTACAGCTACCGAATCTTCTATAACTATGTATTTGTCTATCTTTATATCATTTATTACATGTAAAGATTCTATTAAACGATTCCACTCTTTTTGAGTTGCTAGTCGTAAAGGTTTATAGTGGCTTCTTTGCTTTTTATTGTTTCTTTTTCTATTGATTCAGTTTCCAAAAATTTACGTACTGATACTTCTAAAAAATTTGTACTATTTATTAACGCACAATGTTAAAATCTTTCTTTCTCAGTTATTATGCTTCCTGACACTGTGAATCCAAATACAGAATTTTGTAAAATTAGACCTGAATTTTCTATTTTCAGTTCTCCGAGTCTTAATAGCTCACAAAAAACATCTGCAGAGAGAAGCATTTTCAATCATTGCGGATAATTAAAATTTACGTCAGCTAGTTTTAGCCCCTTCCCGTACTATAGCGAGTCTGACTCGTGATGAAGGTTTTGTCTCAAGCATAAACTTCACAAGCCAGGCTCATGAACAGAAAGCCGAGCCAAACATAAACATCACGAGACAGGCTGGTGAAAAGGAAGCCGGGCCAAACATAAACATCACGAACCGAGCTTGTGAACATTATTTTTTGACCACATTTCATGAAACCATGGAAGCATCTGTGCAAGTGCCAACTTAACGAGTCCAATGCTAAAATTGGGGTGACAGACATCTGGCTCAGAGAAAATGAGCTATAACAGAGCGCAGAATTACTGGCTTGTTTACTACGCGTTGACCCATAGAACTTGGGCCCATGTTTCGTCGAGGTAAGGGCGCGGGAAGGGGTTAAACTGGAAATTTTATTCATGTCTATTTCAATTTTTTGGGCAGGAACTAAGTCTTGTGTTATTTTTGGCGTAATAAAAAAGTCTAAGTTTTTTTATGTAGGTTTTATCTTCATTGGAAATGCATGCAGATACTTTTGATCGAATCGTGAAATTACGATATTCACTTTTCTTTTTTAATTTTAACATTTCCGCACACTATTTGGTTAAAAAACAGGAAGTGCTTCCAACGTCTAATAATGTTTTAATGGGGTGTTATATTTAAAAAAAAAAATCATTAACATAACAAACAGCTGTACTCAGAATAACTGTTTTTGTTTTATTTAGACTCGTATCTACTAATAAATTTTTTTCAGTCGGGGGAAAGAATTTTTGTTGGTCGGAGATAGTTGGAGTGGAAGATGATTGGCGGTTGATTCGCATCTGTTTCCAATTCGTGATTTTATTTATTTATTTATTTTTTGTTTGTTTGAAAATGAATAGACAATTGATGTCTTTTACATATTGACAGGTCCGAAACAGAGGAGGAGGGGAGGAGAGCGGGGCCTATACCCCGGGCGCCAGATGGAGAAGGGCGCCGAAAAGGCTGGTTTGTCATAAAAAAAAATTAAAATCCTTTAGTCAAGGCAATTTGAACAAAGAAAAAAAGGTAGAACAAAGATTAATAGATAAAATAATTCTTTTACAATGAAAGGTATGGAGGATGGAGTGTTCTCCAAGACAAACAGTATACTTTCAAAATCAGTGGGGTAAAACATTGTCACAATCGAAAAAGAGTAATTTACAAGTGATCCCTGACTTACAGCCAATGTTTATAAAAAGTAAATTGTTAGAAAAATACACAATATATTTGATTAATTTGATTAAACTTCAGAAAGCTCATTAGAAATCATGATTCATAAGGACGCAGAATTTTCTTCGCTCAAAACGCCGCCATGAATAATGAACATGTGAAAATAAGGCTAGTAAGTCATGGAAATGTCCAGTGACTAAAAATAAAGGGGCAAAAAGAATGCAAAATCACTAGTTAATAATTCATTTAAAAACTATCATTTTCACGGCTCAGCAAAAGTATCAAAGTACTATGACATCTAAAGCCACTCCTATCCCCTAACGTGCATGATTATAAATATTACAATGAAATAAAATGTCTGTACTTTTACTAAACTTTTACTTCCTTATTCAAAGTATAAGGAAGTATTGTGAAACCAATTTGCAAAATAGATTTTGCATATCACAAAGCTCATTAACGACTAGTCATAGAAAGTTGCAAATTTATATTTGGAATTGTTATTACCAATTTTGGTCTTGACATGAGCGCCTGCTTTTTGTGATATCTACGAGTTTACACGATTTTTTGTGACATCTGTATGTACGTATGTGCGTGTGTGCGCGTGTATCTTCCATAACTCAAAAAACGATTTGAATAGAACGTTGTAATTTCTTATCTAAGTTTCTTATAACAGCTGTTGTGCATCTCTCATTTTGGTCTTTCTGTGCGTCTTTCCGTTTTGGAATATCCAAGAATATCATATTCATAATGACCAAAAACTCAAAATTTTTGTCATTATATATAAATTTCCGTTATACAGATATCAACAGAAGTTAATAATAGCGTAAATATTGATAGGTACAAAAGTTGTTGACATTCTTGCATGTAGAAAGTAATTCTTAAAAACTTGTAGGTTCTAGTGGGTGAATGCATTTTATTTAATGAATATTCTGGAAACAGTGGAATAAAAGCCAATAATTAAATCAATATTTTTGAAACAATTGAATAAAATATTTATTCGGACTCATAAACAGCCTACATTACAGAACAGAATTTTTTAGGTAGTTCTGCTTTAGAAACAAATGGATTAAACCTGAAAATTTTACAACTCGGTTCCTATTGAAGTTAAATCTTCTAAACTTTAGCAATCCTAAACTACAACTTTTCACCAAATTGCCACAATTTTCGCCAAGTCGCAAAATTTGCCACCAATGCCCATTTTCGTGGAGAAGGAGAAATCTGCCATCTATTTCCATTTTAACTGTAATGCCGTGTACAAAGTAATACGTAAAGAAATAGACAGGCTGTAGTTAAAAATAATTAGTAATAACACTTTCCTCTTTATATTCTCGTTAGTGATTTATAGAACTTTTGATAAAGTTAGTTCTGTGCAAGAAAACAATAAATCATTCCAGAAAAGTCCAGAAATCAGTTTTTATTGAAGTTAAAACTTTGGCAATATTAAACCTCCATTTTTCTCCAAATTTTCCAACAGATTACTAATTTTATCGCCAAAGCATTCACTTTGGGAACAGTTGTTACCTGCACTGGTGACGAATTTACACCATTGACATCGCAAGATTAGCAACCAAATTTGGCAGAAAATAATTTAGGATTGCTAAAATCAGTAAGCCTTTTCTCAATTTTATCGGAATTATTTTTTTCTACAGATATTATATCATTTCTCGCCGCTAATTTTTGGCTAAGAGTACAAGAGTAGGCTATCTACACACGAATGAATTCTGCTAAATACTAAGCTGTGCATTTGTTAATGAAAGATTCTGTAAAAAGCTGTAGAATATTATTTCAGAACGAATGATATTTCAGCTTTGCGGTGTATATAATCTAATTATCATAAATTTTGTGGTTCTAATAATGCTTTCCTTGGATTGTTTCAAATAATGTTCATAGATTAGAACCTGCCTGTTTATTTACAAACCATTTACTACACATTAAATGTGTTCATAACAATATGTACGTTTCAGTGAGTACACAAGGAAGTCATGTAGTGTCCACATAGATTGTTTTTAATGTAGAGTTTTAGAGTCTCATTTTATGAAAATGATTTTTTAAAAGATTATTTACTAATAGTTAGCCAATTAATGGTTAGTTGATACTTGATGGATACGAAATGTTTTTAGATACTTGCTTGCATAATTTAGTTTTTCTATAATTTGCACTTAGATAATAAATTAGAATACGTCTTTTCCTATTTTTCTTTCTGTAAATTTTTCGTTTTCTACTTTCTTCTATATTTAATATAGAGAAAGTATTGGATTAGTGAAAATTTTCGACCTCCGTTTTTTGATGGATTTACACGTTTTGGGATGTCCTGAACACGAATTGGTAGTTTTTAGAAAATGTCTGTCTGTCTGTGTGTATCACGGTTATTGTGGACACTGTATTTCACGAACCAATGAATGAAATTTTACCAAACTTGGTATTTAGTTGCACCCTGACATAAACTGGTGCTGATTAGATTTGGGGATCAATCGCTCAACAGGTGGCGCTGTGATCGTATTTTTTCTAAATTTTTAACATGGCAATAATAGGACAAAATTTCGTATAAATGTACATAATGAGAGTTATTCTTAATCTGTGATTGTAAAATTAATATGAATTATTGATAATAGTGGTAGTTAATTAGGGAAAAAAATGTGCCTGTGGGGGGAGGTAAATTTTCAAGATGGATATCTTTCGAAAGGTCTCATCAATACCTTTAAAATGAATGGTTGAACTATAAATATGTGATAATTTAAAACAAATTTATCGATTTTTTTTACTTTTAACGAAAAAAAAAAACTTTTTTTTTTTTTTTTTTTTTTTAAATATTGTTACTGAGTGAATTTTTATAGAAAAATATAGAAGAAAGTCTTGTGGTGGTCACAATATACTAGTTATTGATGGGATAATCAAATTTTTAAGTGTGTAAGATTGTTAATATTTAAAAAAATACTCAAAATCACAGCAATAAAAACTGCAGCCTATCAAAAAGGATATTTTTATGAAGAATTCGTTTACTACACAAGCAACTTTTTCCTTGAGAGTACATTTCTAAAGATAGGTATGCAATTTAAATTCCAGTCTTGTTTTTCGAAATTTAAGTTGGTATATATCGAGAAAATAGTTTATTACTTAGTTGTTATTCTTTCCTTTATTTACAGCAGTAATAAATCCGGGAGCCATAAAGCAAAACGCAATTATGCTTTCTAAATTAAACTGGTAGAGTTCTCTTATGATAGTCCTAAAGTTTTTCTTTATTTTCTAAGCACTGCGTGTAAAGATGTTTAGTTTAGTTTAAATTTTGGAAGCACACTTCGTTAGTTTTTCTTTAATTATAAAAACGTCTAAATGGTAAAGTGGGTAATTTTATTTTATGTATAATGTTCTTTTCTCCTAGTATATATTTTTAAAACATGAAAAACGTTTAAACTTTCTTGTGCATCATTAGAGTATAAGAAAAGAAACATTTGAATAATATATATATATATATATATATGCATATTTAATGCTACAAAATGTTAAAGCATGAGTTATTTTAATTAACAAGAGAGAGAAACGCCCTATTAAGATTAAGGAGCACCTTTGTTTTAAATTATTGTCTTACGGACGTGAAATGTTGCTTACATGTACACTGAATTATAATATAAAAATAAAAAATACGTTATAGTTTCTGGAAAACATTTCAAAGAATAATAAATGAAACATAAAATGTAAAATAAATAAATAAATGATATAATAGAATATAATATAAAAATAAATAAAAATAAAAATGAATTAATAATATTGAATGTTCAATTTTAACTGTAGTTTTTTCGCTCCATCTTACACTATCATAGTTTAACTGTTATCCTAAAGAGATGTTTCAGTATTACTTTGAGGATTGATCGAAAAGTCAAATTTTCAAAAGCAATTTTATTTTTTAGTCTTGAAATTTTACGAAAAGAAATAAAAGAAATAAAAAATAAAAATAAATTAATAATGTTGCATGTTCTGTTTTAACTGCAGTTTTTTGCTCAATCTTACACTATCATCGTTTAACAGTTATCTTAAAGAGATATTTGAGTATTACTTTGAGGATTGATCGATAAGTCAAATTTTCAAAAGCAATTTTATTTTTTACTTTTGAATTTTACGAAAAGAAATAAAATTAATTAATTAAAAATAAATTAAAATAAATTAATGATATTGAACGTTCCATTTTAACTACAGTTTCTCTCTTGATCTTACCCTATCATAGTTTAACAGCTATCCTAAAGAAAAATTTGAGTATTACTTTGAGGATTGATCGATAAGTCAAATTTTCAAAAGCAATTTTATTTTTTAGTTTTGAAATTTTACGAAAAGAAATAAAGTAAATAAATAAGTAAATAAAAAAAATTAATAATATTGAATGTTCCATTTTAACTACAGTTTATCTCTCGACCTTACCCAATCATAGTTTAACAGTTATCTTAAAGAGAAATTTGAGTATTACTTTGAGGATTGATCGATAAGTCCAATTTTCAAAAGCAATGTTTTTTTTTTTTAGTTTTGAATTTTTACGAAAAGAAATAAAATAAAATAAATAAATAAATAATAATAAATAAATAATAATAAATAAATAATAATAATAATAATATTAAATTATCCTGAATATATTTTTGAGTATTACTGTGATGTTAAAAACATCACTTCTTTTTAAATGTTAGATAAGATCGTTTTCTGCACTTAAATGCATTGTTTCTCTCAGCTGGCTCAACTCACCCTGTTGTGTTTGCTTTACTGCAACACACACACAGGAGAAAAATTGGTTCTTCTTTCCTAGTGGTGATGTCATATCACACCAAGATAGCTAGAAGAGAAGGTAGGTCCGTCCGAGAGGAATCGTCCATCTGCGCGAACGGGGATGTGGGATCTGACGTCATTGGTGCGATCGAGGCATCCCTCCTGCCTCCTGTCACTGTCATAGCTTGAGTACGCATCATTTTAGAAAGAAAAACGATAATCCACTTCTTTGTTTTCGTTTTCGTTTGCATTGTTTGTGTTTTTATGAATTAACATGCCCTGGTGTGCTGTAGCTGAATGTAAAAATGATGAAAATGTCGGTATTTCTTTCCATCGCATTCCAAAAAATAAAAAGCTAAGAACTGCATGGGTTGAAGCTTGCAAGAGAAAAGACTATTTCTCAGTAGATTCAGCTAGAATTTGTTCAGCTCATTTTAGTAATGAAGACTTTGAACATGATTTGAAATCTGAATTCGGTTTTCAATCTAGACGTCGTTTGATTGCTGGAGCAATTCCTCATCTTGAAATCCCTACAATATTATCTTCAAAACAGAATTCTGATGATATACAAAAATCTGAAGCGAGAACTGCAAGATCAAATAAACGACAATTAAAGCAGTATTTGACAGATATATTCGAAAATGAAAAACCATCGAAAAAAACGAAACTGACATTTGACGCTGAAAATATATCGAACTTACAAGCTCATGAAACTGATAGAAGTTTGAATTTAGAAACTTGTGACACATGTATGAAAATAATCAATGAAAAAAATAAGGAAATTGATTATCTGAAAGAAAAAATTTCTCATTTGGAGGAAGAATTAAAGAAAGTTAATGAAGGCTATAAATATTTGCAGAAAAAATCCTCATCTAACAATTATTCTTTTAGAAAAATTTCATCTTTGTATTACCATCATAAAGTTGAAGAGAAAAAAAAGACTGAACAAATTATTGGAAGGGTTTTAAATGGCACATTTACAAAAAGTCAACAACTCGCTTTAATTTCATCAAAACGCGTGAAATGGTCCTTGGAAGATATTGTAACAGCTTTATGTCTAAGAGGTCTTTCTAAAAGATCATATACTTTTGTTAGAGATGAAATGAAAATTCCATTGCCAAGTTTAAGTACATTAAAAAGATGGGTATCCGAAATGACATTTTCTAGGGGAATATTGAAAGAATTGTTTCATCTTTTATCAAGTGCTTCAAAAACTTTAACGAGATTTGAAAAACTATGTGTTATTGTGATAGATGAAATGAGTGTCGATGGCAAAATAGATTATGATCATTCTGAAGATGTTATCTTAGGACCACATAAAAATGCCCAAGTCGTAATGATCAGAGGTCTGTTAGCACCTTGGAAACAACCAATATTTTATGATTTCGACTGCAGAATGACTAAAGCTCTGTTATTTGAAATAATAAAAGAGGTCGAAAAAGTTGGATTTGAGGTAGTTGCTTTAACTTCAGATCTCGGCGCTGGAAATCAAGCTCTATGGAAAGAGTTAAATATTAATATCAACTGCACTCATTTTCAAAACCCCTTTGATGAAAGTAGAAATGTGTATGTTTTCGCAGATGTTACTCTTTTGTTGAAACTTCTCCGAAATCATTTGCTTAATAGTGGAATAACTTTATCTTCGGGTATTACTCTTGACAAAAATATTTTGATAAGCTTATTAGATAAGAACAAACAGGAACTGAAATTATGTCCTAAACTTTCTTTGAAACACATTCAAATCAAAGGAGTTGAGAAAATGAAAGTTTCTTTTGCAGCTCAGGTTTTTTCTGATCGTGTTTCTTGTGCAATTCGGCATTTTTTTCCATCAATGAAAGAAGCTGCAGATTTTTTTAAATTAGTAAATGATGCATTTGATGTTCTGAATTCACGATTTCCTACAGACAAAGTTATTTTAAGACGTGGTTATGGACTTTCGTTGGAAGAGCAAAATTCTGTGCTTGATAGTTTGCATGAAGAAATTCAAACATTGAGAGTTGTGGGGGAAAAATCGATGCTGCCTTTTCAAATTGGATTTATAGTGTCAATAATATCGTTGAAAAATCTATTCCATGTCCTTTCAAATTTGCACATATCCTATATTTTAACATGTAGGTTAAACCAAGACTGTCTCGAAAGTTTCTTTTCTCAGATTCGAGGAATGGGTCATGGATATGACCAGCCATCACCAAGCCAATTTAAATACAGATTGCGATTATTGCTATTAAGTGGTAGATTAGTATCTCCATCTGCTTACGCAAACGTTGCAGAATATGAGAAAAGTAATGTCCTGACGTCTTCTTATGTAAAAGGACTCATCAATATTGAAAAAGAGAACAGAGTAGTTCATAACGTACTTAATGAAGATTTATTTCCAACAACTGCAAAAGCAGCTACGGAAATAAAAATAACTTGCAATACAGCCTTGAATGTTGATCAATACAATACGATAGAAAAAGATGCAGTGGAATACATAGCAGGTTATTTAGCATTTAAAAGCAAAGACGAACATTTAAAAACTAATGATGCACATAACAATTGCTCTTGGATAAACTGTGTGAATAAAGGTGGACTCTCAAAACCATCTGCAGACTGGTTAAATACCGTTATGAACTTCGAAAATGTTTTCTTACAAGTTCACGGTCATAGTTTGAAAAATGAGCCAGGCATAACACGCTCATTATTTAATGTACTAAAATCAAATTTTCCTAATGTTGATGAAAAAATTTTATCCTTATATTCTCGACTGAGAATATTTATTCGGATAAAAAGCTTAAATGAAAATATCATTAGTTTAGCAAATGAAAGAAAATGTAAAAAAAAGAATTTACAATTTGCTAAAAGCAAGCTTTAATTTAATTATATCACACTTAGAATTTTTTTCCTATGAAATATGCAGTTCGGTGCAATTTTTCACCAATAGATGCTGAGATACAGCCATCTGAGAAACCCCATAAAATATTAGCAGTGCCATTTTTCTGCCTATATACACAAATATTTAATAAGAATAATTTTTGATAATATATCTCCCACATCAAGTTTGGTGTATTTATATAGCATGAAAGCTGAGATATAGTTTCTCGCAAACGGAGAATATTGCAAAATAGCAGCGTCAGTTCTCGTCAGATATGCATCCAAAGTGAATCAGCATATTTTTTTCCTAATATCCATGTCACATGCCAAGTTTTATATATTTTTACACTAAAGAAGCTGAGATAGTCTCAAAATTAGGGTTAAATTGCCACCTTTTAGTCGATATGCACTCCTACTGAAACAGCAGAGTTTTACATAATATACACAGTCTCTTATATTTATTTGATATACTGTAGATGTTGAGCCTTCCCGGTAACGAGAGAAAATCACATCCTGGCAGCGCCACCTATTGGCTAATTGATTAAAAAACTAATAAGTAGTAATTCAAGCCAAAGTCCAATCAGATGACAATTTTGATTAAATTAATTTCATTTTTCCTGAAGTATAATATTCGTACAGTCTTGTTAAATCAAAAATATTGGTATTTTCTAAAAATAGAGGGCCGCGGTAGCCTGGTCGGTAAAACTCCGAGCTCGTAATCGGATGGTTGCGGGTTCGATACTTGACCCGGCCGAAGACCGTCGTGTACACTAATGGTGGCTGGTGCACGTTAAATCCGTCGTGGCCGCAAAGTCCTCCATGTTCCCATTCAAATTATACCTCTGGGGGTCACCAAAGCGGGGGAGCCATCCTCTCCGTGGTGGATCAAAATTGTGATGGCATATCTCCGAACCATCTTTAAAGGGGAGCTCTAAACAATCGCAAATTGCCCATAGTGTAGCACTAATTCGACGTAAAAGTGATTTAACCACAATCTCTAAAAATTGCAAAATTGTCTTCAGGAAGTTTCAAAACGTGTAAATTCATTGAAAACTGGAAATCGAAAAATTTTCCGTTTGTTATACTTTTTTCTTATATATGTAGAAGATTTCCCCCCCCCCCCCCCCCACGATGTCGCTTTAATTATACCGTTCTAATAATACAACTTTCAATCCTCTATTCCAGTCACTGTATTTAATTCTCTATTAAATTTGTTAAAAACGTCCGACAAATTTAATGTTTGCGTATTAATATATAGATTAATTTACACTTTTTAAATCTATATGTAAAAGTATTCCATTCTAGAAATCACCAATTTATATAATTAAAAAATATTGTAATATTAATTGTGTCATAATTTTAATAAGATTTTCCTTTCTTTAAAATGCCGATGCGTGTGTGAGTATAAATATGTACTACATGCATCGAAAATGTAATATGAGAAAATACTACATATAACATCATTTGTAAACAAAAAAAAAAAAAAAAAGCAAAACCTATATTTCGAGAGATTTCCCGTAATATGATGTATTTGGCGCTTTTGAAATTCAAAATGCATAAATTTATTAGTGAAATGAAAAAAGAAAAGGCAAAGGAAATGTTACATGTTAAATGCTAATTACGTTGTTTAAAAGTAACTGATAAGAAGAGAACATTTTATATTCAATAATGCATTGTTAATACTGAAACAATTTTGTCAACATTTGACACAACATTGTCAACATTTTATATTCAATAATGCATTGTCAATATTGAAACAATTTTGTCAACATTTTATATTGAAGAATGCTTTGACCTTTGAAAATGTTATTTTTAATTCTCATTTTTTTGTCAATTTTTGTCAATAATATAATGCGTTAAATTTGGAAGAATCCTTCAGTTTCTCATTATATAATATACACATAATCCATTTAATTAACCCTAAATTTCATTTAATTTCTCAAGTAATAGTATACTGAACTAAAGAAAGACAAGGTTTCTCCTTTCTCTTTCCGCACCTCTGACGTCAAAAGGGTGTGTTATGATTGACCAATACACGGAGACCGGCGGATGAACCTACCTCTTTATTCTACGTATCTTGATATCACACCATGCTGAGAACCAATAGGGTGATGGTTCTGACTCCACCTTCTGTTATTCCGGCAGTTTTAAATTTAGTTGGGTTTCAGCAGCTCTCAAGAGAAGAACATGGGGTGAGAAAGATTTGTTTTGCTTCTGTTTTAAAATAATGACCATTTTATCATTTGGAGAGAGAGTGCCTACTTATTAATAATAAATATATATATATATTAGTTTATATGAATACTTATTCAAATTTTAAAAACCATTAATTTTTATATCCTACTTAATTTGGAATTACTAGTGTGGTTTTGAAAATAAAATTGATTAATTTTGATGCAACAGATTAGTTTTATTACAAACATTATTTTTGTATGCATTTTTCTTTTTACAGCATTCTAGCCAATAAGTAAATTGATTCCTCTTTTCTCTTATGTAAATAAAATTATTTGGATATATATATTTGACCTTTTGACCCAAAGAATAAAAAGGGTTAGTGGCCAGAACGCAATGTACGCCATGAGGTTCTTTGATCCTCACTAAGTAACTTCTGTTGCTATGAAAATTAAAAATATTAATAAAATTAATTTAAAATATGGAAACATAAAAGGTAAATGAATTATTTACAGCACATTTGGTGCCGGAAAGGAATACTTGATTATTGTTCTTAAGAATAAATGGTACTGTAGAGATTGTTTATTTTGAATAAGTCATTTTATTTTTATTGCTAGAATTACTGAAATTATTTTTAAAGTCATACATAACCAATAACATTTTTTTTTGTGATTGAATATATACCAAGTGACCTATAAGACAATTCCCTGTTTCAAAAATTGTGATATGCTGGAACTTTGTACAAATGAAAATTTTTTTTTGGTTCAATATATTTTGAATAACTGATTAAATAAATAATAGTCAACAGAACTTTGTATTGTTGGCTTAAAAAAAAAAAAAAAAAAAAAAAAAAAATTGTAGGTATCTCTCTCTCTCCTCAACTACGTGAATTTATTATATGCAAATAGCCATCAACACATGTAAAAATCAAGAAATTTAAATAACAAGCTTCATACATCTGTGTTGTTTTTTTAAACCAATATACTAGTTTCATATATATACAAAAAATAATGGCTTCTAACAAAGGATTGACAAGAGGTTTACCATTCAAAACTTTAGTAACGCCATTTTCTGGAGACCCTCATTTATTGGATTTTTTTATTGAACAGGTGAAATTTAAAATTGAGAACAGCAAATGGGAAGAATCCCATGCTTTGGCTTTTGTGAAATCAAAATTGGCAGATACTGCTCTTAAGTTTTATGTCTCCTCCCCAGCTTGCCAAAAAGCCAAAAATACAAAAGAGTTATTTAATATATTTAAGAAATATTTTAAGGTAGAGTCGGCAACTGCAATAGCACAACAATTTAACGAATTTAAGTTTGAGTCCGATGTCAATATTAATAGTTTTGCTAATAAGCTTGAAAATTTAGTGAGAAAACGTTTTCCTGATATGGAAGAAAAAGCCCTTGAACAACTACTAATCGCAAAATTCAATGATCTCATTCCGCCCCACTTTAGAATTCATCTACTATCACAAAAAGCCACAACCTTTTATCAGATGGTGGAATGTCTCGAAAAATTCCAGGAAATTTATAACTTGCAAGTAAACCCTGTCTTACCAGGAACATCTTTTGCTACTATTCAGAACTTCAATCATAAAATAGATAGTGAAGTGATAGGTACAAACTCAGAAAACAATTTGACTAAGATTAACAATTCATCTTATAGCAAGCGGTCATACAATAAATTTCCACAAAATAAAGGTTCGCACACGATTCAATGCCAATGGTGTGAAAGACCTGGACATTCTGCTCATAGGTGCTTTGCACTCAGAAAATTACAAAATAATAAGTTTTCTCACAGATATCGTAATGGGCAAACTTTCTCTAGACCTTATAGAGACATGTCACGGAGAGCCAGGGCCCCTAAAACATTTAAATCCAACTCCCCTCAAACCAAAAGTAGTCATTCACAATGACTAGAAGTGGAGAATGGTAGAAGTGACACTAAACTCCTAAATACAAAGAGTTCCTCATATAGGTCAGGTTTGAATAAAGTCAATTACCATAACAACTTTTCACAGACTAACTCAACATATTCTAATCTACCTAATAATTTTTTTGTAAATAACAATGAAATCATTCTGAGATCTCCAGACACACAGGCAAAGTTCCCTTTGTCATTAGAACGCAAAGTCAAATCTGTTGCGATACAGACAACATCTCCTGTATTGGTAACGTCCCCGAGTGTGGAGGAAAATGGAGACTGCATATTAGTTAATTCACTGGAATTCTTGTTACACACAGACAATGATCTGCCCAATCTCCCCATCATACAATTACTGTTAAACAAAACATTAGAGAATTTTCTTCTCGACTCAGGAGCTTCTGTGTCATTACTCTCAAAACATTACTTCTTACAAAATCAAAACAAATTATATTACAAAAGAATTGCTTCAAGAGTCAAGATATCTACAGTAAACTCTATAGTCCAATGTGACGGATGTGTTTGCATTTCCTTTAAAATAGGGAAAACTTTTTACAAACACACCTTTTTTCTTATTGAAATACCAACTGAATCTAAATTTATTGGTATACTTGGCTTTGATTTTTTAAAGTCCCATCACGTAGTTATCAATTTACACAATAACAAAATACAAATTAATGAAAATGCTTTAGATATTCTAGACACTGTACCCTCGTGCAGTCTTCTATCATCTGAATCTGATATGAATCGGGCATCACATAAGATAGCTACTCATATGGATTTTCCCCAAACTGGATATAAAAAATCTAAAATTGATGTTCATAAAGAGAACTTACCCTCTGATCAAAAATGTTGGCTTACCCAGAAGATTATGATTGATCCACAGGATACTATATATGTGCCTGTGCGGTCCACGCTTATTCCAGAAAATCAGTTAGTAATGTTTACATCGTCTAACAAGCATTGTCCACTTGTGTCCTATCCTTCTCTTATGGAGGTACAACATATCAAGGAAAATTCTACTAAACAAGAATTAATTCAATTTTTTATTCCTATGTATAATAATTCGAGCAAGAAACTGCATATAAATAAAAATACCGTTTGCGGATACATTTCAGAGATAGATAAAATAGAAGAAAATTCCTTGGATCTTGCAACAAATACACCTGATCACATGTGTAATCTAATTAAGGCTACACTAGAAGTTTTATCCTTAAGACAGAAAGAATTTAATGTAAATAATTTTTCTATTCAGCATTTAAAACCTACAGAAAGGGTAATAATGCAAGATATTCTTCAGAAATTTAACTCTGTATTTTCATGTTCACTAAAGTCGATTGGACACACCGATCATATCACTCCACATATAAAATTCATTTCAGATATTCCCTTAAAAACTTACCCTTTTCCTATTCCACAAGCTATTCAAGAAGAGGCAAAAGATCAACTTGACAAATTACTGGATGCAGGGATCATTGAGAGAAATATCTCTGAATGGGCATGCCCAATGCTTATGGTTAAAAAGAAAGCTGTGTCTAAGGAGGATAAAACTTCCTTTAGATTGGCCCTAGATTAACGTTAATCAACTCTATGATTCGATGCTCCACTTATCCTCTTCCAAGAATTGATACGATAATAAATAACATCTCAAAATTTAAATATTTTACAACATTAGACTTTCCCTCAGCGTATCATCAAATTTCATTACCTAAAGAATACAGACGACATCTCTCATTTACTACACAATGGGGAACTTATTCATTTAAAAGATTAATGTTTGGGCTGAGATCAGCCGCATCAACATTCCAAATGCTTATTGACACAATTATACAAGAGTGCAATTGTTCAGGCATATATGCTTACCAGGATGACATTATTATAGGAAGTGACTCTTTCCAGGAAACAACAGAAAAATTACAAACACTTTTAGCTACTCTACAAAAGTACAATCTGACATTGTCTCCAAAGAAATGTAAATTCCATCAGTCATCTATTGAATATCTCGGTTTCAGCATCCAAAATCAGAAAATACATCCTATTTCTTCCAACATTACAAAAATTACTCAATTTCCTATCCCAGCAACCAGAAAACAACTAAAAAGATTTATAGGATTGTGTGGATTCTACAGAAAACTCATTCCCTGCTACTCGCGATTAATTGATCCTTTGATAAAATTAACATCTCCGAAAACTACATTTAAATGGACAGAGGAACATGCTGAAGTCTTTAAACAAATACAGAAAGTTTTTTTCTCTAAACCTTTTCTTTCTTTACCCGATTGGTCAAAACAATTTTTTCTTAATACAGATGCTAGCAAAATTGCTATTTCAGGGGTTCTTCTACAAGAAGAGGAAGGCATTCTGCTTCCGGTTAGTTACTTTAGTAAAACACTATCTAAATCAGAACAGCGATATTCAGCCATCAAGCTTGAGCTGATGGCCATAGCTAAGTCAGTCAGTGCATTTAAATTTTTCCTTTTCAACCGACCTTTCACCATTCTCAGCGATAGCAGACCACTCGAACACTATAAGAAAATTTCCTCTCCTGCTGATCTAACTACTAAATGGCTAATTGAATTATCAAACTATCAATACACATTCAGATATGTAAAAGGTAAAACAAATGTTTTGGCAGACTATTTTTCAAGAGAAGACTTTTCTGCATACACTCAAGATCTTAACTCAAACCCAGAATTAATTAAAGAGGCTAACAATTTACCCATTTCTTCAGCTTCTCCAACAATTGAACTCCATCATTTCAATGTCACACAAAAATCTGATAAGTCACTCACCTCATCAGAGCCTCATCGTTCTTCCTTACCTCAGTTGTTAAGCAACGATGCTGCTCCACTCAGTCGTTCCTTAAACAGCTCTGACGCAGATAATCTTATGATGGAAATCTCGAAAGAATGTTTTTTTAAAGAGCAAAGAGAAGATGACTTTCTGCTAAAAATTATTGTCGATATCACTTCGGAGAAAACTTCTCCTAAATATAAAAATTATTTTGTCCATCCGGACACAGGTCTGTTAATGATCAAACGAAAGTTTCACCAGTCTGAAAACTCTCCAAAAACAAAAATTGTAGTACCACAGAAGTTAAAACCTAAAGTATTAAAAATTTGTCACATGCCTCACTTTGGAATTAGAAATACATACAGAAGAATACTTAAACACTTTTATTGGACAGGATTATTTGAAGATGTAAAAAAACTTTGTTCTGTCCTGTACATTATGTATTCAATATAAACCGCACAGAATTCCACCTGCTCCACTACAGGAAATGTTTGTTCCTTCTGCGCCGAGTATGTTAGTTTCCATGGACTTTTTGGGTCCTTTCTCCAATGGCTTCCATGTGTTAACATTCCTCGATCATTTTTCTAAACATATTGAATTGGTACCAGTAAAAAATGCAACAGCACAAGCTGTAGTTAAAGCCATTACGGGATACATTACTACCTTTGGTCGACCCTCTGCGATACTCTCAGACTTAGGCCCACAGTTCACAGCAAACATCTTTAACAACTTGGCACAGACATTGAAAATTACAATCTCCCATTCATCATCAGGACACCCGCAAACACAAGGCTCATCAGAAAGAATTAATACCAGCATTAAATCCTCAATTTCCACTCTTACCAAGGAAGGATTTGATTTTCATCAGGCTTTGATGATACACAAGAACCTGTATAACACCACCGTTCATTCTTCAACTGGATATTCTCCAGCCTTTCTGCATTTTGGCAGGTCAATAACAAGCATCTTTGACTTGTTTGAAGCTCCTCAGTTAGAAACACTGGAATTTCCATATGAATACCATAAATACATGGAATGAATGAAACAGATCTTTAGGCAAGTGCATCATAACATGAAGTTTTACCAAAACCAACGTAATACTAGACAACATAAAAAAGCAGTTCTCCGGAAATTCAAAGAAAATGATATGGTCTTTATAAAAACCAAAGATACATTTAAACCAAGATTCATAGGCCCATATTCAGTTCAAAAAGTAATATCTGACGTGTTACTCTCCGTCAGAGAATTCGAAAATGAAGGGGCTGAACCATTCACTATTAACATAGACCGTGTCATCCTGGCGCATAAAAGAAAGCAACATCTCATTCCACAAACAATTCTGACAGGTCAACCAGCTGGGATTGTTCAACCGCAGTCTCATTATGATCTCAGACCAAGATGCAAAACTTAATTTTTGTTTTTTGTTTCCATTTTCACAAATGTTCTTTTAACATGTTTTTTTTTTTTTTAAGTTTTTTTTTAGGGGACTTGATAAGCAATTCATTCACCAAAGTTGCCTGTTGTAAACAAGTATGAGTTGGTACAGGTATATTTGATAAGTTGTATTTTGTATATTGTCCTATTATATATTGTGTAGTTATATATATATATATTTTTTCTCCTGTGGCAAATGTTGAATATCTACAAAAACTTAGTGAAGTGTGTATTGTAGTTAATATGAATATAAATCTTCTGTTATGCTGATTTATTTTATATATTGTCTTATTTGTTAAATTTGATAACTATACTATAATTATTTACTGCTCAAAATGTATGTGTGTGTTATATGTATCGGAAACTTGCATATTTATATGTGTATACATAATTTTTCTTCTTTCGTTTCATATATTAATTCCTACACATTGTCATGTTTATAAATATATTGGGTTATTAAATACAATTTCTGGAAGCTTCCACACCATTTTCACAGACACAGACATCACTTATACAACACAAGTATACACTACATCCACACTATTACACAATCAAATTAATACACAATCCACACATGATATGTATATAAATGTGCATAATGTTTGATAAAATTTTTTGTTTATTGTGATTATTGACATTGCAGTTTTGTTTTGGTTATATCTGATAGTATGTTTATTTGAGTATTATTTGACGTTTATATTAAGTGCATTTTTGATTTTGTTTAGTAATCTAACTTGGTGGCCTCAGTAGCCACTCACATTTATTATTTCCATTTATAATATGTATATTCTTTAAATAATAATAATAATAATGGTAATGATTAAATTAAAAAAAAAAATCTTATTCGAATATTATACTCGAGTACTTGGAATGCCTTTTCCGTAATGTAATATTTATCTGTAAGATTATTTTGACATTTGTATTGATACTTATTTTGATTTTTTTTTCTCCTTCATAATAATGCTTCAAGAGGTCATCTGTAAATATTTTATACTGAAATACAATAACTGATTTTGTTTTATCATAATGCGTGTATTTAATATCAAGATTATTGGTTAAATATTTTTGTTGAAATTGTACATCCACTAAAATTCTTTTGCCATGTCATGCATTTTTTTTATTCGCTCTAACTAATTATTTTTACAAATTTATAGGAAAGAAATTTTGCAGCACTTTGTATGATTTTCAATATTTCTGTTTATAATACTATTTTTTTTTTAAAGGTATCAATATTTTTTTTACTCATGTCACTTGTTGATAAAAGCTGTGTCTGTTTGCATTTATAGATATATTTTATTAGTTGCCAATATCCTAATAAATATTGTTAGATATGTCACTGACCACTTTTGTATCAATAAAATCTTTTATTTCAGAATGTCTGTAACCACAGTGCTGAAATAGTATTGTTTTTGATGAAATGGTGTATTCCTCGCCTATTTTGGTAGAATTGATCACCTACCAGGGTAGGCGTTGATATTGGGTTGTTTGTCGGAATTTTATTGTTTCAGCTTTACTTATCGATTTTGTATTGTGTTTGGTTCAGATTTTGTGTCACATGTACATTGTTCTCAAAATTTCCAAATTTTTTTTATCAAGTGCATGTTATTAAGAGTATTGTAAGACATTTCAGTTGCTTAAAAATTTGCTTTGTTACATTCATGCCTTTAATGGCCGTTCCTACAATATTATGTAGTCAATATGGATATTTTTTTTTCACATGTAAGTAAAAAAAAAAAAAAAATTGTAATCCTTCATGTAAATGTAGGTATGCACTCTCCATTCACATTTTTAGTCTTCCAAATTTTTTTAATGGTCGTTAGGGGTAATGTGATGTTAAAAACATCACTTCTTTTTAAATGTTAGATAAGATCGTTTTCTGCACTTAAATGCATTGTTTCTCTCAGCTGGCTCAACTCACCCTGTTGTGTTTGCTTTACTGCAACACACACACAGGAGAAAAATTGGTTCTTCTTTCCTAGTGGTGATGTCATATCACACCATGCTGAGAACCAATAGGGTGATGGTTCTGACTCCACCTTCTGTTATTCCGGCAGTTTTAAATTTAGTTGGGTTTCAGCAGCTCTCAAGAGAAGAACATGGGGTGAGAAAGATTTGTTTTGCTTCTGTTTTAAAATAATGACCATTTTATCATTTGGAGAGAGAGTGCCTACTTATTAATAATAAATATATATATATTAGTTTATATGAATACTTATTCAAATTTTAAAAACCATTAATTTTTATATCCTACTTAATTTGGAATTACTAGTATGGTTTTGAAAATAAAATTGATTAATTTTGATGCAGCAGATTAGTTTTATTTATCCTGAATATATTTTTGAGTATTACTTTGAGAATTGAGAATTACTTTGAGAATTACTTTGAGAAGTCAAATTTTGAAAAACAATTTTTATTTTTAGCTTTGAAATTTTAAGAAAATGTTCAACAATTCTGTGAGACTTTTTATATACAAAATATCTCCAATGGCAATATTTAAATAAAGTATTTAATATTCTCTAAATATTCTGAATCATTTATATTGCGAGAATATCTCGCTTGATTTCTAGAATTGGGTAATAAACCAAGATTATAGTTATAATAACAGGAGACTTGGCATTGGAATATTAAAACCCGAATAAACTACTACGTCAGAAACGCCAAAGAAAAATATTTGAGATGCATACAGCTGTTTCGGTAGCCTTAAGCGTACCGTCTTCAGTGCAAAAAGAATACTGATTCTGGAGAAGTGCTCGTATATATATAGGAGAGGGACCAAATTAGTTGAACTAAATTCGGTCCCTCTCCTATATATACGAGCATTTCTCCAGAATCCGTATTCTTTTTGCACTGAAGACGGTACGCTTAATGCTACCGAAACAGCTGTATGCATCTCAAATATTTTTCTTTGGCGTTTCTGACGTAGTAGTTTATTCGGGTTTCAAGATTATAGTTGCAGAAACCCGCCTCTTGTAGTTTCATTTATTTGCAGAGATTTTTAAATAACTTTGCCCTCAAGAATATTGGCAAATGCTCTAGAATCCTAATAGGAGCTTCCAGAACTCGATTTTCAAGGGGAATAGAATTTATAAGGATGACATGGCCTTTTTTTTTCTAGAGCCACAATTTAGATTCTAGATGTCAATTACAGAATTTTATCTCAGTGTATGATTACACAATCACAAAAGTGTAAGAAAGGAGTATATAATGAATGGTAGCAAAGAAGGAAAATTGCTGTTCACAAGCGTTCTGTAAGCCGTTTAGTGCCAAAACCGATTAGTTATTATAATTGCTCATGGGATCAAAAATCATAGTTTTTATGAATAGTATCCTACATAAACCATCTTTTTTGCTCTTGGGATCCCTTGTTTAATAAATGAGCTTTATGAATAAGTCATGTTTGTTTTGCTTCTGAACCTTTAATTTCCGCGGTTAGCATTATCCTTAATTTATGGATATGAGCGTATATAAAAAATTTTATTGTAGATAAAATAGTTTAACCCTATAAGCTTTAAGCCCGTCTTTTTCCGTCATGCAAAAATAAAACAGAAGGCTGGTATGGCTAAATTTTAAAATATATGTTGCTTTTTTCGAGAAAATTATATTAATAAACATGTATAGAGTACTGTACTAAATTTTCGCTTTTATACTTTGCATAATATTAATTTTATGAATCATTAAACAGATATACTGAAAAACGGCTAACGATGAAAGGGTCTTGTGAAGGAAGTTCTTGCACTAACGTTTATAAGGATGAAATTTGTCCTGTGCTACGTAAATGCAATCCGCAATACCAGGAATAATAGGCAAATAAGCCGTGAATAAAAACAATTCTTCTTGTCTTAAGTACTTTATTTTCAACCAAAACATCTCAGCTATGGACTGTAGATTATTTTATAATATGGCAGAAAAGATACATAAAAATATTATCTTCGAGGCATTCAGGTGGGGCAAAACAAATTTTCAGGTAGAGAAAGAGTGCTTTCTGATTACGTGTTGTTCAAGTAAGTTTAGGAGCTAATTCTGAAGTTGTCTATCTCGCAATGAAGATCAGACTGCTGAATTACGCCAAGATTTTCGAAATAGTGTCAAACTTTACAGCCAAAGATACTCCATTGTCCCTAGAATCAATTAATATAAATATTTTGAATTTAGAAAGTTCGTTAAAGAAATAACGCCAAACATTTATGCCAAATTTTATCGCCAGAAAGCCGATGAGTAAGGGAGACACAAAGTCTAGGATTTATTGCACATCCTGTCATTATAGAAATATAAATTACCCTTTAATGATGTTCGAACGGAAACGTATTGCTTAATTTCGTTTTTAATAAATAAACTTACGCAATTTAAAAGAATGAAAATGTAATTATGTATACAACGGTTTATAAATGAAAATAATATTTTTTTATATTTTATTTATTAAATGATTTAGGAGAGATTATAATTCTGAGAGATGTTATATAAACAGATGACTAGCAGAAATAAATTATTAATTTTAAAGAATATGTTTTTGTTCTCAGAAGATTTATTTAATAACTTAACGGATAAAATAATATTAGAATTAAGATATATATATACAGGCAAATGGGAATAAATATAAAGAGTAATTTAGAATTTCGTTATATATTTTTATTAGCCATTTAATTTATTGAAAATATAGTAATTAATTATTGCCTTTATTTAACGCTATAACTAAAACTCATATATGTGAAGGAACGACTTCACAGGTTTTGAAAAAGTCATGCAAGTAAATAAGCATTTTCTAATATTTCTTAAACAGACAGATGTTTGTTATTTATATTTCTATTACTACTGTTTTCTCTTACGTTTGCTTTCTCTTCTCAATATATATGATATTTTTAATTTATGTTAATCTATTGATTGTTAAAGAGATATGGTACAAACATTATCAACAGAATTATGATAGCTTATTTAGCTTAATCTTTTTTTGCAAAAAAAAAAAAAAAATAAATAAAAATAAATAAAATAAAATAAAAATAAAATAAATTCATTAATTAAAAATCAGTATTTATATCCACTGGTTTTGGATACCATATTTATGACTTAATTATCGTCTTGTTTGTGGAAATATACGCTATATGATATTAAAAAAATATGAAGAATAAATACAGCAATCACGTCCAATCTTATTAATATACATTATATTTCTTTGTTGTAATGTACCTCAAAGTAATCGCGTTGTTAAAAAAAAAAAAATAAAAAATAAATAAATAAAAACATCGCAGTATATATATATATATATATAAACATTACTCGTAAGATTATATAAAATATACTTATAATACTATGTTATATTAAATTTTGATATGAAGATTTTTATGGTAAATAACTAAACTTATACAATAAAAATTGTTTAGTTATCAATGTCAGTTTCTCAATAAACTATATATATATAATTTGGATGGATGAATTGTGGAAAAATTACACATTTTGGAGGTGCTATTAAATATAACAAAACCAAAGGAGAAAATATATTTCTTGTAATGTAGCAGATACTTTATCTTTGACATAAGAAATAAAAATAAAAAATAAAATTCGAAGATTGAGAGAGGCTATTTTGATACAATTTACGGATCGATGAAATACAACAAAGAAGGTAACATCTGGTATTACTAATATTCTGTAAAACAAAGAACTAGAATGGGAAAAGTACAAGTGTTTGATTATGAAATAGACTAAATTTAATTCATCAAGACTAATTTTCATTACTATTTAGTAAAAATATGTAGAATATATAATTTTTTGAAATATTTTATTATCGTTCTCTATAAAATTTTTATGATATACCTATGATATATATACCTTATCTCAATAAAATTATTTTAAAAGAGAAAAAGGTTATATATATATATAACTGTGACTTTAACTGTTTTCGGTCTGTTGACAGTTGTGAAGAAATTTACATTTTTCAAAAGTAAATAATATTAGAATTTGATTTATTAAATTTTCTTAGGTTTGATTTATTATGCTAGGATTGGTGTTTTATGTTTCATAAGTTTATTTCTCTTATGTTTTTTCCACTTGAGAAGTTTATTTTTTTTTTCTTGTTTTTTTTCCAAGTTTGTTTCTAACTTGGTATTTTCCACAAATTGTTTGAAATTATTTTCATGTCTTTTAGGTGACCTCGGGCATTGCATGCTGCAAATTTTTAGCAGTTTGCATACAGCGTGACAGAAAGATCACCTATTTTGCATACAACATTCATTCAGTGCCCCTGAAAATGTGGTGAATTTGTATGCTTCAATATCGGGTTGCTTATTTTTTCTTTTCGTCAACTTCATTCATTTTTTATAGTTCTTCATGTGATACTTGGTTTCATATAATGCAATGTTTGAAAGGGTTTTCAGTATACTCTATGGCATCGCTTAACACTTTAACGGGCCGTGGTATGTATACTTACCTGTAAAATCATTAACTATTAATTGGGGAAGGCGTAGTAAGCCACTTCACTACGCCTGCCGTTTTTACTCTACTAAAATACATAAAAGAACAATGTGTTACACTCTGTTTGATTTCTTTTACTTCTGAATTTATCTTTCTAAAGCAGAGGTAAGTAATTTTACCACAAAAAATGGGTGCTTATAGACTAAATACAGTAGGCGTGAAAAAGTAGCTTAACACGCCTTTTTTGTATTTAATATTAATGTAATAGGTGTTAAGTTTTCATAATATTACCGTATAAAGGACTGAATATCAAATTAATTTATCTATTATTTAATTTTTTTTAATCGATTTCAACATCAGTAGTATTTTAATAGTCCATTATTAGAAAGAAATTGCCCTCTAATGGGTTAAACTGCAATTATTTTCAGTAGAAGAATAGAGTCTTTGTGCTGGTAAAATTAGAGCCTAAACACTATGCTGTAAATTTTAAATTATTTAAAATAAATTTCAGTCACATTGTCAAAAAAGTTTAGGTAATTTGTGTTGTAATTTTTATTGTTTCCTGCAAATTTAGGAAAATACGTGTTTTAAAACTATTAAAAGTAAAGTGCAACATCCCAAAACCCTTCAGCATTGAGTATTGAAGTTTGTCAGTTTACTCATTCATCACATGACTTTGAGAGATCAGTACTAATAATTATAAGATAAAAAAAATTTTATAAACCATGTTTTTTAATTTTCTGTTGAATCATATAAACGCTACTGAAGGCAGCCGGAACTCCAGCAATTGGATAAAAGTATTAAAAAAATTCCTTGCTATCGTCTTTTGAGCTATTATAAAAGTTTCAAATGGCTATCTAGCCGGGAAGTTAGTTAAAAGTTGATTGCAAGCTTTGTACTGGAAACGCTGCCGAAGGCAGCAGGGTCCCGAAGCAATTGGATAAAAATATTTTTAAAAAGCATTTTCACCGTATTATGAACTGTTCCGAAAGTTTCAAATGTCTAGCTACTCAGGAAGTTAGTTCAATGAATTTTCTGTTGAATCATATGAACGCTGCCGAAGGCAGTAGGGACCTGAAACAGTTGACTAAAAGTATTAAAAAAAATATATTGCCACCGTGTTCTGAGCTATCCTGAAAGTTTCAAATATCTAGCTAGTCGGGAAGTTAGTGAAAAATCGACTGCAAGCTTTGTACTGGTAACGCTGCCGAAAACAGCAGGAACCCGAAACAGTTGGCTAAAGGTATTTAAAAAAATGCATTTTCACCGTGTTCTGAACTATTCTGAAAATTTTAAATGTCTAGCTAGTCGGGAAGTTAGCTAAATAAATGTTCTGTCGAATTACATAAGCGTTGCCGAAGGCAGCGGGACCTGAAATAGTTGACTAAAATTATTAGAAAAATGTATTGTCACCGTGTTGTGAATTGTCTTTAAAATTTTTAGATGTCTAGCTAGTCGGAATGTTAGTGAAAAATCGATCGCAAGCTTTGTACTTATAACGCTGCCGAAGGCAGCAGGAACCCGAAACAGTTGGCTAAAGGTATAAAAAAAATGCATTTTCACCGTGTTCTGAACTATTCTGAAAATTTTAAATGTTTAGCTAGTCGGGAAGTTAGTTAAATAAATGTTCGGTCGAATTATATAAGCGCTGCCGAAGGCAGCGGGACCTGAAATAGTTGACTAAAATTATTAGAAAAATGTATTGTCACCGTGTTGTGAGCTGTCTTAAAAGTTTCAAATGTCTAGCTAGTCGGAAAGTTAGTGAAAAATCTATTGCAAGCTTTGTACTGATAACGCTGCCGAAGGCAGCAGGAACCCGAAACAGTTGGCTAAAGGTTTTAAGAAAATGTATTTTCACCGTGTTCTGAACTATTCTGAAAGTTTCAAATGTGTAGCTAATCGGAAAGTTAGCTAAATTGTCTGTCGAATCTTATAAACGCTGCCGAAGGCAGCGGGACCTGAAACAGTTGACTACAAGTATTAAAAAAATGTATTGTCACCGTGTTCTGAGCTGTCCTGAAACTTTCAAATATGTAGCTAGTCGGGAAGTTAGTTAAAAATCGATTGCAAGATTTGTACTGGACAAACAAACAAACAAGAATCGAAGTTGATAAAAACATGATAAAGTTCTGAAAGTTTCAAATGTCTAGCTAGTCGGGAAGTTGGTTAAATAAATTTTTTGTCGAATCATATAAGCGCTGCCGAAGGCATCGGGACTTGAAATAGTTGACTAAAATTATTAGAAAAATGTATTGTCACCGTGTTGTGAGCTGTCCTGAAAATTTCAAATGTCTAGCTAGTCGGAAAGTTAGTGAAAAATCGATTGCAAGCTTTGTACTGATAACGCTGCCGAAGGCAGCGGGAACCCGAAGCAGTTGGCTAAAGGTTTTAAGAAAATGCATTTTCACTCTGTTCTGAACTATTCTGAAAGTTTCAAATATCTAGCTAGTCGGGAAGTTAGTTAAATAAATTTTCTGTCGAATCATATAAGCGCTGCCGAAGGCAGCGGGACTTGAAATAGTTGACTAAAATTATTAGAAAAATGTATTGTCACCGTGTTGTGAGCTGTCCTGAAAATTTCAAATATCTAGCTAGTAGGGAAGTTAGTAAAAATCGATTGCAAGATTTGTCCCTGACAAACACACAAACAAACAAACCCACAAACAAACAAGAATCGAAGTTAATAGAAACATGGTAAAATGGGAGTTGTCACGAATGATCATAGATGCCACCTTTTTAATTTATACCGGATTATTTGCAGCTCCGCCTATTCCATCAGTTCATGGGCTCTCCAATACTTTTTAACAATGTTCGCACACTGAAACAATACATTACAATAACTCGAATGTTCAGAAGTCACTGGTTGACCAAAGCCACACAAAACACAGTCCGTCCTGCCAATTCTACAAAGATGGTTCTATGAAAAATGATGTTCAGTTAACTCTCTAAAAAGAGCCCCCCCCCCCTCCCAGTCTTTCTTGGAAAACCAGGAATCATTTTCTCATCTCCCAGAATCGTCCATCTCTTTATTCCGTTTAACAGTTTTCCTATGGATCAGATTGACATACAATTTAGTCGAATGGATTGAGAGCGGATGGTTTATACATTGCTCTATCAAAGCTCTTTTTTTAACCAGAGCATCAGTTTTTTTTTTTGTTATTTCCCAGAATTCCACAATGGGCTGGAATCCATTGGGATGAAATTATGTGTGCCAGTACCTTAAGTGAGGACTTACAATCCAGAATTATTTGGGAATTATTTTGTTTGTTCAGTAGGGCTTGAAGCACACGTTTAGAATCTGACAATATTACCGCTCTTTCAAAGGAGTGTTTGCGGATCAACAACTGTGGATTGCCACAGCAATAGCTTCGATTTAACAATCAAAGGCAGTATTAAAAAGTCCTACTGATAAGTAAAAATCAAAAAGTTTACAATAAATACCCGCTCCAGAACCGCAAGTCCTATCTAACATAGAACCGTCCGTGTAGACACGCAACCAATCCTTTACAGGATAACGAACCTCTATGGTCTCTAATGCAAAAGTTTTAATTGCATATCACTCCTTTCATATTTAACAACTCTTTGGATGAGATCAAGGTTTATATTTACATCCAAAAAGTCGAATGGGCAAACAGGGGAGGCAAAACTAGGTAATCTCTTCTCAAATATAGAGAGTCAGATTTTCTCCGAGCTATCTGAATGAAACCAATTTTAGTCTTCAGATTTCTAGAAGTATTATAATTATAATTCCTCCAAAAACAGTTATCAGATAAACGTAAGAGCTTTTGATATAATAGTATCGCTTTTCTTTTAATAAGATCATGTACAAGTTCCAAACCAGTTAAATGTTGCATTGCAAAGTACAGGAGTAGGTGTCACCGCTCCAGTAAATATACGCAATGTTTGATTCTGGAAAACTTCGAGGATTTGAGTCACATAATCTAGAGCCGTGATCAAGATCTCAGTACAATAACCAGTAATTGGTTGAATATATAAGTAGTTATTAAATTCTCTCTGTCACATCTCATCTTGCACCAGCTAGACGTTTAAAAAAGAGAGTTCATTCCTCACGGCTTTATTTTTCAAATGTTGCACATGATTTTTCCAATTTAAACGAGGATCGAAAATGCAGCCCAAATGTTTAGTTGAATCATTATACTGAATGTTACAATGAATGATACCTAAAATGGGCATGTTATGAAATTTCAAACAATAGCAATGTACATATATATACACTCCTTCTCAAAATTATAAGGACACCCGTTTTTCTATATTAACTAAACACTGAACACTATTATTTAAACAAATATATTTTTTATTAATTTGAATTTCATTAATAGACTAAATTAAAAAAGTTTTATCGTTTTTATATCTTAAAAAACTTTAAATATAGTAAAAAGATGATTTTTTAGGTGTTCACAATTATAAGGACAGCTCGAATTTTAGTAATTCTTTTCAGTTATTCTCTAAATTAATATTTTATGGGGTCTCTTTTTAGGGTTAAATAGTCAGACATTCTCTCTGGTATATATATATATATATATACATTATTTTTTTAATGTTCAGTTTCAATACCATTTTATATAGCATATATCATATTCTTAATACATTTAAACTATTTAAAATTGCTTTCCACTTGCATGCACTTTTCTAATATCATAAGTTAAGGTTTTTTCAACTTTTGGCCATGGTAAAGGCAATAATACAGAAGTTTCTTTCTTCAAACTATTTCCTATTGCTCTAAAAGTAGAGAAAAATGTAAGTCTTGTTGAAAAAAATATTATTACCCCCAAAAATCTAACAAAAATCTGATAATTCCACGTTTAAAATTTGCGGATATTCTCTTGATGTTCATAATAATAGAAAAAATTACTAAATTCATTCTGCCTTCATTAGAAGCAGCTCCCCAGAGCGTCATAGATCCACCTTTAAAATGCCCGATTCATATCTGCCTTTAAAAAATCTGTTCTCTCTTTCGCTATCTTCAGATCGTGCCAGTAACTGTTAAAACTATTTGGTTAATCAATAATAAAATGTTTTTCATCCGAAAATGCAACATTTTACCATTTAATATTGTCTTTATTCAACTTTAACACAGACGTTCTTTCCCCCATTAAATGCTGATTGATTATTACTGGTTCTTTAGTCATTTTAACATATTATTAATTATTTTAAACATGCATAAATGTGGACCCCAACCTTTTGTTAAAAACTACGAACAAATTCAGCAGCAGTCATTATGAGTAGAACAGTAAGAGTAATTATGAGTCTTCGATCTCTGTAAAAAAACTCTGATTTTACATCAGATCTCTCTCCTATCGAACCAGCAGTTCAATGTTTGATCACATTTTCTTCAGCAATTTTAGACCTTCGAATTTCATTAGAAATTCGGCGGATTGAAATTATCCTTCCACTTAAAAAACACATTTATCATACTTCACTACCTGAACGTTCTTTTTTTCGAGCAATTATCAGTAATGTCCGTCCAAGAAAAAATGAAGGCTTATGTATGAATTAATCTAGCCCAGTAGTTAATAAATTCGCATGTCAACTGTAATTTATCCGCTAGTAAGTTATATAAAACGAAAAAATTTGGATTGTCCCTATAATTATGAACATCTAAAAACGTGGAGAAAACTCATTTTGCATTATTTTTTATTAATTTTGTTTTATATTAAAAAAATTATAACAGTTTTAATTTTTAGAATACTAGATATATTAAGTGCACTTAGTATAATCTTGTTTACAATTATTTTTACATTAGTTATTTCAAAATATAAAGTGTCCTTATAAATATGAGAAGGAGTGTATATATATGAGGACATAAGCGAACATTTGGGTTTAAAAGGATTCGAACGCAGATCCTATTGCTGTAGATGTCAGCTTCCTGTAACTGTACTAGTGGGCTGGCAATAACTGACTGTTCTTTGCATTATTCAAGCAGATAAGTTGAAGTGTGACTCTGATTAGTTATTAAATCAGTATTATTAACTAACTAGCAGGCTACGCCCGCTTCGCTGGTCACTATTTTTAAATGAATCACTATAGTTAATGAATTCTCAAAATTGCATCAATTTTTATCATGCGAAAAAAAAAAAGTGATTGGAAAAAATGTCGCGACGGGTCCCCACTGCCCTTGGCAGAGCAGGCAATTGTGCGCTGTGCGCGCCGATTTATGTTCAACACTCTGAATGAATCACTATATTATCGTAAGGGAAAAACATAAATAAAAAAATAATAAATAATAAAAAATTCCCATCAGTGGAATAATTGGTTCGGGCTCCTTGATGTGAAAAAATCAATTTTCACATATGTTAAATTAGCAGAGTTAGCAGTGAAATATACGATAGTTGATCAGCTCTAATAAACTATAAAAATGATAAATATGTATGGCATTCATTGAAGACAAATAAGTTTAACAAAAACAGTTTATTAAACTTGAAACAAAATGATGAGTAACATTAAATAAGCAGAAACAATAGTTGAATAAATACTTTGCTGACGAAAGGTTAAACACCTTTAAAATACTGCCATGTAGAGTTTAAATAGAAAACGACTTTTACATTGTGACATAACTAGATACACTAAACGTATCGTCGAAAATATCAAGTCACGGAAACGTAATTTACAATCATTATAAAACTGAACACTTTATAACTAAATTAAAATACCAGCTCATGTCTTTGAGCTAAACTGAAAAAACATAAAAGGCTAAGAGCTTAAGAGCTTAAGAAACTAAGAGAGCGATTTCATATTCCTTACCTCCTTTTATAGAAACGAACTGATTCAAAGTGACAGCTACTTGATGCTGTACAATCGGCAACGCCTCCCATAACTATAGCAACATGACGCTACGAGTCTGCCGCCATCTATGGGCTAAGCAAAAAGTCTCAGCAGTTGAAAAATACAACATCTCCGTGTTTGGTAGCGAAATGAACAATCCGTGAAAGGATTAAAACATATTTTCTTTAAGTTAATTTTAACAAAATATGCTTTTAAATATGAGGTAAGTAGATTAAAGTTATTTCAAATGACTTAAACAAAATTATATTAATAAGAAATATAACTTTTAACTAAAAGTAATTATCATTAAGCTTTTTATTTTTATTTTTAATATATCTTTAACTCAATGGCAGTATCAAATAGATAATAGCACTAAACGCTATAATTCATTTAATTAATAATTTAAACTTTAAAGATTATAAAGTAAATCATTTAAATTACATTTAAGTAGTGAATGAATTTAAATTTAAATTTGAGAATCAACACGGAAAGGGTACAAGTTTTACAACAAGGCCCCCACCGTGTTGATTCGACAAACACAAACGTCAGCAATTACAATATAAACTTTATTAGAAAAGAAGTAAAAAAATTCCTTGAATATTTAGTGACTTGACGACAGATTCACATATGTCTTCTACAGAATATACTCCACACAAAGCTAGAAGGTTTGTCAATCTTGTAAATCATAAGATAAGTCCAAGTGTCCAACTCACAATTTCAAAAATAAGTAGCATTATCAATATACTATACACATCTACTAAAAGAAAGAACAAGATATTAATACAGAGCAAATATGCACAGCATTTCAAGGAAACCTTTTTTCCCCCATTCCCCATTGTCAAAATAAAAAAACGATGATATTCACAAATATATGAACCATTTATATAACATACACATAACCAATTACACGTAGCGCTACGAATTTCTCTCATACAAAAGCTAAACTAAACTATACATCACTACACAATGGAAAACGCGGAAAAAAACCCACCAAGAAAATGCATACATATCCCTCTAAAAAACATTTTTCAATTTCAAAAAATTTAAATATATATTATACGTTCAAAAAAATTTTAATTTACTCTATATACATTTACTTAATAAATACCTTATTTACAAATTTAGCCATATCACTTTTAGTAAGGGGCTTTCTGAAGGGATCGGCAAAGTTATCTTTAGTATTTACATATTTTAAATCAAACCGTTCCTCAAATAACCATTCACGGATGAAAAATAACTTTACATTAATATGTTTAGATTTGTTATTTTCTATAGGAGATCTCGTAAAATTAATAGCCGCTTGGTTATGAGCAAAAAGTATTGGTGGTTCATATGAAATAGAAATTAATTTAAAATCAATACAATCTCGTAATATATTATCAAACCACATTAATTCTTTAACCCCATCACACATGGATACAAATTCGCTTTCCATGGTTGAAAGGCAAACACTTTTTTGCTTAAAAGTTTTCCAAGAAATAGGGCTATTATTCAAAATTAAAATTTTCCCCCCTATTGATACGAAGTCATCCCTATTCATCGCGAAATCAGCGTCAGAGAAAGCAGTTAAACATGGATTAAAACAATTTAAATTTAATTTTAAATCTCGAGTACACGAAACATACCCAAGTAATTTAATTAACCCATTCCAATGATTAAACCCCGGTGAATTTTGAAATTGACTGAATATATTAACTGCGTAGGCAATATCAGGTCGTGTCCTGTTTGCAATGAAAGATAAACATCCTAAGATATTCCGATATGGAAATCTAGACATTTCACCAATTTCATTTTGATTAGTAGGAAATCTTTTTTCGAATACTTAATGCCTTTTACAATAGGTAACGAACAATAAGGAATATTAAACGACTTAAACCTGTCATACACTTCATTAATATATAATTCCTGAAAAATTTGTACTGAGTCATTTTCATAATTAAATTCTACACCAAGTAATTTCTTGGTTTTACCTAAAATTTTTATATCAAATTTACATTTTAATAAATTAAGAATTTTATCTATTTGAAATTGATTTTTACCAAACAAAACTAAATCATCTACATAAACTAATAAAACAATATAATTTTCAAAATAATATGAACAATTACACCAGTTAAATTTATTAAACCCCAAATCTAATAGTACTTTATTTAACTCATAATACCAGAGCCGACCACTCTGATGAAGGCCGTATAACGCTCTGTCTAGTTTACAAACGAGATTTTCCCTTCCCTTTACAACATATCCTTTTGGCTGAGACATATAAATTTCTTCTTTTAAAGGTGCATAAAGATAAGCACATTTTATATCGCATTGAACGTTATGCCATTTATAACACGAGACCAACAATGAAAAAAAGAAACGTATTACTGAGAAATTAACGACGGGTGAAAACGTCTCGTCATAAGTGTCCCCCTTTATCTGATGAAAGGCCTGGGCCACGAGCCTCGCTTTAAAGCGGGCAACGTTTCCTCGCTCATCTCTTTTAACGGCGTATACCCATCTATTTCCCAAAACTTTTTTCCCCTCCGGTAAATTAACCAGATGCCAAACTTTACGGGATTTCATATTATTTATCTCATCATCCATGGCATTTTTTCATTCAACACATTCTGAAGATTTAACGGCCTGATTATATGTTTTAGGTACAGGGATAACTAGTCATGATTTTTTATGAGTTAAACTGGAAGTTGGGTTATTCTAGTTTTGCTGATCCACTACCCCCTCAAACATATTACTACCAGAGAAATAAAAAAAATTAGAGTCAAAAATTAGATTATTTTTATCACAATATTGTTTGACATCGTTAATCGATCTCAACCTAGTTTTAGTGTTATCCGGGTAATAGAAGATGTCAACTCTGTCACTCATTTTTCTGGGTACGGGTTTCCTATTCCAAGTAATTCAAGAAAGAGGTTTAAAAGAAGATTTATCTATAGGAGTTTCATCGACAGACTCGTCACTAGAATCATCGGGCACACTTCCGAAAACAATGTCAACAGGATCGGAAGCTTGACAATCAACTGGACTTTCCGGAAGTAAGTCCAATTCCTCCAGTGAGGTGCCCATCACCGCTCCACTGCATTTACTAAATAGCTGATCAGAGAACGTTACGTTTATAGTTTCAACTATTTTATCCTCATCCTCTAACCAAATTTTATACCCTTTAGTCCTTAGTGAATAAACTATCAGTACTCCCTTTTTAGCCTTAGGTTCAAGCTTGTGGTTTCTATGTTGTTTTGGGATCCCTACATACGAAATTAACCCAAACGGCTTAAGGTGTCTTACGGATGGTTTAAACCCAGTATATAACTCATAAGGAGTCTTAGTTTGTCCCCTTTGGATTAAACGGTTCCAAGTGTACGCGAAATACAACATTGCATCGGGCCAAAAAGAAAAAGGTAAACCACTATCCGTGATAATAGCTCTAACACAATTTAAAGAAGTTTGATTAAACCGCTCACTTAACCCATTTTGCTCAGGTGTGAACGTGTTAGTTAACTCATGAACAACTCCATTTTTACTACAAAATGATTTGAAGTTGTCATTTACAAATACGGAACCATTATCCGTACGAATAGCTTTTAATTTTTTATTCAAACTACGTTCAGCCCGTGCAATGTGCCTCTCGAATACACCAAAAACCTGAGACTTATCCTTTAAAGGATAAACAGCAACCCTTTTAGAAAATCCATCAATTATGGACAAAAAGAACCTTTCCCCATTTCTACCAGTTACTTTAATTGGACCCCAAACGTCCATAAATACTTTCTCTAACGGTGACCTAACGCCATGAACATCGGATGATTTAAAAGACACACGGTTTTGTTTACTAATCCTACAAGGTTCACAAAAAAATTTCTTAAACTTAAGTTTAGGAAGGCCCCTCACCCCGTTCTTCTTGCAAGTATTTACAATAGTATCAGGACTTACATGCCCAAAACGAGCATGCCAATACCCAATTTCATTAACTTTTGCAAGAGAAGCTGAAGGATTTTCTGAGTGCCCCCCATTCACTTTACTCCCCTTTTTAACTTTAGAAACATTAGGATAAAAGTCGTAAACACCGTCTTTAATTTTAGCAGTAAAAATATGTCTTTTATCTTTACCGAATACCGACACTCGACCCTTACCGCCAGTGTATGTGGCACCGTTAACATCTAATTTAGGACCTGATATTAAATTTTTCCGTAACTTTGGGGAATATAAAACATCTTTTAAATACAATACATTTTTACCAAAATTTAACTTAACAGTTCCTTTAGCAGTAATAGGAAAAGTAATACCATCGATCGCGACAAAAAGCTCCTCTCCCTCCACAGAAGTATAATGCTCAAAAAGATCAAAATTTCTTAGAAAATGATTTGAAGCAGCGGTATCAAAAATAAAGCTGTCATCATCACTTAAATTACTAAAATTAGCTTGAGCTATGTAGTAGGAGGGGGGAGATTTGCATTTGTCACGACCGTTGGAGTAATACTTTAAATTTCTAGGTTAAAATTTAACATTACTATTCAAAAAGCAGTTTTTCTTTAAGTGACCAATACGGCCACACTTAAAACAAGTTAAAGGTTTTTTACTTTTGTGTTTAACGTTCTGTATCTGAACACTGTTATTGGCATCTTTCTTGATATCACCTTCTCGAAGCTGTAGACGTGATTCCTCCGCTGTTAACTCGGACACAATACTCTGGAACTTGAACTGGTCATTCTTCCAACGCAACAAATATTGCACTGCAGATTCAAACTTGGATGGTAAGTGTTGCAAGAGCTGGAAACAGCAATACACATCCTCCATAGCATGGCCAATTTCACGCAGCTGGTCCAGTATTCTTGATAACCGGGTTACAAAAGAATTCACTGTTTCATTCTCAGACATTCTACAATTAATGAACTCTGTAAACAGTCCCATATGATGAGCTCTTGAGTCTGATATAAAGGTCTTCTTCAAAGTCTCCCAGGCATCAATAGCACAATCACAATTTTCAATAATGCTTCTGACTTCAGGCGATGTATTCAGATAAATTGTAGATAATGCAACTCGACTACGTGATTTAAAATCCTCCACTTGTTTTGAAGTTATTCCAGCATCAGCATCTTCAACAGGCAGTTTTTCTTTTTTACATATTATATTCCAGCAGTTTCTTTCAATTAAAATAAATTTAATGTCCTTGACCCACGTAATATAATTATTCATACGTAACTTTTCAATTGTGGGATTTAAACTCACTGCCATTTCAATTTCTTATCTTCAAACAACTAGAATGCCATAAAAACTATTATCAAAATTTTAAATGCTATGAGCTGACAACGAGCTCGTGGCCCATAACCACTTGATGTGAAAAAATCAATTTTCACATATGTTAAATTAGCAGAGTTAGCAGTGAAATATACGATAGTTGCTCAGCTCTAATAAACTATAAAAATGATAAATATGTATCGCATTCATTGAAGACAAATAAGTTTAACAAAAACAGTTTATTAAACTTGAAACAAAATGATGAGTAACATTAAATAAGCAGAAACAATAGTTGAATAAATACTTTGCTGACGAAAGGTTAAACACCTTTAAAATACTGCCATGTAGAGTTTAAATAGAAAACGACTTTTACATTGTGACATAACTAGATACACTAAACGTATCGTCGAAAATATCAAGTCACGGAAACGTAATTTACAATCATTATAAAACTAAACACTTTATAACTAAATTAAAATACCAGCTCATGACTTTGAGCTAAACTGAAAAAACATAAAAGGCTAAGAGCTTAAGAGCTTAAGAAACTAAGAGAGCGATTTCATATTCCTTACCTCCTTTTATAGAAACGAACGGATTCAAAGTGACAGCTACTTGATGCTGTACAATCGGCAACGCCTCCCATAACTATAGCAACATGACGCTACGAGTCTGCCGCCATCTATGGGCTAAGCAAAAAGACTCAGCAGTTGAAAAATACAATATCTCCGTGTTAGGTAGCGAAATGAACAATCCGTGAAAGGATTAAAACATATTTTCTTTAAGTTAATTTTTAAAAAATATGCTTTTAAATATGAGGTAAGTAGATTAAAGTTATTTCAAATGACTTAAACAAAATTATATTAATAAGAAATGTAACTTTTAACTAAAAGTAATTATCATTAAGCTTTTTATTTTTAATTTTAATATATCTTTAACTCAATGGCAGTATCAAATAGATAATAGCACTAAACGCTATAATTCATTTAATTAATAATTTAAACTTTAAAGATTATAAAGTAAATCATTTAAATTATATTTAAGTAGTGAATGAATTTAAATTTAAATTTGAGAATCAACACGAAAAGGGTACAAGTTTTACAACACTCCCACTGCCTGCGGCAGCGTATTCAGGCGCGCATGCTCCTTCATCTACCGTTTCCGACCCTCCTAATTATTTTAGACTTTAAAAAATACGCGCAGTCGTTCTCTCGGGCTTTTAAACCGAATAATACTAATTTGCAACATTTTATCTGAATTTCTTTATTTTTACCCCTGCGCCCGATCCCTTCCCGCCCTTCGTAATAATTCTGTATTTTCGAAAATATCCGCAATCGATTTATCGGGTCTCAAAACCTAACAACACTAATTTTCAGCGCTCTAACTCTTATTTATATATTTTTGCCCTTTCACCTCCCCTTCCCGTCTATCCTAATAATTTTACAAATCCAAAAACATACGCAATCGATTTGTAGGTATCAAAAACCTCCATGTACCAACTTAATAACTTTACAAATTCGAAAATATCCGCAATCGAGAAGTAAGTATCAAAAACATCTATGTACCAATTTTGAACGACTTAACTGTATTTTTATTTTTTGCCCCTCCGTCCACTCCTAATAACTTTACAAATTCGAAAATATCCGCATTCGATTTGTAGGTATCAAAAACCTTTATGTACCAATTTTGAACGGTCTAACTCTATTTTTATTTTTTGCCCCCCCTCTCCCCCCCCCACACACATTTCTGACCCTCCTAATAATTTTACACGTTCCAAAATATCTTCATTTGACTTGCAGGTCTCTAAAACCTATCTGTACCAATTTTGAATGGTCTAACTATATTTCTATTTTTAGGCCATACCCCTTTACCACCCCACCTGGGACGAATTTCTAAAATTAAAGAAATTAGTTTTTATGTATTTATGGGAGCTATATTTTAGAGCAAAAATATCTTACACATATATATTTTCTGTTTCCAATATAAAGGATTATTTCAAATCACGTTTTGCCCCCCTCTCCTCCCCTCTTTTGGGCTGAATTTCGAAAATTCCATAAATTAGTTTTTAGGTATTTGTGTTAGCTATATATTAGAGTAAAAATTTCACATATATCTGTTTTTCTGTTTGAGATATATAGAAGTATGTAAAACCACGTTTTGCGCATGTGAAATCACGTTTTGCCCCCCCCCCCTTGGGGACGAACTTCTAAAATTCCAGAAACTGGTTTTTAGAGAATTAAATTAGCTATATTTTAAAGCAAAAATTTTACGGATATCTGTTTTTTTCTTTGAGATATGAAGGTTTTTGTGAAATCACATTTTGCCCCCTACACCCCCTTGGGGGGCGAATTTCGCAAAATTGCTTCTTAGGGGGTGCTTACGCTATATGTCCTATAATCTGACCCAGTTCCGAGTCAGTGGCTCCAGTAGATTTTGCTGTGCGTTGATGAGTCAGTGAGTGAGTGAGTGGCAGTACTCTTTTATATGTATAGATATGAAGCTGGAAGTATTATTATTTCATAGCAGTAATTAACAGGAACTATTTTTAACTTGTCCATAAACATAAAATCCATTATCACTGCCACTTATCGAAGAAACGTGAAATTAGAGGTCTGCACGGGCCGAAATTTTCAGGCCTGGGCCCGGCGCGACCCGTTGGAAAAGTTTGCTTACCCGGCCCGGCCCGGTATGAATCGAAAAATTCGGCCCAGGCCCGGCCCGGCCCGACCCGTTTCTTTTTTGCTAGTGTACGGCCCGGCGCGGCCCGGACAAAAAGCGATAAAATCAGGCCCGAACCGGCCCGGCCCGATTCAAAAATGTGTGTAAAAAAAAAAAAATGCCTTTCTACGAAAAAGATTGTTAGTATGTGTTTTGCAGAGGTTTTATATAGTTAAGCAATGGAATGTTCATTAACAAAACTGCTGAATGTTTACAAGATATTTATATATAAACGGTATTTCATTATTACAGACGTACAGAAGGCACAAAGAGAGACAGAAAGCCAAATCGAAAATATTAGCTTTCCTCAAACAATATAGGAAGATATTTAAAATGGTTAATAGTACTAAAAATACACTTTCAACCACTTCCTGTTATAAACCATAATCTATCCAAATCTTTCATGTGATCCGGTAAACAAAACTTTAAGGCTAATCCAACCATATTCAATAGAAAAGATGTTTTTGCTAAAATTGATGCTACTTTCATCCAGTAACCCGGAGAAAAGAAAAAGAAACCTTAGAGGAAAAGTTACAGCGGAAGGATTTTTATAGCCTTCATACCACCTAAACACTACAGACCATAGAAAACAAAGCCTTATATACAGTAACGTATCTAATTTATTTTGTTTGTTACATGTACGCAAACTGGTAGTAACATGCATATTATTTTGAATTAGAAACTATCTAATATTACTTTAAATAAAATATATTAATTTCGAGACATGTTTAAAATATGTGCGGAAAATCAGATCGTGAACTGTCAAGCTGATACACAATTAAATTGTAGTTACAGACACCTTTTAACAAAATAAAATTTTATGTGACATGCCAGACTGTAAAATTATGTAAAATAAATGACTGAAAAAGTATTTTATCATATTCCTTTTTCGTTGATTAACGAGGAACTTAGAAAAAGATTCGGGCCGGGCCGGCTCGGGCTTAAAAATTCCTCCAGGCCCGGCCCGGCCCGAGCCTACAAAAATTTTTTAAGACCGAGCCCGGCCAGGCCCGAGAGCAAAATGAAAAATTCGGCCCGAAACCGGCCCGAGGGTCGGGCCGGGCTCGGGATCAGGCCTAAAGCCCGGCCCGTGCAGACCTCTACGTGAAATACTGCAAAATGGGCTCCTCATTTCGGGCAATCACCGCCCAGCGAGATTAACTTTTCTTAGTTTTCTTGAGGTAACTGTGAAATCTAGTTATCTTTATTACTTTGACGCAATGGTCTCTGAATATCTGAGTAATATCTGGTCTCTGAATATCTCTTGTAAAATTTCACCCGCTTTCTAATAAAGGGACTTTAATTGGAGACGGCTATAATCCTTTGAGAATTTTTCTCCAAAACGCAGCTCCAGCGCTTTTCTCCGAGCCTCGAAATCACACAGCTGTTCCTTCGAAATACTTTCCATTATGTCAGATGCGTCTTGATGCTTTTGCTAAATGGACTGTTTTGGCGATGGGGTCCAATCCATTAGCTTCAGCTACGATGGAAAGCAGGGTCTTATATACTTGCCAAGATGATCTGCCATTATAGTTGGATAGCTTTATTGATTTATGATTCGGTATTCTTTTATCTTTTATCATTCCATTCATTTTCCTGGAACATCGGTGCAAACTTTTCCTCCAGGCTCCAGATATTCTTTTCCATTTAATTTCTTAATCTTTCTTCAAACATCTTCTTAAATTTTCCTACCAATTCCCTGTTGCACTCCTTTTACTTTTTTCTCAAATCCTTCCACTGTTTTCTTAAATTTGCTTTCTACTCCTGAAAATCTTCCTTTCAGTAATTGATCAAAATGTTCTTTTACTTTACCTTCAAAACTCTCTTCTATCCTCATAACACTATTTTCTATCTTCATAACATTATCTTTCATCTTTATAACACTATCTTCTATCTTCATAACTGTATTGACTTTACGTTCTACCTCTTGAATCTTATCTCTCATAATGTAAAGTTTTTCTTCAATCATCATTTTCAGAGGTACAAAGTAACCCTTTACTGATGAAAGTACTTTCTTCATTTCGTATTGATTAAATCACACTTTTTCTTGAATGGACTTAATTTCTTCGCTTAAAGCATCTTTCATCTCTTTTTGCCCAGTTCCCATTTTTTCAACAAATACAGCTTCCATCCTTTCCTGCACTGGTTTCATATCTTTTATTTATTCGGTCAATTTAGTTTTTTTCCTGTACTGCTTTCATTTCTTTCATTTCTTCGGTCAGTCCGATTTTTAAATCGCTCATTTGGAAAGCCAAACCTTCGAGAAGTTTTTACATTTCTTGTTCCATACTTCTAGTTATGACCATTCCGCAGACCGTCCCACTCCCGACTTTGGCACTGTTGCATTCTCGGAATTCGTAAAATGTCTGGGATTAAAAAAAAAAAAAAAAAAAAAAAAAAAAAACTTGCAGATGCTTAAAAGTTTATTTAGAGAAGATTACAGAAGATTACAAGTCTGTCGAACAAGTATCAACTTCAGATTCACCAGAAAATACAGCTTAATTAATAGCTGACAGCATAAATATCACAGCATAAAATGCATATAAGTATTAGTACAAAACAATAGGCTGCAATCCAATAACAGAGATTTAGTCATGCAGAGCATTCTACTCCGCAATGTCTTGGCGATATACTAACTCGCAGTGGTCGGAACGGGATTACTTTTACAGCCTCCTTGAAACCCAGGATTTTCTTGTATTTTCTAAAATAATCGAGTTAGAACTTAGGTACCGAAATATTGGTAATAAGGATTTTCTCACCAAAGTACTCAAAAAGATCACCAAGGAGCATTAAAATCGCCAAACATGTCTCCAATGCCATTACCTGACCTGATGAAGCTTTTTAATGGTTAAAAAAAAAAAAAAAAAAAAAAAAAAAAAATGCGCTATTGTAACGCTAAAACAAGGTAAATATGCTGGAAATTAACATTTTAAAACCTGACAAAGTCTCTTTGCATGAAATTACATACAACTAAAAACTTCTATTTACAAATTCGTAACAATATATTTTAAGAATATATCTCCACATGACATCTCCTGGATATTTTATGGATGAAAGAACATCCATAAGGAGAATCTTTAGGATATGCTATGGGTAAGCGTGATGTTATGGTATTTCACCAGAGGTTTTTCCTGGTTCAAAAATTTGTTTGCTTGAAACAAATCTTGGAATTTTGTTAATATAATATATATGAAAGGGATAAAAAATAGTTAAATTTAAATAATTAAAACCCCATTTTAAAATCTAGAAATTGCTAATAATTTGTAAGTGCGCCGTTAAACTTTGTTTCACAGCAGAATACTTCATAACGCGAAAATCAGAAAAATGGAACAACTTTCAGAATAAAAAGTTCTGAGTAAGTGCAATCTTCCTTTTCTTGTGGTTAAGTAATGCGTGTTAATTAATCCTGGGAATCCAGGCCTGAGCTGGACTGTCAATCATAAAGTTAATAGCCAATGATTAAGCAGGTGTGGACTAAATATTCCCGCCGAAATAGACGGTATTTAAGCTGGGACACACGAGAAATCGTGGCTTTTTCCGATATTGATTTGCCTAATAAATCTACGTTAAATATTAATCTTATCATGTAACAGCTCGCTAACGAAACCCGCGGGCGCGATGGGGCGCCGCTACGGAGAAGGGCCGATTTTCGGCGTAGTTACGAGACATATGACGCTCAGGATGTCTAACTTTCAGGCCAAGACTGCATCTTGAACTTAATAAAGGATTATTAGTGAATCTGGACTCCTCATCCTTTCTAAGATGCTCACATGACTGGAATACCAACCCACTTAATATTACGGGACCCCGTTTAATGTTACGTATATATATATATATATATATATATATATATATACTTCTATGAATTATCACCTCTGTATGCACACAGATATTAATTCGAATTCCAAATCCTTCATATTTATTGGCATTTCCCGAGCATAGAACATGTACAACATCTAGTACACTGCATTTTGTTATGGATGTGTAGCACGCAATATATATATATATATGTAAATGTTACTGTAATTATTTCAGTCTAAATGTACCTTTAAAGTTTTTGCTATATATTTTTAACCGTATCTGTATATACAAAAGTATGCAATGATCCAATTCTTCTAAAAGACTCTATTTAAATATTTTGAATCGTCATTGAAATACTACTGAAAGCAGTAGATGCCAACTGACTGAATAACTTTTGTTATGGTTTTGTAACACAAACACTAACTAGTATGGTTAGTACTTGCGCCCATGGGATCTCTGCGCATGTGCAAGTCTGTAGAGTGCAGTGGTTAAATAGGGGTAATACCTCTTGTGGTCGAGAGATAAATAAGCCATAAGTGAACGCGGAATAACCAGATATTTATCAAATTCCAAGATGTTAGATAATTTGTCTCCTCTCTAAGCCTTTAGAATCGTCGTTTATGCTAAGTGCGGGAAACGTGGTCGAACAACAGCTTTAACAACGCTGAGGTTTAATATAACATTGATAAATCATTGTTTATACTTCTTTCATTAATTAATTTAAAACTACATTGTTTATAAAAGTTTTAGAATTTCCTATAAAAACTAGTATGTTGTGGCCACCACAAGACTTTCTTCTATATTTTCCTATACAAATTCACTCAATAACAATTTTAAAAAATTACAACTTTTTTTTTTCTAAGTTTTTTTTTTTTTTTTTTTTTTTTTGTTAAAAGTAAAAAAAAAAAAGTTGATAACTTTGTTTTAAATTATCACAGATTTATAGTTCAACCATTCGTTTTAAAGGTATTGACGAGACCTTTCGAAAGATACCTATCTTGAAAATTTACCCCCCCCCCGGGGGGTACTTCCCCCCCAGATGAAAAGCGATGCCCTCACATGCACAGAATTTTTTTTCCTAGTTAACTACTACTATTATCAATAATTCATATTAATTTTACAATCACAAGTTTAAAATAACTCTCATTATGCACATTTATACGAAATTTTGTCCTATACTGCCATGTTAAAAGTTTACAAAAAATGCGATCACGGCGCCACATGTTGAGCGATTGATCCCCAAATCTAATCAACACCAGTTCGTGTCAAGGTTCAAATAAATACGAAGTTTGGTTAAATTGCATTCATTGGTTCGTGAGATACAGTGGACACAAAATTCGTGATACACACACAGACAGACAGACAGACAGACAGACAGGCAGACCTTTTCTAAAAACTATCAATTCGTATTCAGGACATCCCAAAACGTGTAAATTCATCAATAAAAGAAGGTCTAAAATTTTCACGAATCCAATATATTTTTTATATTACATATAGAAGAAAGTAAAAAATGGACTTTTTTATAATAACTTATAGCGAATTGCTTCATAATAAATTTAAAACTCAATTTATTTTTCAAAATTATTTAAATAAATAATATAAATCCCGTCGCATGTGTACAGAAATGAAATTAATATTTGCTAACTTACATTTTGAAAGTAAAATTTCCTGAGGAAAAAATCCAAAACAAACATGAAGTTCCATAAAATTTATTTAGCATCTTGCTTTAATTTCTTAATCTGAAAAAAAAAAAAAAAAATCACGCTTTTTAGTTTCAATTAACGATCTTAATTAAATAAAATGTGGATTAAATTATCTCACATGAGTAAATAAACTGTCAAAAGTTTTGAAAGATTATGTGTCTGAAAAAATAAGTTGTAATGAATTTTTATTTATAAACTTTCTATTTTCTTTTATTATAATGTAAACTTGAGCCTGGAGACAGTTTAAATGTATGTCATTTTTTAAAGTCGACGATTTTCATTTAAAACGTATACCTTAGTAACTCCTAAGCACATATTAATTTTAAATATATACTCATCTTTTTAAATTTAATGTTAAAATTTATATTAATAATAATAATAAAAATCAATTTTTAATCGAAATTTTATCTTCCAATAATGGGTGTATTCAGCATTGCCAACCATACGATTATATATGCCAACATTTCTAGCTTTTAAATCAGGTCTCGCACAATTATACATTGATAGAAACATTGCATATTAAATTTTCCACGTTTAAATAATGTGAGATTGACCATAGAAAATATCTGTTATGAAGTCTCCCGTTTATATTGGGGATTGGAAACTATGTATACGATAAATATCGTACGGCTGGCAACGCTAGGTGGATTAAACAACTAAAAATGACTTTTCAAAATTAAATTAAAAAAATAATAATAACTAAAATTTCTGTCAAAGACAGAATTTAGTTTAGTACGAAGGACTAATAATTTCAATCCGTAAAATTTTTATTTTAATTTTTTATTTCCTCCTCCCCCCATTTTTTGACCGTAAAACTGGGCCACGTACTTTTTAAAATGACTGAAAGGAATTAAAATGAAGAGTTGCCACTTAAATTTCATGCTTTAGTTAATTTTAAAGAATCTAATTGTTGTGTCGAAAAACTGTTTGCACCCCTGTATTAAGAAAAAATCGCCCCTTTTTAATTAATTTTGAATTTGTAATTTAATTTTGAATTTGTAACAATATTGAGGCAGCTTCCTTGCCACAACAATGTAGATAAATATTACCAGTTGTAATTGCGTAACATTCCACTCTATGCCTGTGTTACAGAGCAATAGCTGATAACATTTCTCAACATGGTTGTAGAAAAAAAGGTTCCCTGAATAAAGTTGTGTATTCTTACATAAAATTTTTTACAGTGTATAGAGATTATAAATTATGTTCTGATTATAGTTCCTTCTTTTAATTCAGGTCTTTGGAGTGTGCTATTTCGCCATGGTTTCGAAACCTGTTATGACATTTTTTTAAATATTGTTTTTTATGTTTTTCTGTTGATTCTACCCACGGAAGAAAAAGCAGACATTAGGTGTACGCAAGAAGTATTTAAAAAAATGTTTTGTAAATATTTATTGCTTTAATTATTTTGATCTATATAAATCAGTGTTTTATCTATATTAATAAAATCAGACTTTTGCCTGTAAATTTGTCAGAATCAAAATATTTTGTGATATCTTCCCGTTTCACACACCATGAAAGCAGAAAATGACTTCAGAAAATTTTCCCTGTGTGTGTGTGTGTCATCGTGTCTGTATGTCGCTATTTTTGTCCGGATTTCACTCGAGAATGGCTTGGCGGAATTCAACTGTGCTGGACAGAAATTTAGACCTTTATCCAACTTAAAATAATATCTATCAACTTTTCGGAAATTCTCCCCCCGTTTTCCCCTGTGGCCCAAAAGACAAAAACACGTTTGTCCGGGTATCACTTGAGAACGGATAGACGGAATTCAACTGCGCTTGGCAGGAATTTAGGTCTTTGCCCAACTTAAAATGATATATATCAACTTTTCGGAATTTCCCCCCTTTCCCTTCTGGGGGCCAAAAGACAAAAACATGTTTATCCGGGTATCACTTGAGAACGTACTGACGGAATTCAACGGCACTTGGCAGGAAAATAGTTCTTTACTCGACTTAGAATTATATTTATCAACTTTTCCGAAATTCCGCCCCCGTTTCCCCCTGCGGGGTCAAAAGACAAAAACACATTTGTAAGCATAACTCGGCTCCTACTTCAGAATAAAGAAATTCCACATGGGGAGACTAGACATAAGTACAAATAAAACATTATCTGCGATTTAGGAATTTTCGATTTTTAAGGGAAGGAAGGGGGGAAATCAATTTTTGGTGAAAATTAAAAAAATTCCTGATTTGAGAAGAACTCTATCAAAATTAGAACAAAGATGTTGAAAAGAGTCTATGCGACTTTCTTAGGATATTTCCTAAAACACATTTTTAATTTTTCGTGATCTGCCATTTTTGGGGGGGGGGGGAGGAAAGGGGGGGTATGTGTTACAAAGGGCAAATTCGAGATACCCTTTTTAGCGCTAAATTTGTCCTGGGAAATTTATGAGATCTGCGGTCACGAAGTTTGGTGCTTAGATTGTTTATATGCATCCGGCATCTAAAGAAACGGAATTTATCGAAATACCCCCTTCCCCCCAGTGGGACAGGAAGCAAAAAAACCTTTATAAGCATAACTCGGCCCCAAATTACTTCATGGTGAAGAAATTGCACATGATGAGACTAGACTTGAGTATAAATAAAACATTATTTACGATTTTGGAATTCTTGCTTCTTAAAGGTGAGAGGGGAAAAGCCGTTTTTCGAGAGAGAAATTTCAGAAATTCCGGATTTTTTAGTAGAGCTCTAGTAAAGATGTTTCAATGGTATTGAAAATAGCCATGTGTCTTCTTTAGAATATTTCCAAAAACACGTTTTCAAATTTTGGAATTTTCGATTTTTTTTTGTGGGGGGGGGGGGGGGAAGTTGCAAATTCAAGACCCCCCCCTTTTAGCTCTAAATTTGTCTTGGGATCTGCAGTCACAAAATTTGGTGCGCAAATTGTTTATATGTATCCCACACTTATTGCAACGTGTTTTTACGAAATTCGCAATAAACACGCGTAAAAATACGTTATCCTGTTTGCATTCGCCTTACACTATCTTTCTAAAAGCGCTATTACACGAGCGACAAAATTTGCTTGAATCTACCGGCGTCACAGTACAACGCAATGGTTTCCCAATGTGTCGCCCGAAACAAGCAACTTTTTTCTGTTGCAGCAATTTTATCGCCGGTATTCGAGCGACATCGCGTCTATCAACCAATAAAATTCTGGGAGTGTGACGTCTTCTGACGTCAGTCCCTTCTCCCACACCTCATGCCTTCTTCCCTTCAGGAAGAAAGCATGCTTGGCGCGCGAATAATGATCTAGTAGGGCCATGGCGGGAGTCTCAAATAAATGTGAAATTTTTAATTTATCTCATCGTACATAAATACTTATATGTTTAATTCAAAATCTGTATTAAAATGTGATTGTATGTATTTATTCGATGTAGGTACTTTTCCGATTATTGTTATTATTTTATATTTCACAAAAAATTTCACAAAAGCAATTGTAGGATTATCCGTTTATATTTTATTTTATCCACGTTGTATTTTTTCTTTTGTAATAATTAGGATAAAAGTACTTTATGAATTACTTGCTTTGTTTTAGAACTTTGAGATATAGCAATTTATAATAAGCTTATGTTCTTTCTTTCACCTTCACATTTTGATAATTGTACTTTTTTTTTTTTCCTTACCATTTTTACGTGAAAACAGAATTCAATAACAAAATTAAACTTAGTACTCTTTATTTATTTATTTTCTGGAATGTCTTGTTTTCTGGAATAATTTGTTATATTAGATAATATTTTCATATCGTTTATGTTAATATTTTTCCAACTAAGCTTTATTAAAAAAATATTTATTAAAATATATAAAAAAGTGAGTGAATTAAATTGAAAGTAAATTATATAACACAGAAAAGATTTATTTTGTGTATATATAAATCCTACTTGCCCATCACCTTATTTATTTATTTATTTATTTATTTTTCTTTCAATGCGTTACCCTGATTTGTTATTAAATATTTTTTTACTTTTTAAAAAAAATAATAATAATAATAATAATATGTTAATTATTTTACTTATCTATAAAGCATATGCTGAACCATTTAATTGCATCCATGATATTGCTAATTTTTTGGTTAGGTAAAGGGAAGAAAAAAAAACGAACAATGATTGACTTTTAGAAAAAAATATATTCGTAATTTCAAGTCAAATTAGTAAATAAAATTATGTAATATTATTATTTTATTTATTTATTTATTTATTGCATTTTTGTTTTTTTTTTTTAATTTGAATTGCATTATAGTGAACTATTTGTTATATTGATAAATGTTTGTTTAATCTCTATAAAAAAAGCTGCTGCTGTTTGTTTAAAACTGCCATCATATCTCTAATATCAATAAATAAATAAAATAAAAAATTCTTAAAAAGTATAGATATCCGAGAATCTCATTGTCGAATATTTTTCATGAATACAATATAATTTTCTTATTTCTCTAAATATCTTCGTGGAATAATAAATATGATCTGACTGAACATAATTTAATACATATTTTACACTATTAAAATAAAAAAGAAAATAAGTTAAGAGCATGCAATACCTTTATTTAAAGTTCTTTAAATAGTAAAAATTTTAAACTTGATATATGTTCGAAAGTATAAAAAATATTATGTGGATGGAATACAATTTATGCATTTTTTATAGCATTTGAACAAATAAATAAATAAGTAAAAGAAAATAATTAAGCAATTACAATACTTTTATTAAAAAATTTTAAACAGTAACATTTTTAATAGTTTGAGTTTTAAAAATCACCGTCTAGACGGTGTAATGGTTATCGTCCCTGACTTCCACACGGTTGGGTCCGAGTTCGAATCCCGAAGAAGGCATGGATGGTGTTGTCCCTGATAGTGGTAGGGATCACCGCCTATTGGATGCCCTTCACAAATGGTCATCAATTCGGCAAACCCCCCCCACCTTTTTTTTTTTTTTTTTTTTTTTTTTTTTTTCCCGGCCAATGCTTAGTCGCAAGTGTCGCGCTATTAGGGGAAAAAAAGTTTTGAAAATCAGACAATGATACTAGCATATTTAAGGGTGATTTTATCCTTTCATTTAATACGTGTTTTTACAGCATTTGAAAAGATATAAAAGGACGGTAAAGGCCTTTAGCGTTTTTATTTCTTAAATTTTAATTATCATTTAAAAATTTTTAAATATTATTTATTCATTGATTGATTAATTTTATTTATTTATTGATAATTTATTCAGAAGGATTTGGTCACTTTTTAAAATTTATTTATTATTATTATTTTAAGCCATTTAATGTAAATCCAATAAAATATTTTTATTTTAATATAACATTCAAATATATTTTACTATGTTAAAAAGTTATTTTTATTTCAGTTTAGCAACCAACAAAAGTAATATTACTGTCATAGCATATATTTTGTATCAGATCTTTAAATTAGAGTTCATAGATTTGATGCAATTCATAATTATGTCTAATCAAAGAATGTACACGAAAGAAGAGAATCTGAGTGTTGCAAAAATATAAAAATCACGCTGACACACACAGCGATAAATGCGAGCATATGAATGTGTTTGAGAGAGTGACAAGTGAGTAATGCTTTCTTAGCAACCCTTCGTGTGGGGAGTGTCTGCATCGCCGCAATTTTTGTCGCTTCAAGGAATACCGTGTAATAACAGCTAAGACGGAAGGAGGCCACTCACCACTATGCAGCGGTTTTGTGCATTTTTAACCTTTAGAGAGGGGGTTCAAAGCCACTGTGGAGATTCAAAAGAGCCCGTCTCCAAAGGTTAAGCCTCCCCCGTTGTTTATTGCATAAGCAAACAACAACAACAACAAAAAAAAATAAAGAAAGAAAGAAAGAAAAGAAAAAATAAAAGAAAAAAAATCATTACAATGGTCACCAGAGCAGAGCTCTCCCGCGACAAAAGGCGACAAAGCTGCATGAAAGTGAAGAGGACCGGAGCCGAGTAGTAGTCTATTTACAAAGGTCTTACAGGTAATGTACAAATTTCACACAGTCTTTATACAAAGTTCACGCAGTCTTTATACCAAGCCCAAACACCTTATGAACAATGTTGGTTAATAGCAACATCATGCGCAGGATGATTGCTTCCCGAGAGCACTTCCATGGAATGCTGTAGCATCAGACATGACAAGTATTCGCCATGTAGGAGAGGAGGTAAAATTAAGGAAAGATAGAGAAATAATTTAGTTTGTTGAATTTGATAAATCTTGAAGAAAGGCATAGATGCGCTTTACTTTGAGCCGTAGGGGCTTTCTAGTTATTATATTGTTCAGCCAAGTTGCTGGTCTAGGGTTAGGGTTCCTTAAATGGTAAGGTATTGTAAGTTGACAGTAAAAGTAGTAATGTTGTGCAGTCCCCTCCTCGCCGCATGAGCATAAGGGTGATCGTTGGCAATGAAATCTGTGAAGGTATTTGGGGAAGGGGGCATGACCTGACAGAAAGGCAGAGATTTCCGGGGAGAGGTCCCAAATATTGAGTGAGACATTTAGTATTATCTCGTGAGTGTATCTCCCTTTTGGAGACACACTCCAGAGATCCTGCCAGTTGTTAATTAATTTTTGATTTAGGTGATATTTTATGTAGGAAGGGGGAGCTGGGGGTGAATAGGGTATGTCACTAGATTCTGTTGCTGATTTTGCAAGAGTGTCCGCTAGTTCATTTCCGACGATCCCCTTATGGGCAGAAACGTGTGCCAGGAAGATTTTTAGAATGATGAATTTTGGTGTGTGGTGATGAATAGGTGTACGCATTATGTACTTTGGTTAGATTTCGCAAAACTTCTAACTTAGCCCTGGGGAAGGGGAAGTAAGAAGCGGGTAAATTGCTGCCGAAGGGAATGTGGACTCGGAATCCTCACACTGCGAGCGGGAAAAACCTCTACGCAACACAGAGGAAACTTTAACTTCGGTGGCATGATATGGACTTTAATGATATGGAATTTTGACAACTCAATTAAATATAGTGCTCAGCGAAGCGGGCAAAGCCCGCTAGCTGTTTAATAATTTAAAAGACTGTTTTTATTGTTTATCATACCTACCATTTCATTTTATCATGCAAACTCATTTTAATTTATTCACTATATAATGGATTTGCATGCATATATTACATAGTTTAATTATTTTAATTTACCCCCCCCACACAGAATAGAAAATAATAATAGTTATAATAATAATAACAATATATTAATATATAATTTGAGCTTCAGACATATGTAGAAACTAGAAACGTGCTTCAATTATATTTACCAAGGTGAATTTACTCTAGAGGCTTTATGTAAAGCAACCGAAACACGATATCTTGTATATAATTAGTTCTGTCAAATTATACCATGATAGATATATGAGTCATATTGTAATAAAATTGACTCAAAGAAGTAATGGCTTTATACGTTAGTGTGATTAATGTAATTAGTGCAATTTATTAGTTTCATTTTTAATAAAGTGACTTCATTTATATAAATTAAACTATAAGAGAGTTAATTATGGAATTTGTAAATATATTTCTTTGATGTTTAAAATATCGTTACACTAAAAAAATATAATAACATATAAAACACTGAAGTATTTTTTTTTATTATTATTAATCATCATTCTGTATACAGTATGAAAGAAAACACATATTGACAACTTTATAAGAAATTATAGTTAAAATTAACAAATATTTCATTAAGTCTTTTGAAATTATCCTAATAACGCATTTGTTTCCTTAAATATTTAATATCTTTAATGTAAATAAAAACTTAATAATTAGAAATTAGTCAATTAAATTCTGTCAAAATTTTATTTGATTTAAAAGGTCAAAAATGTATTTATTTAATTAAATATTGATTAGATATATGCCAATTCACACACAGTTACTATTCAGATCTGGATATAAAGAAAAAATTAAAAATAGCAATGTTGTCATAAAAACTGTTAAAAACATTTAATACGTTAGAAAAAAATACAGAGAAGAAGATTTTTACAAAAGAAAAATCTATTAACATTAAATATATTTTTTAATTTAATACAAGTTAATCATATTCATATTTACCTACATATTTGTTCTAGAAGTAAATTTTAATAAAATGGTTTTGTAAATTTCTAAAACAGCTTTCAATGATTCTGTAAAATACAAATTTCTTCTCAATAAAGCTGGCATTCAAAAAGCATAGATGTTGGCAGCGATACAAAAACAATGCAAATTTCAACAGTCAAATTTCCCATTTTTCTAGAACAATTCACATCACTATATTTTACAATTATCTTTCTATACTTTTATTTTAGAAATTTAATAGGAAATGTTTAAGAATAGCTGACTATGTCAGTGCTTGCAGTTTGTGCGCAATTCCACCAAGAAATAATAGTAAAAAGAATAAAAAATGCTCAGAATAATAAAAAGTTCTTCCTAACCTTAAATTTTTTCAAATTGTATGATTCTGTCTTCAAGCTTTCTAATAAATTATCATTTGTATTTTTATTGTGTGATAATCACCTTAATTTTAGTTATTCCTTTTGTGTTCTTTTATGTTTTTGTTCCTCTTTTGTCAGTGAAAGCAAAATTAAGGACATCCCACCCCGTTTTTCGGCGGTAAACGAGGTGGGATGTCAATATGTCAGAGGTACCAATGTCCAAGAATATTCCAAAACGATGTAGTTAATATAAAGTATTATTAATAATAAATAGTGATGTTAAATAAGTCTCACACAAAAAGTGACTGTTTTCGCAATTAAATTTTTTTCTGTTAAGTTTTGAATATATATATGTATTCGCATGTTTGAGAAACATTAGCGAATTTCATTATTAAACAAGAAAACGACTTGAATTCAGCATTTACATTTTTTACTAAAGCTGCTTTTGTATGCTTTGATTTTATGTTTTATTTGTAACTCAACTAAAAAATGTACAGATATTTATAAAATTATATTCAACAACATATCCGTATAGCTTTTTAAACAAGCTCCGACGGTACAAATTAATTACTTATCTAACTTCACATATTTGTTTAATATTATATACTTTTATATACTCCTTCCCATATAATATGTAAATAAAAATTTCATGAACCAAATCAATTGGTGAATCGAAGGTAAAAAAAAAAAAAAAAAAAAAAAAAAAAAAGATAAAAAAAAAAGTGATTTAAAAAAAAGAACGGTATGTTCGATAAATTCAGTTGATATTAATGTACAATCATATGTTACACATAAGCAATATGCTATAATATGAAAATAATGCGGTATAATTTCTAAATAGCATGTTGCAATTAACAGGAAAAAGGATATTCTGGTGTGTAGTAATCACACGACTTCCATTACCCACTACTATACACATTTTATACTCTTTTTTGGAAATTGTCTGAGCAGAAGACAATAAAGTGATTTAAGTTAGAGCCGTTTTTTACCCCGCCCCCCCTTTCCGATGTCTATAACTGACCAAACTAAGCAGGATGCCTGTGAATTTTGCAGGAGTAACCAAGTAATATATGCGAAAGGACATCTATATAGGTGTTAATGTATCACATTTGAAGAAAATCATTGGAAGCATTTTTGAGATACCGACTTGTTTCACCAAAACTTGGCAAAACCCATCTGCCCACCGGAAACTAACAATTACATACTACTGGTTAATTTTGTAACTACAATCGCGATACAGACGGACGTGAAAAACTGTGTGATTTTTAGCATCTAAATTTCGCATACGATTTGGAAACAATGGTATCTAAGAGATATATTAGTATCTAAAGATAATGCTTGTATAATAATTTAGTAAAAAATAATTTTTTTAAAGAAATTTCAAACGAAAAATTTACAAAAATTTAACTTTTTTTATTATTTAAGTAATTCATCCTGAATTCATTTATTATCATTTAAATAAATTTCCAATACGCCTTTTCATGCATTATACTTTTGTAGTACAGTCGGTAACAAAAGTCTCCGAACACTAGCAAAAATTCCTATGCAAAAAAAGTGCACTTAATACAGTTTTGTTAAATAAATCCTTGTCGAATCCTGTTCTTAGTCAGTGTAAGAGCATGATTCGATAAGGATTTATTTAACAAAACTGTATTAAGTGTACCTTTTTAACATAGGAATTTTTGCTAGTGTTCGGAGACTTTTGTTACCGACTGTACAAAAAACTCCCTTTAGACTGCAATGCATCGCCACTGATAAAAAAAGAACTTATACGTTTTTTCTTTCTTTTATATATAGAAGAGATTAGGTATTATTGAATAGTCGGGAAACACGGAATACCGAGGTTTCGGCTCTGATTGGTGCTGCTATCTCGTCAAAATACCATAAATTACTCAAGAAGGATACCCATGAAGCAATACAGCAAGAAGCGACTGCTTGTTGTTGTCGTACCATTCTCAACCCAAGCAGCACCGAAACGTTCTCTGAACGTTCAAAAATTGTTCTGCAAACACGTTCTAAGAACGTTCCCTTTGAACGTGCTATAGACGTCTATTTGTCCATCTTGAAGCCGTACAATAGTACGGTTCAGGGAACGTTCAGTGAACGTGTAGCTATCACCATCGGTGTTATAGAAGCGTTCAGAGAACGTTCTAGATGTACGGTCTCAGAACGTTCTAAACGTTTTTAGAACGTTTTCAAAACGTTATACACATTTTCAGAACGTTCTAGAAAACGTACTGTAAACGTTCTAAAATAGTGCAATTAAAAAAAAAAAAAAAAAAAAAAAAAAAAAATGGCACCCCACTACTTTTTTTTTTTTTTTCAATTCAAATAATGTTTCAGAAATTTTAACATACTTACTATTCCTTTAATTTCAACGTATATGCATGAAAAATTCCATATTCTACGACAGTAATTCCCAAAAAGTGTCATAACGTCGCTATATCCCTTAAAATATATCTTATATTTTTGCATTAAAAAAAAATATATATATTTATTTCCCCTAATCTGAAGAAAATGAAGATATAGTATTCATTACAAAACTTTGAATAAACACCATAAAATGCAAGAACTCGCAACAATTGTTTCGTGTCAAAAGAAGACACAACTTTTCTTCAGGCGAACAATGTAGACATGAGAGCTGCAAACAAGCACGTTGAGTAAATTGAATGTGTTGCCGCTTTGTTTGTAACAGTTGCATTTTCTTGAATTTTATGGTGTTTATTCAAAGTCTTGTAATCAAAACTATTACGTCATTATCTTCAGATTAGGAAAAAAGAATCTTTTTTTTTTTAAATGCAAAAATTTAAGGAATTTTTTAAGGGATGTAGAGATGTTATGACACTTTTTGGGAATTACTGTCATAGAATATGGAATTTTTCATGCATATACGTTGAAATTAAAGGAATAGTAAGTATGTTAAAATTTCTGAAACATTATTTGAATTAATAAAAAAAGTAGTTCATATCCCTGTTGTTGTTTGTATCATTATTCTTCATCTGCTATGCACAACTAAACTCTTGAATTATTTTGCTTGTTTTAATCCTTGTGACTCCAAATGCATCATTCTGTGAGTAATTTTAGTAAATTACTGTTTTAGTATTATACAATTTTACATAAATGCATTGAAATATAATATTATTATGTATATTAAAATTTCTCGAAATCTATTTAAATTTACAATAATAACAAAAATTTTTAATTTAATTTAAAAAAAATATTTTTACGGTTTTCCTAATAAAAGTTTTATTTTTCCACCGTTTGTACATTATTTTAGTTTAGCCATAGAATCTAGTCTGTGTATTAATTTTTAGATTCATTGATAAGTTAAAATTTTAAAGATTTTTTTATTTATATACTGAAGTTTGTTGGAAAGTTTTTTCATTTAAAAATGAAAATATTTTTAAAACATTAACTTATGAATGTATACACAAATTAATACCTAGAAGTATTTAGACTCTATTTCCAAACTATAATAATACATAATCGATGGAAAAATAAAACAAAACTTTGTTAAGAGGAACATCTAAAATATTTTCAAAAAATTAAAACTAAAAATTTTATTATTATTGTAAATTTAAATAGATTTTGAGAAATTTTAATAAACTTAATGATATTATATTTCAAAGCATATAGAATGCAAAACTGTATTTAAATAATTTATTTAGAGTTTAAAAATTTTCCATACATATGCATTGATATACAACAATATAAATAAAGTTTTCTCCAAAACTACTTAAATTTAAAAATAACAAATTTCAATTTTTTTTTTTTTTGAAATTTTTTTAAAAATCTCTTTCTAACTAATTTTTATTATTTTCACCTGATTTTATATTACTGCAATGTAACAATAAATTCTAAATATATATGAGAAAAAAAATAAATAAATAAAGCGCAGATTATTTTAAAGCGCAGTGCTTTTCTTTGGGTGTGGATTCAATAATTTGTTAATGTTTTAAAAACACTTTTAAGCTTGAATGCTAAAACTTAAACTTCAGCTCTCAAACATAAAAATATTTATAAGAAATTAACTAATCATTCTACTAAAATATATCGTTAAACAATAGTAATATGAAACCAGCAAAAAACAAATTAAAATGGAACATTTTAAAAAATTTCAAAAATAATAATAATAAAAATATTTTGAATTTACTTTTAAAAATTTAAATAATTTCGGAGAAGTTTAAGCTCACATAATATTGTTATATTTCGATGCACATATTTATAAAATTTGTAATTCTTAAAATAGCTAAAATTGTAATATGTAAAATGAAATTAAACTTATCTTTTATCTGTAGATTTACTTCGTCTAGCAGCAAATCTTAACTGAATAAAATATGAAATTAAGCAGATGGTATCATTAAACGACTCATTACTACTACTGTCTTCGCGCTTCGCACTTGTTTTGATTTTTGAAAATACATCCGGCTGGCAACCATACGAAAACTGAACGGTTGGCGAGATTCTGTAAAACATACGATTATTATTTTAATTCTATTATTAAAAAGAAATTATTTTATTTTTATTCTATGTATTATTATTTTTTTTAAAGGTTTTTAAAGTAAAATTTTGAAATTCGATCGTAGCTAAAATAGTAAATCCTTGTTTCAGAATGCCTATGTTACTTCAAATAAATTGCGTTGTTATTTTAGTTAAAAAAAAAAAAAACTAATCATCAAAACCAGGGCCTGTTTACCGAATAGGCCCGTGAAGCCCGGGCTTACTCAAGAATTTACAAGGGGGTCCCCCCAAAACTCACTTTTTAAAATATTTTTTTTAATAATTTTTTGTCCAAGATTTTTTTTATTTTTTATTTTATATACGAAACTTTTATCTAAACTGCGAAACTCACTAGGCAGTCTTGTGTTTGTCTATAAAAAAGTATTTTAAATGACATATTATTTTCTATTTATTTATTTATTTTGCATTCATATTAAATGCATTTTATGTTTTCTAAATCTAAAGTCCATAACTATAGTTTGAAATGAAAAAAGTTTTGATTTGAATAAAATTTAAGGACTTAATGTTTGATATTGTCTAAAATTATCTGCAGCATCCACTACCATTTTGTTATCAGGGTGCTTTATATTTCTTTTTAATTGACAAAGTATCTACTATATTATTAGGTATTATGTAATTACATGAGATTTGTGTGTATTCGAATGCCATTTCCTTTCTGCACTGTGTCAAATTAATATAGAATTAGCATTATAGCATTATATGTTAAATAATTAGTGTTCTGACATCATTTGCATAAAAATTAGACTAGATATGAACTTATGCTTCTTTTTTTTTTTTTTTTTTTTTAAATTTTATGGTGAATAGTCACATTTTTTAAGCTTGCATAAAAATCTGTAGATATAACAAAGAATATAGATGATTTGTATAGAACTAGGGGGTGCCCCTGAATGACACCTCTCTTACCTCGTTTTTCAGTCTTAAACGGGCCCTGATCAAAGTAAAATGAAATAAAAATTGCATAGAAAAATTACAATCACAATGAAAAAAAAAGAAACACAATAAAATTTTATATTTATTACTTTTTGTTTTGTTTTTGCTCTTTAATTGAAGAAACTGCTTAAACGGTATGAAACATAAACTATTGTATTATGTAATTTGAAAACAATATATATATATATTATTCAAATATTACAGCAATTATGCATGTTTTATTAATTTTAAAAATGTTGCAATTCGCATAAATTATAAAACACTTTTCAAGTAATTTTTACCTTTATATTAATCTCAAGTGAAATTTACCTCAGTAATGACACATCAATTCTGTATATCGTTTTAATTAAGAAGGAAGAAATCCCATAAAATCTAGTTTTAGATCATTTATTTTATTTTATTTTTCTAAAAATGAAAGCATAAAATAGATTTTTTTTTAATTTATTATTGTGTATCTTTGTATATCGTTTAAAATTTGCATACGTCCTATATTACTATACTTTAAAAAGAAAGAAAGAAAAGGTATAAAAAAGAAGACAAAAGTCGAAAAGAATTTGACACACTGAAAATTTACTTTGCGTGAGTTCGACTTATATAGGGCATGAAAATGATTTCGGATCCCTATAAACCTATTATTAATACTGATCATATTCTACAGGAAACACAGTATTTTACATCTAAATAAAGTATGTTAATTTTGCTGTGATGTGAAGATTATACAACTTTTCAAATATGTTTTAAAGAAAAAAACATCCCATAGACTCTATTTCCTGAGATCCTGTACGTAAACGAAAACTACTTTTTTTTTTTTTTCTTTTAATAAAGAATGCACCACAGTAAAGCTGAATAATATATCAGAGATGTTCTAAAATAATTAACTGAATTAGAGAACGGAAAGATAGATACACAATGGAACCAATAATATAATATTTTAAAATTTGCCGGAAAATGTTCTTAAAAAAAGTCTTATGTATTGATAAATAAACACACACACACATACATGAGAGATCCTACTGCGGAGATTTTAATATATTTATTTTTGGATAGTAATTGTCCCTCTAGTTTATTCCAAAGTATACAAAAAATTTCTGTAAGAAAAAAGTGGGACATAAAACATCAATAAATATACATAATACATAATAATATTTAATTATTCATCCACATGTGTCTTTAATTTTTTAATTATTAAATTTAATAATTAGTATTTGATCGGTTTAAGATTTAAAATATGAGTTTTAATTTTAAAACAAAAATTATCAGAAATTAAGCATTATTCAAATATGTTAGCTCTCCCAGGAAAGTTGAACAATATTTATGATTTCGATTTGTCTGTCTGTCTGTCTTTCTTGAGTATTTTTAGAATACCTTGAATGTGATTTTGTGTTAGCTATGACACTGTTATTTAGCTCACTATGTCATGTTCTTTATTGAAAATAGTATGAAAGCACAGTTTTTTTTTTTTTTTTTTTTTTTTTTTTTTTTTTTTAATACAAGGATTTGCAAAAAGAATTCGGATAGATTACAGTCTATGACGATTATTTATTTAAAGCGTATTATAATATTTTGAATCAGCACAAAAACAAACGGAATAAACATATATTATTTAAATTCACAAAAGCATTTTCTCTATAGATTATGCTACTGTTAGCAACGATTTGCATATTTGGCCACAAAGAGGTGTAATGGAAAATGCTAGAAATGCATTTTCAGTTGAGTTATGCATTTTTCAAAATTTCAAATAAAGTTAAGATTAATTAATAATCTTTGTTCGTCTGCCTGCGTTCACATTTCCATAAATAATTTAAATAATCTTTGAAATCAATATGTATCATTCAGGTTCTATAGCTAAAGTATAAAATATTTCTTACAAAAAATCTTCCACCTGATACAACTAATTTGTGTATAAAAATAAAAAATAATTCGAATAAACATTGGTCTAAAAAGAGGCGTTTTAATTAATTAAATTTCAGCGTTTTTATGCTACAGTAATCATAGCGAATTTAATATACATATTCCTGATTAAATAAATGAAAATAGCAAGATTAACAGTAATAATTCATTTAAAGAGCCACATAAAATATGTGGATTCATTGGAAAATTGTTGATGTGCATTTGCATGTTCCTATGCGTTTTTTAAATAGGCATCCAAATAAACAGTTATAATTAAAAAAATGGGGGGAGGCTTTAATTCTTTTATATTATTAACAATGTAATTATGTAAAAACAAAGGAGAAAATCGCCACAAAGAGCGAAACACACGCCTAAGTTATAAACCACTGCCATCCGCATAGCATACGCAGATGTTTGTGGCTGCTGATAATGCAAATAGTATTATATTTATTCAACTCAAGCTTCCTTTTAAAAGCAAGGATTTATACATTCAAAAATTAAACCGTTATATATATATATATATATATATATATATATATATATATATATATATATATATATATATATATAAAGTATATATATTAAGGTTTTTATGTACATTTAAAACAATAGTAAATCTAAAAAAAATAATGGATAATTAATTTGTAGATACAAGTAATATATAATATTTAACATGTATCTCGATACTTTAACAACTTTTAAATCACAAAATATTTCAGAATTAAATATATAATATATATATATAATTACATCAAACTATTTTTTCTGATTTTTTATGAGCAAATATAATGTAGTGAGAAAAAAAAATCATAGTGTCAATTTTTTTAAAATAATTTAAATAATAATAATAATAAATCTATTGTGTAACAACAATCCGACTTCAATTACCCACAACTACACATATTATATACTGCTTTTGGATATAGTGTGGTCAAGAGACATAAAATTGATAGGCATTAAACATCTAACAATTTTTGAACAAATTGTCCTTACTTAAGACTTAAGAGCAATCTAATATATACGTATATCTAACAACTTCTCGTTTTTTCTCTCTCTCTCTCTCTCTCTCTCTCTCTCTCTCTCTTTTTTTTTTTTATTTACACCATTTTCTCTGAGTAAAAATTTTCACCTTATTTAATCATTAAAACTTTATAGGAAATGTATGAAAAATTCCTATAAAATATTTCCGGTCAAAAAAAAAAAAAAAAAAAAAAAGAAGAAGTACAAATTGGCAGCTATACATACGGCGTTAAAAACACACAAATAAAGTTTATAAATCGAATTTAAAGAAATCGATAAAACTATTTTTTAAACACCAATTTCTGACCTACCTAATCCTGATGCCTAACAATTTTCCAGTAGTAACTAGAAATTACGAACGAAAAAACATGTAAAAATTGGGATATGTTGCAAATTTGAAGAAAATCATTAGAGCCGTCTTTGAGATAGAATTTTATTCTCGCTTACGGTTTTACCTAAATTTGGTAAATTAACCGCGTTATCGTAAACCTAAAATCACATACAAATGGACGTCTAGATGGAAGTTAGAATGACGAGTCAGAAGAAAATCCACAGAGCCGTTTTTATGCACTTGCGAGACTTTTTAAACAATATTATTCAATTATAAATTTTTATATTAATATTATATTTAATATTAACATTTTATGAAACAAAAAAATAATACAACTCAAAAATTATCTGAAAATTAGTTTTACATCATTCAAGAATATAAAACAGAAATTTTATTGCAAATATCAGATAAACAAAATTTAAAATTATGTTAAAAAACCAGTCCACCTCATCTCTTTTATTTTCCAACCAATATTATTTTTAAACGTATCAAGAAATTCAAGTTCTTTTTTTTTTTTTTTTTTTTTTTTTTCAAATTTTTTTATACATTATAAGTGGAAATGAATCGCTTTGTTATAACTGAGCCATTTTCAATTTCAGTGTATAAATTTGTTTATTATTTATCCTCTATTTTTTGTAAGTTCACGTGCTGAACAATATGTCAAAGAAAAAAAGAGTTAAATGAATTTAATGCTTTTAATTTTTATGTAAAATATGAGCGCGTGCTATCTTCAAAATTTGTTAAAATGTAAAGATTATGTGATGCGTGTGGCATCGACAGTTTTGTTTTTTAATTCAAGAAATAGAACAGAATAAAGTTAGCAACGATGTTAGTTGCATTTTTTCATATAGTTTGAGTTCTTAATTTTAGTGAACTACTTTTTACCGTAGGAATAATTTTCTTATGTTTAATGTTATAGGGAATTATTATATGAGCATAAAAGATGCTACTTTAATAATTTTAAAGTGTAAATAAGTAGTCTTGGCGTCCGCCTTTATACAGTTTAATTTAGTAAGAGAAAAGCTAGGAATTTGCGGTGCTTATTCCGTTGCTTTACATAAAAGTATTGGAGTCCATAGCGACAGGACCGTTCAAGTGAAGTAAAATTATTTTGATTATATTAAGATTAAAAAGATGTTTAAAACCGTTAAAGGGTTTAAAAAAGAAGATTTGAAGTGGGTAGCCGAAGAGATTGGAGAGACTTTGCCTTCGACGTTCACAATAGCAAGCTTAAAGGAGCTGATTTTAAATAGTAAAGAGTATGAAAAGGATCCTGACTTTGTTCAGGATATCTTAGAAAATGTTATAGCGGAAAGAAAATTGAAAGAAGAAAAACAAGCTTTGAAAGAAGAAAAACAAGAACAAGCTTTGAAAGAAGAAAAACAAGCTCTGAAAGAAGAAAAACAAGCTGAAAAAGAAAAAGAACTTGAGAAGTTAAAGCTAGAAAAAGAAGCTGAGGCATTAAAGCTGGAAAAAGAAGCAGAACTGGAGAAAGAGAAATTAAGATTGAATCATGATTTAGAATTGGCGAGAATACAATCATCTGGGCAAATTCAAACTGATGCTATTTTAAGTAATTATGAAAATAGTACTATGAGACGAAAATTTACTTTACCTAAGCTGGAATTCAGGAAATTTGGCGGAGAAATTAAGGATTGGTTGCCTTTTTGGAGCCAATTTGAACAAATCGATAAAGATGATGAAATTGCCCCAGAGGACAAGTTCCAGTATTTAGTACAAGCAACAATCGCTGGTTCACGCGCAAGAGAAGTTGTTGAAAGTTTCCCGCCAACTGGCGCCAATTATTCAAAGGCAGTGGAAAGTTTAAAGGCTCGTTTTGGCAGGGAAGATATTCTAGTAGAAGTGTATGTACGAGAGTTATTGAAATTGATAATATCTGTGCAAACAAAAGGTAGATTTGCATTAACTTCATTATATGATAAGCTTGAGTCATATTTACGGGCGCTAGAAACATTAGGTGTTACCACTGATAAATATGCCTCCATTCTATACCCTATGGTTGAGTCTTGTTTCCCAGCAGACTTTTTGAAGGCCTGGAATCGCTCGAATCTCTCTTCTTCTAATACGGATGCTAAAGGAAGGTTGAATAATTTGATGCATTTTTTGAAAACGGAAGTAGAAGGTGAAGAGAGAATATCTTTAGCTGTAGCGGGCTTCGGTTTGACAAAGCGTGAAGATAATAAATATTCTAAAAGGAAAAACGGTGCAAGTGCAGACTATATGCGAAATAAGATATCGACAGCTGCAGGTTTATTAACAACGTCTTCTGCTTTAGATTTCAAAAGAGTATGCATTTTTTGCCAAGGCAAACATTTGAGCTCTGAATGCTTTTCAGCTCGAAAATTGAGTTTATCTGAGATACAAAAGATTATAAAGGATAAAAATTGCTGCTTCGCTTGTTTGTTACCTAATCATACAGCTAAAAAATGTCGAGCAGTTTTAAGATGCATTATCTGTTCTAAGAAGCATGTGCCTTTGATGTGCGATTTGCGTGATTCTCAAGGTAAAACTGCACAAGAAAAGGTTGAAGAAAATTCAGTCAGCAGTGAAGTAAACATGGCAAATTTTAATAAGCAAAGTGCTAAAGTATTCCTTCAAACCTTAAAAGTGAAACTCATCTCCGAAAACAAGCAAAAAACAGTTCGTTTATTGTTAGATTCAGCATCCCAAAAATCTTATATTTTGAAAAGTATAGCAGAAGAGATGAATTATACTCCCATTCGTCAAGAAAAAATGATGCATTCATTGTTTGGCGGAGTTACAACAAAGGAATGCCAACATAATTGTTATAGAATAAAGGTTAAGGATATGAAGGAGAAGTTCACCTGTAATTTTGAAGTGATGGATCAAATTACTATATGTGAAAACATTCAACCGGTCACTAATGGTCCGTGGATTAAAGAGTTGAAAGAATATGGAATCGAATTATCTGATGTAAGTCATTGCCGTGAAGTTATCGAAATATTGATTGGGGCTGATATTATGGGAAAGATGTTAACTGGCAAAAGAAAAGTATTGACATCTGGTCTTGTTGCCATAGAAACATACCTTGGTTGGACATTGATGGGCAAAGCGCCTCACACCGAGGTCTCAACAGATAATTTAGCAATGATGGTGACGTCTTTGTTCGTAAATGAAGCTGATATCTCAAACTTATGGAGATTGGACTTGATCGGAATAACAGATACTATAGAAAAGAAATCTAAAATTGAGATTGACCGTCAAACAAAGGAACATTTCTTAGAGACAGTAAAAATTAACAAGGATGGTCGTTACGAAATTTGTCTTCCTTGGGCTGACGACACATCTGCATTACCAGATAACTTGAGTTTGGCTGTAAGACGTTTGGAAAGTACAACTTCTAAGTTATTATCTAAGAACATGTACGGAAAATATGAAAATATATTTATGGACTGGTTGAATGAGGGGATCATAGAAGAAGTTCCTGCTACCAAAGTGAACTCTTATGGTAATTATTTACCTCATCACCCAGTTATTAAAGAGACCAGTACTACAACACCTATCCGTCCGGTTTTCGACGCTTCAGCAAAGTTGGCTAACTATCCATCTTTAAATCAGTGTCTGCAGTGTGGCCCAAATTTGATTGAGCTTATCCCAGATATTCTTCTACGTTTCAGAGAAAGAAAATTTGGTGTAACCGCTGATATTAGAAAAGCGTTTCTTCAAATTAGCATTTGTGAAAAGGATAGAGATTTCCTACGATTTCTATGGTGGAAAGATCTAAAAGAGAAGAAACTTAAAGTATTTAGGCATGCACGAGTCGTTTTCGGTGTAAAGTGTAGCCCTTTTCTTTTATCATCAGTAATTGAATATCACATCAAAAATAGTGCCAGTTTTGAGGAAAATTTCAAGCAAAGGCTTTTGCATAGTTTCTATGTAGACAATGTCGCCACTAGTGTGCACAGTGAAGAAGATCTAAAGAAATTTATCTCGGACTCAAAGAAAATAATGGCAAATGGTGGTTTTGATTTAAGACAGTGGGAATACACTGGTGACCACGATGAAACGTCGAACCAGAAGGAAACTCAAGTATTGGGTCTGATTTGGGATAAGGTTTCCGATACATTAAAAGTCAACATGAAATGGCTAAACGATTTCAACACAGAAAGGATTACCAAGCGATGTATGTTATCGGCAGTTCATAAAATTTTTGATCCTTTTGGTTTTACTGCTCCGGTGATGCTTTATCCTAAATTGATGTTACAGAAAGCTTGGAAATTAGGAATTAATTGGGATGACGAAATAACTGGTGAATTACAAAAAGAATTCCTATTATGGTTCCAAGAACTTAAATATTTAAACGATGTTAAGATACCAAGACATATCCAGATCACTCCAGAAAACTTACATGCATGCACAATTCATACTTTCGTTGATGGAAGTAAAGATGCTTACGCAGCAGTAGTATTCTTGAGGATAGAAAAGGAAGATCAAGGGGAAATAATTCTGCTTGCTGCCAAGTCCCGAGTTGCGCCTTTAAAGAATACGACTGTACCAAGGATGGAGCTATTAGCAGCTACTATTGGCGCTCGTTTGGCGAAAACTGTTGTGGATGCTTTGGGTTGGCAGGAAATGAAGAGATATTACTGGAGCGATTCCTCAACAGTGCTTGCTTGGATATCAAGAAATGAGAGCTGGTCTGTGTTTGTCCGAAATCGGGTTCAAGAGATTCAGAAATTAAGCAGTCCTTCATCATGGAAACATATACCAAGTGAGAAGAATCCAGCAGACTTGCCGTCTAGAGGCTGTAAGGCTAAGCAATTAGCTTTAATCAGATGGTGGGAGGGCCCACATTGGATGAAAGATTCAGCAGAATTTAGAAACCACATGAACACTTCCGATGAAGATTGGAATGAGGAAGAAATTCAGAAAGAAAGGTCAAAGTCTACTTGTATGTTGACGAAACCTGAATTTCCATCCAACAATAACTGGTATTACCGCTACTTTTCAAGTTATGAAAAAATCATACGTTTAGTTGCTTGGATTCTTCGCTTTAAGCATAATTGTTTAAATCCTGATAAGAAGAGTAAAGGCGAATTGACGGCTACTGAATTTCGGGAAGCTGAGATAAAAACTCTACGTATGGTTCAAAAAGAATCTTTCTCTTCGGAAAGTGATGAAAGATTGAAGACATTACAAACCTGTAAGGATGAGCAAGATGTCATTCGTTTGAAAACTAAAATAACTTACAGGAAAGATAGTGAAGATTTTCTCCATCCCATAATTCTCCCTTCAAGGCATGAAGTTGTTAAGCGACTTATTTTTTATATTCATGTAAAGAACTGTCATGCGGGGTTACAAATCCTCTTAAATTTGCTTAGAGAAAGGTATTGGATCCTCAACGGAAGAAAGAGTGTAAAGCTTGTGTTAGCCAGCTGTGTGATTTGTAAAAGGTTTAATTCAAGGGCTTTATGGACATCTAGTGCTCCTCTACCTGAAAACCGAGTAAAAGATTCTGCCGTATTTCAAGTTACAGGCATAGATATGGCTGGTCCTTTGTATCTTAAGAACGATAAGAAGAGTTGGATTTTGATTTTCACATGTGCTATATATAGAGCTGTTCATCTAGAGCTAGTGACCTCTGCTTCCACAGATGCATTTTTGATGGGTTTGAGAAGATTTGTGGCTCGCAGAGGAAGATGCTCTGTTATCTACTGTGATAACGGAACAAATTTTGTTGGCGCAGCTAATTTATTGAGAAGCTTAGATTGGCAATGTATACAAGAATATGGGTCTGTCAACTGCATAGACTGGAAGTTTAACCCGCCAACGGCGGCGTGGTGGGGTGGCTTCTGGGAGAGGCTGATTAGGGTAATAAAAGATCTTCTTAAAAGAGTCTTAGGACGCGCCTGTCTTACGTACGAAGAAATGACAACTCTTTTAGCTGATGTTGAAAGTGTAGTGAATTCAAGGCCTCTAACATACCTTTCTGATGATGCGACTGTAAAGCCTATCTCCCCATCTATGTTTCTTCAAGATGTTCACGAAATTCAGCTTCCAGATGTTGATGCAGTTGAACAAAATTCTTTATCAAAGAGGCTCAGATACAGGCAGTCCCTACTCAGAGCTTTGAGAGATCGATTCAGATCCGAATATTTGGGTGCTCTCATACAGCGAGCAAATAGAAAACAGCCAGAAAAGGGTATCGCTGTCGGAGATATTGTATTAATTGGATCTGACAACAAGAAACGAATCCACTGGCCACTAGGCCGTATCACAGAACTTATGCCTGGCAAAGATAAGAAAGTTCGACTTGTAAAGGTTCAAACTTCGCAACATGAACTTTTACGACCTATTCAAAGATTATATCCTTTAGAAGTAACATCATCAAATAATAGTTCAAAACTGAAAGAAGCATACCATTCAAAGGAAACCTCTGCTCAAACTGTTAAACCCGTTGTAACTTCAGAAGAGGAACCAGTCAGATATAGCAAAGCGGGAAGGAGAATTAAAGTCCCTGAAAGACTAATGTATTGAGAACTACACCTGCAACATTTGGTTTTGATTATAACCTATAATCAAAAGGTGGGAGGATGTTATAACTGAGCCATTTTCAATTTCAGTGTATAAATTTGTTTATTATTTATCCTCTATTTTTTGTAAGTTCACGTGCTGAACAATATGTCAAAGAAAAAAAGAGTTAAATGAATTTAATGCTTTTAATTTTTATGTAAAATATGAGCGCGTGCTATCTTCAAAATTTGTTAAAATGTAAAGATTATGTGATGCGTGTGGCATCGACAGTTTTGTTTTTTAATTCAAGAAATAGAACAGAATAAAGTTAGCAACGATGTTAGTTGCATTTTTTCATATAGTTTGAGTTCTTAATTTTAGTGAACTACTTTTTACCGTAGGAATAATTTTCTTATGTTTAATGTTATAGGGAATTATTATATGAGCATAAAAGATGCTACTTTAATAATTTTAAAGTGTAAATAAGTAGTCTTGGCGTCCGCCTTTATACAGTTTAATTTAGTAAGAGAAAAGCTAGGAATTTGCGGTGCTTATTCCGTTGCTTTACACGCTTTATAATATTCATTATAGTTCACTGAAACAGAACGTGTTATGACGGTGAACTATTTAACGTTTTTCATAAAACTTTAATTGCACGTATTATGGATGGTACAAAACACACCTTTTTAGAACGTTCCAAATAATACTATTTTTGAACGTCGAGTAGAACGTTTTTGTGACACGAAACACGGTGTTTGAACTATTGCAACCGTTATTTGACGTTCAGAGAACGTTCTGGTGCTACTTGGGAATAGAACAAAGTATGTTTGTGATTTTCAAGAGTTTTTGCAGGTACGTTTTTAAACATTTAAACATACTAGTACACATGAGATTTGAACATTAATGTTAAGCATAATGTATGCTCAAAGAACTGTATTTTGTTATACGTTGGTCGTTTTTTAGCTGAAAATATTTTGTCCATCAATTTAAAAGTTCATTTTCAAAGATGGCGTGTTAGGTGTTATGGAATACTAGGTATTTCATAGTATCATCTGAAATTGACTTCATGTATTCAACTAAAGAACCAGAAAATAATGACGCTGAATGTATCTTCTGTAACGGAAAATTCTCCAAAGATAAATGAGGAGAAATTTGGATTAAGTATTTCAGCTGTTCTGTATGGGCTCACCGTGTCTGTACCGGAGCAGATAACGAAGATTATATCTGTGACTTTTGTAAATAGAGTCGAAGCAAAAATGGCTCTTAAAAATGTGGTTTTTATAGTTAAAAATAACTATATTTTATGAAGATTAATTAGATTTTCTGTGGTTTAAACCACCTATTCCATACTACCCGACTATTTCATATTGACTTCCATTTGTAACTTTTTTTTTAGTAAATGTTTTATACCATTAAATATATATATATATATTTAAAGGACAATTCATTACAAATGTTTACACTATATACTCATAATGATTTTGGACATTTTTATTAAAAGCAAGTAAAGTTATTTTAAGAAATGTAAATGATATTCCATAATAACCTTCTCTCATCTATATAAAGTCGGTAACAAAAGTGCCCAAACAATAGCAAAAATTCCTATGTAAAGAAAGTACACTTCATACGGTTTTTTTAGATAAATCCTTGTCGAATCCTGTTCTTAGTTTCTATAAAGATTTATTTAACAACACCGTATGAAGTATACGTTTTTTACATAGAAATTTTTGCTAGTGTTCGGACACTTTTGTTACCGACTGTATATATACTTTGGCAACGAACAATAAAAGTTTTAGATTTTAATTCTTAGACTGCGCTTGTAGAGAAGTTTTTCGATCTCTCATTATAAGAGTAAAGGATTATAGATCTAGAATTATCATTCTAAAGAACTTTTCCTTCAAATATTTGTACATATTTGTACATAGTATGTTAATGTTAGTATGATAAATAAATATCAAGAAAATGACAGCATCGTTTTATTTATCATTCTTTTGCAATTGAGCAACCCGGCATTTCTTCCTTTGTTCTTAATTTTGAAAACCACTCAATCTTTAATACTTTTTTATCACTTAAAATTATCATTCATTTTTATGCAATAATTATTGCCATTTCTTTTAAACTGGACAATGGCCTATCCTAGTTTATATGTCATAATATTTCAAATAAAACTGCATTTGAAGGAATTATTTGTTATCATTCTTTTGCTTCTACGAAAATCTTTTGAAGTGCTAATAGGAAAAAAAAAAAGCTATGTAAAAATGTTTTATTACTTTTTCTATTCTATTCCAAATATTCTGTTGCTTAGAAATAAAAAAGTGGAAAAATAACTTCTATTTTTTCTTCGATATGGCATCAAAGGAATACTTCTCCAGTTACTCATATCACATGTCAAGAATCATTGTTAGAATGTATTTAGCATTGTGACGTAAACTATCTAAAAATAATATTCATGTTATATGATCATATTTGTTTCATTTTGTTCTAATATCACTGCAAACGTATAATTTCTTTTGCATTTCTACATACAAAATTGTTTACGTATTATTAATGAATAGCACAAAATAATTTGTAATATCCTACTTTTGATTTGTCAAATCGCTTGAAAGATCTGACAAATAATCTCTCTATAGCAGTGCCTCATTTACAGCATGTTTCAAATGTAGAAAACCTTTTTAATAACTAGTGGATCTGCAGATCAGAAGTCACATCGTTGTTATTCACCATATCATTTTTATGTATTCCCTATTATTTAAAATGATTAAATATATGTATTATTACTATTATTATTAAGTCACTGCATAACCAAACAAGTTTTTGAGGGGAGCTACCGTCCCCTTCCACCTCCCTTTCTATCTGTCTGTCTATATCTATCCCTCTATATGTGTATATATATTTCCTTGTCTCCCATAGCCTTGTGATAATTCCTTGTAACTCATAAGTACCTGTACAAAAATTCATGCGAAATTTTTAAATAGCGTAACACAAATTACGTTTTTGTGTCACTGTACATTTATCAGTTCTATGTTTATCATTTACCACAGAAAGCATGTTTTAAACATTTTAATGTTATACATTTATTTAATGGGATTAATGGAGCGAACGATGTTAAAATGCACTTTTATGAAATAACGTCTATAGACCATAATATTGCGAAATTCTTTTTTGTATACCTGTATATGATCCACAATAATTATATACACTAATAAACTACACAACTAACTCCTTGCATCTTATTAATGTTTGAACCAAATTTCAGATCATTTGGATGATTACAGAATTTCTTTTGTGTAGCCTGTAAGTAAATTATTTAGTATATAAATATATATATATATATATATATATGTGTGTGTAAATTTAGCATGATGAAGAAAACACAGCATTTTTGGGATTTTGGCTTGTGTAATGTTTAAATTAACCTCTTTCCTTGTTTATTAACACTGTTAAATCAGTTATTTTGATTGTTTATACTTTCCACTTTCATTGTTTCACACACGACATAAAAAGTCTTTTGATATATATATATATATATATACATAAAAAAAATTTCTAATGAAAAACTTGTTTTTAAGAATCTTACAAACGTATGTTAAACCTATAATGTTGAATGCAGCATAATCGTGTTAAAATCATAGATATAGTAATATATATAGATATATTATCCCCATGATATCGAGCAAAAAAATTTTATGCCGAAAAAAAGTTCTAAAATCAGCCATTAGAGAGTATTGAAAAAATAAAAATAAAAATAAAAATGAATTTTAAACTGTATCTGAAGTTTTTCATTCACCTTTAGTAAATAAATTATTCATAAATTTCATTTACTAAATTATCCTAGTGTATTCCTGTGTGTGATTTACTAGGGGAAAGGCAGCCACTATAGAGTGACTTTTCCCGAAAAAAAGGGTATCACTTTTTCCCTCTCGCTGATCAATCTATGTCTTATTACTATATCTATGGTTAAAATGCGCTTAACAGAAATCTGCCCATAGCCTCCAATATCACAAACTTCTTTTTTATCCTTGTAAAGGAAGAAAAAACATCAGATACACCAGTAAAAACTATACAATTTATTCTACGTAGCTAATAAAAAAATGTTTGAAATTTGACATAATTTTGATGATTACGTGATATTTTCGAAACACATTTGTAAGGTCCTGTATATGAATTATCATCTTTAAGAACACATTTTCCACAGAAAACATGCTTTAAATCAACTCACAAAATTATGTGAAGTTCATTTTGTTGAAAGCAGTGTAATCATGTTAAAATGTTCTTAAACGAAAATCTACCCATAGGCCGTAATGATAATAAAAACTTTGGTGTGTCCCTGTACTCGAAAAATAAACAATATGTATACCAAAATTTATACAGATATTTCTGTATGATCACTAATCATTTGTACCAATTTGCAAGTGAACCGGAGGATTTTACGGCCGCTATTCCAATAGATACAAATTCTAATCATAGGCCGTAATGATAAGAAAAACTTTGGTGTGTCTCTGTACACAAACTACTAATAGAATTTCTGCCCAAAACTATGTAGTTAAGTCTGTGTGTGAATGAACATGTTAACCAAATTGAAGGTAAATAGAGGCCACTACCGTTAGACATACATACAGACACACAAACAGAACCCAAAAACTTTTTAAGCCTCCGCATGGAGGCCTTCACTGACGTTTCGGCAAATACTTACATTTTTATCAATGAAAATTTTAAGCACTTTTGAAAGCGTAATTTTTAAAACTAATAGGTCTCTGTTAAAATTTTCGACAAATTAATTACTTCAAATTAATTTTTATAAAGGTTTGAAAATATGAAAAAGTGCGGAAATCAGTAGAAACATTTTTCAATATTTTCCAAAAAAAAGTTGAACAGCGTCTATAATTTTGGTTTGTTTCTAAGATTCTAAGATTCTAAGACGGAAGGAGGCCGCTCACCACTGTGCAGCGGTTTTGAGCGTTTTTAACCTTTAGAGAGGGGCTCCAAAGCGACTGTGGAGATTCAAAAGAGCCCGTCTCCAAAGGTTAAGCCTCCCCCGTTGTTTATTGCATAAGCAAACAACAAAAAAAAAAAAAAAAAAGAGAGAAAGAAAAAGACAAGAAAGAAAAAAAAATTACAATGGTCGCCAGAGCACAGCTCTCCCGCGATAAAGTTGCATGGAAGTGAAGAGGACTGGAGCCGAGTGGTAGTCTATTTACAAAGTTCATACAGGTAATGTACAAATTTCACACAGTCTTTATACACAGTTCACGCAGTCTTTATACCAAGCCCAAACATCCTATGAACAATGTTGGTTAATAGCAACATCAGCATGTTTCGGCATTAGCGTTCGAAAATATCTTCAAAATTTCACCAAATCTATGTAATTTTTTTTTTTAATTTCACTAGTAGTTTTCGCCTAGTGTAAGTCAAAACAATAAATAAATAAACTGTTAATGAAACGTGTTCTATTAGAGGATTTTGTATAGACATTCCTTTATAAATGTTCAATAAGAGGTATCTTTGTGCTAAAAACTCTTAATCAAATTGGCGTTTATTTTTCAAATGTTTAAAAAATATATATTTTTCTATTCTATATAATAAGCATAAAGGTATACAAGTCAAAACAAAATATTGTTACAAAATTTCAAATAATTGTGTTTATTTTTGTATAGATTCTTTCAAAAAGTAGTAAGTTGATAAAGTGCTAATTTTGTGCATTTCTAGTCGTTTTTTCCTTTAAAAACGCATTAAAAAGCCCCAATAAGGCAGGTAATGGATTTGGCGCCAAATTTGGCGACATTTTCCCACCTTGGCGATTTTTTTGGCGACCTTGGCGAGAAAATCCTTATAAGGGATATACCAAATATGGAAGCTCTAATCTCATTGGCTGATGAGATACGGAAATTTCCGGATCTTTCCACACTTTTCTACAGGGGTATATAAGGATGTTTTCTTCGCCAAGGCGAGTTCTGTTCAGTTCTCAGCCAGCTTCGTTAATGCTTGAATTGTTTTGAGCCTCTTTGAAAGAGACTTGCTTTAAGTGTTATTGCTATACAGTTTGTACTGTGGATTTGCTATTGACAGCTGTTATTTAAGCTGTGTTTACTGGTTGAATTGAAGCTGATACTTGGTTTATAGACCTGCATTTTTCTGGAACTTTCTGTGAATAAATTACTGAATTTTTGTAAGTTTGGCCTTTCATTCTCGAACAACTCACGAACCCCCAAGTACGCAACAATATTTATGTACATTAAAGGCTATAATTGGAAAATATATTTTTACATTTATTGAGCGTTTTTAACACTTTTCAATAATATTTTAAACGACTATGACTTTGTATATTTTGTAATCTTTATTTCTGTCTAACCTTTCTCCGTTTTCTGATAATATGTATAGAATGACTTGAAATTAATTTAATCTTTTGAATTTTACTATGCCATGCCTATTCAAAATGCTGTAAATTTTCCAATTGCAGTGTGGTTTTCATGAGAGTTTCTTAAAGCATAATTTAATATCTTTGTACTACATAAAATTTTTAAAAACTATTATCAACAAAATGTACTTTTCTAGACTTGTTTTTAGAAAATAGACAACCAGTACAGGTTACGCAAATGCAATATATTTAATGGTTCTTCTTTAAAATAAAGAAAAAAAATAACAAAATAAATAGATAAATAAAATAAAATAAAAATAGCGAGTTTTATTCGTCTCTAATTCGAAACTAAAACTTTTTAAAGTGCCATTATCGAAACAAACGTAACAAACGTAGTCTAAACATTGAAATGAGTGCGTACTTTTGGAAAGTTTTTGTGATTCATGAAGACTGCATGAATTTTTATTCATGTTTCAGAATGTTTACAGTTTGGGTTAAAAAGTATATAGTAATTATACTAACAAACTCACATACTAGAATAAACGAGAAATACGAGAAATACGAGAAAAAAATGAAAAGGAAATTTTCAATTACGCTTTAACAAAATGCTTTTTTTCAATCTAAACATGGTGGAATTTATAGTCTGCTAGCAGCTTCTAGAGGGAATTCAAGCCTTGTTCTGTAGAGACTGATATCTTTATGTAGAAGATGATTATAATTAAAGCTACGATTCCAAAACGCATTAATTTTAAAACTACCTGTCAGAGATAATTGATATTTTACCAGAACAATCGTGAGGCAGTGAAATTTTGTTTGGTGAATGAAAACAGTAGTTCCAAAATGTGTTTATAGATGGCGCTCTAAGCTAATGTCAGGGAAAAGGCCTAAATGGATTCATTATATACACATAGCTACCAATTTTTTTAATTTATTCCGGAATGCTGTTACCCCCCCCCCCTTTTTCACACCGTAATATTTGTAGAAAAATTTTCTGCAATATATAATTACGATTAAATATGAAGAAATTTATTCTAAAAAGATTACGGTGTGAAAAAGGGGCGGGGCAAACAACATTCCGGAATAAATTAAAAAACTTGGCAGTTATGTATACATGAATGTTGTTATCAATAGAATAAAATAGCAGGAAACAATAGACTCAAAATTTTCCGAGAAAGTTTTTAGCAAAAAGACAAGAATATTTGTTTACAGCGAAAACGGTGATAGTGGCAAAAGAAAAAGAGAAGCTTCATGAAACTAATCCCTTATGGATAATTGACGACATATTTTGGAACTATTGTTTTCTTTGCCAAACATAATTCCATCGTTTCATGATTGCTGTAGTAAAATACCATGTCATTCTGACCGATAGTTTTGAAATTATAGCGTTTTGAAATCGATACTTTAATCATAATCACCCTGAAAAATAAACAATTATATTAAAAAAAAAAAATTATACAGACACGACATTATTTCATTATTTAAAACATGAAAATCTGACATTGATAGATTTTAATTTAGTGCCAGAGGCCTACTGCTAAACTTGTTAATATCGACAAATTCTTCTTTAGTTAATTCGTGACGATCTAAATTCCATGATAAAGTTTTCATTAAATCAAACCAATGTGTTTCAGCTGCAGATATTGTAACAAATAACGTTGGAAGTCCAAACTGTCTTATAGCCGCAAAACAACGTTTTTTCTCTTTTTCCCAATGAGGGGGAGGTGTGCCTTGGGGGGGACTCATGTCAAAGGTGGGCCTTGTGGGGACTCATGTCAAAGTTGGGCCTGGGGGGGGGACTCATGTCAAAGTTGTACCTTGGGGGGGACTCATGTCAAAGTTGGGCCTGGGGGGGACTCATGTCAAAGTTGTGCCTTGGGGGGACTTCATTCAATAAATCCCCATTCAATAAACCGACTGAAATAGGCCCTTAGCACTATTAAGGGTGTATTATAAAAATTCGACAACGCTGTACCGACTGAAATAGGGGTACCTGGGGGGGACTCATGTCAAAGTTGGGCCTGAGGGGGGACTCATGTCAAAGTTTTGCCTTGGGGGGACTTCATTCAATAAATCCCCATTCAATAAACCGACTGAAATAGGCCCTTAGCACTATTAAGAGTGTATTATAAAAATTCGACAACGCTGTACCGACTGAAATAGGGGTACTTTGGGGGGGACTCATGTCAAAGTTGGGCCTGGGGAGGACTCATGTCAAAGTTGTCCCTTGGGGGGACTTCATTCAATAAATCCCCATTCAATAAACCGACTGAAATAGGCCTCTAGCACTAATTAAGAGTGACGTATAAAAATTCGACAACTGTACCGACTGAAATAGGCCTCTAGCACTAAAAAGAAAAAAAAAAAAAAAAAAAAAAAAAAAAAAACGCTATTTAAATGTGATTTTTCATGAGGATATGATTAACAACAAATTAAAAGTAATGAAGAATAGAAAAAAAAATGCTTGCATAAATGTTTGCAAATTTCATCTTCTCTGCATTTTGACTTTTTGGCATATTATCATAATCAGCATTAAGGCTGTTTTTTTTTTTCTTTGTTGCTTATTATTATCATTTGAAAAGCAAATGTTACAGCCATTTTTTTTTAATTATTTCTTTCTCCCCAGGCAATTGCCAACCCTAACGTATGCTAAATAAATAAATAAATAAAGATAAATATGTTTATCTTAGTTCTTGCATGATTTGGAAGATGCTACATTGGACGAAATGATATAATTCTATTACTTTTTTTTTTTTTTTTTTTTTTTTTTCATTCGACTTCTTCTCCAGAAAAAAATAAAGAAAAAGAAAAGAAATTTCGTTTGAAATATTTCTTCTCATTCACTTCAAATATTCTGTTGCTTAAAAGTAATCAAATGTGAATAAGATTTCCTGTTTGTTCCTAGAAAAGTTATCACCCCAACCAAAAAAAAATCTATTTATTAATATACAGTTAGTACTTATTCTTTTTAAAATTTATATATAATATTTATATATAAGTATTATTTTTTAAAAAGAACCATATTAAAAAGTATACAAAATCATAAATGCACAATAATTAAAAATTCTTTATTGTACAAGCTATTTTTTGATAGAATACAGATTTGCAAATAAATACAGCGTATAAGCTCCATCTGTCGGTCGATATGCACTGAAATTGAATCAGCATAATGTTCCACAAATGAACTCTTACATATCAATCTTTGTTTGATTATACACAACAGAACCTGAAGAGAAATCGCAGAACAGACAGGTCACCTATTGAACAATTTGCATTAAAGCTTGATAAGTACTAATTTATTTTATGGTATCATTTACAAAAATTAATTCTGTACAGTAGTTTTTGAGATACAGTTGAACACAATTTTTGTAACATACATAGACATACGCTCAGACAAACATTTCCAAAAAATGATCAAATCGCGTTCTGGACTTTTCAAAACGTGTAAAATCATGGAAAACTGGAAGAATCCACTACTTTCTTCTATTCAATATAGAAGAAGCATTTTTAATTTTGTGATAGTAATCGTCTTTTAAGTATAGAGAATTTTTAGGACACATATATAAATAGATATCTTAAAAATAAGAAAGCTTATAAAATTACTTTCATTTCTAACATTAAAATTATTACATTTAACATTTTTTCTCTCTATACAAAAATAATAATAACTGTTCAATTATATATATATTTTAACTTTCATTATTTTTTTTTATATTATTTAAGTAATACATTTAAATAACAAGTATATATAACTATTAAAATTAATACATAAAAATATTAAAGAAATATGAAGTGTCTTTTTTTTTCTAATTTTATAAACATTAATTTAATTCGTTATTACATATTTAATTCGTTAAACAATTGCGTAAAATTAATTTTTCTACATTAATTTAACATACATGCAGAATATATTATAAAATCTATATAAATATATATATTTACCTAATGAGCAAAGATAAATAACTTTTTCAATAATAATAATAAAAACTGCTAATAGAAAAAAAAAGTAATATTTACGTAAGTTATATTTATAAAATTTTAAATAAAATACATTTACAAGTACATTACAAGTACATTAACATTACTGTCTAAAACCAGCAGATTTGTAAGAAAAAAAAAATATTTAAAAACAAAATTCATCACGATGCTTTTTCTAAAAGTGTACATATTATTTAAATTCTAGATAAATTTTTCAAAAGTTAGATTGTTTCTAAAATAAAAATGCTTTATCATTTCATTTTTAGTTTTTCTTTTATTTACAGAAATGGTTACATTCTAGATAAATACGGAAAATATAATCAAAGACATAATTATGTTTTCTAAATAAAATGGTTATGGTCTAATCTTCTTAGTACACTACATTTTTTTTTTCTTCATTCCCTGAGGACTAGGTATTAAGGCTGATACGTTAAGTTGTTTAACTTCGGAAAACACATTTTGCTAGTTTTTCTTTCATTATAAAAATGTTTAAATGTGAGCTATTTTTCTAACGCTCTTCACTAATAGTGTACATTATTAAAACTTACACTTTTTCGAGATTTAAAATTTCTTATACGCCGTTAGATAGACTAAAAAAGACGTTAGATAAAAAAGAAAAAATACATTACTTTATTAAAACGTTATAAATTGAACGCCATAAACAATATTTTTTTTTTTTTTTTACTGAAGGATAATAATATTTTTATTTTCAAAGATGTTAAAAAATGTGCCAGTTAGAATAGTTTTTCAAAATAGAATAGTGTCCAAATTAGAATAGTTTTTTAAATACTAATATAAAATGCAAAAAAAGCCAGCGTTGAATTGTCCTGAACAAAACACTTTTAAATACAGCAACAAATTAAAAATAAAATCTGGAGTGACTCCTCTCGACTTTCCGAACTTTGAGTAATTAACAGTTTTGTAGATAAAGTAAAGTAAGAGGAATTGGTAATTAAAGAAAAGAGAGAAAATTATAATACAGTGTTTGAGCATATTTCTCCATATAGAACACGATGTTTAATTCAACGCTACTGAACTTTGAGCTCATAGATCATAAGGATAAAGAATTTTTCGTTGTGTCCCTGAAAAAACCTATAAATGCTAGATTCACCAAGGTGCTTACAGTTAGTGCAACAGTGACTTATAATATTCATATTAATTTTCAACTGAACTGAATAAGGCGTTTACACGCTATCGCACTTTTAAAAATTTCGTGCCATAGGCTATAATGACAAAGTTTGTTTCTTTTTGTCCTTGAAAAAAACTTTAAGTGCTAAATTCTACAAAATCTATACAGTTCGTGCAACTGTGACCTATAACATGTGTATAAATTTTTTACTCAGTTTAATAACGTGTTTAGACGCAATCACAATTTAAAAAATTTGGCCCCATAGGCCATAATGATAAAGAATTTTTCTTGGTGTCACTGTAAAAAAATATATATAAGTGTTAGATTCACCAACATCAATAGGGTGCAATGACTCAACTGAATAAGAAGTTTACACGCTATCGCACTTTTAAAAATTTGGTCCCATAGGCTATAATGATAAAGTTGTTTTCTTTGTGTCCATGAAAAAACTGTAAGTGCTAAATTCACCAAAATCTATACAGTTCGTGAACTGTCACCTATAACATGTGTATAATTTTTTTTGCTCAGTTTAATAACGTGTTTTACGGTGACTTACAACATACGTATCAATTTTCAGCTCATTCGAAGGAAGCGCTTAGACGCTAGCGTGTTCACTCACACACATACACATACATACACACATTCATACATACATCATCGTAAAAATAGTGAAAACGGACTCAGGGACGCTATATATATATATATATATATATATATATATATTGGCAAAACACCTTTTTATAGTTTTTTTTTTAATAAATGTATAAATCATAAAGTCTTTTAGTTTATTTTATTATTGAATTATTAAAAATATTATGTACGCTATTTTTTTCCTCAAATTTTCTTTAATTGCAAAATAACTAACAGATCATTAGAGAAACATTATTTTGAAACATAAAATTCACACTTGTAATAGCTGAGATATGAGCATTTCTAGTAAATATTTTTTTTTCTTTTTTACTGCGCAGGCCCGAAAGATAGAAAATTTTTATTGTATACATTGAAATCTAGATATATTGGGCAACATTTGTCGAAAGTGTATTTCAATAGAGTAAAAATTAAGAAAATTGTCAGCAAAAGAACGAGCTATATTTTATGTATTTTCCAGAGTGTAAATTTCATAAGCTGTTCTTCCCATGCCGCGTAATTAATTTAACGATCCAATTATTTCAACCACGTTTCAAAAGTTCCTTTTTAGGAAAACCCCCCTATAAACTCCCACGTCTCAGTAAATAAATAAAAATATCTTAGAGTTACAAGCCAAAAGTTTTTTTTTTTCCGAAAAAGAACTTTTCCGAAGTTTTTCTTCAAATTAATTACCTCTTATGAAATTTCAACTCTGGAAAATACCTAATATCTAGCACATTCTTTTGCCGACAATTTGCTTATTTTTTTTTCTATTCAAATGTATTTTTGACAAAAGTTGCCCAATATATTTAGCTATTAATCTATGTAACTTTCTTTTATTTTTTTTTTATTTTTTTTTTCGCGCATGCAGAGGAAAAAATGTATATAATTACTATAAATTCTCATATCTCAGCAAATATTACGCGTGTGCATTTTATATTTCAGAATAATGTTTTTCTAATATTTTGTCAATTTTTCTGTAAGTTTTGAAAAATTTAATGAAAATCCGTTCTAGTTATAAGCAAAAAAGTTTTCAAAAAGTTAATTATTTTATATATATATATATATATATTTTAATATCTGCCTAAATAAATAGGCAACTATCAAAACAACACACGGAAATATTGTGCATAGTATCTGCAACAATGTGCTAAAGCTTCAAGTCATTTGTAGTTTTTTATGATACAGGTGTAGTTTTTTATGATACATTGAAAGTATTTGTGTTTTTCTTCAATTTGTTATCGGTCCCCGAATTGCACTATGGACAAAATCGATAGTGGAAAATGTGGAGTTTTTAAATGTTCTTTTGCATAACTGAAGTTTTAGACCGTTTAGTTTACTATTTTTTTTTAGAACATAGAAAAGATGTACAAAATAGAAAAAAAAAATCTCACTAATTTATCACCTACTGTATTACGGATTTGAAAGACATTTGTGCAAAGAGAAAAGTGATAATATTTGCACATTCGAATACGCAGTAAAGCCATTAGAAAATTGCACAAAATGGCTTTGTGTTGCTTAGTGTGTAATGATGTTGCAAAATAATAAATTAATTATTTTACAAACGAAACTTCAAGTTACTCAAAACAGGCATTTACTTTTTAGGGTAGGAAATCTAATAGGCATATTATCTGAAAAAAAGGTGTTGCACATTACTGCCTTCATGCTGACCTCGTGATTTGTTATTTTTACCTAATAGGGTCTTCTCACTTATTTTTCGCTTTCCTATGTAAACGATTGTTGCGTGTTTTTTGTCATATGTGGTGTTTTCTCTTCGACTCTTAAATGCAAATGCAATATAATAGGACCAAAGTGCATTATTAGTTTTTTTTTTTTTTTTTTTTTTTTTTTTAGGAGGGGTGAGGTAGAGAGCAATAAACAAGGGATCTCACACGGAACACTTATCGTTACACTTTGTATATCAATAGAAATAAAATACCAATTTCAGATTCTTAAAGTAATAGAAGAGTTAATGGTTTCTTTAGACATTTATCACAATCTCTAAAATCGATTTTATTTTTTTATTGTGTCATTAACCTGTTATATATTTACCTCTCTTTCTCATTCTCTCTCTCTTTACGCACACATATACATACATACGTACGTATATATGTGTGTGTGTGTGTGTAGTTAAAAACCACACAGAAGTGTCCCTTATAAAACCGGGCCGCGGTAGCCCAGTCGGTAGAGCGCCGGCCTCGTAATTGGAAGATTGTGGGTTCGGTACTCGAGCCGGCCAAAGACCGTCGTGTACACTAATAGTGGCTGGTGCACGTATAATCTGTCGTGGCCGCAATGTCCTCCATATTCCCATCAAAAATTATACCTCTGGGGGTCACCGAAGCGGGAGAGCCATCCCTTCCGTGGAGGATCAAAATTGTGATGGCATGTCTCCGGACCAACTCTAGGGGTGTGTCCCAGACTGTCGCCTTTGGCCCATCTGCGCAGCACTAGTGCGCCGTAAAACCCAACCATTCATCCATCCATCCCTTATAAAACCTCAAGAAAAAAAATTAAATAATAGTACCATGTGATGCAGATTTAGAATAAAGAATTAGATTTTTTATTAATATTTTTTTTCTCCAGTTAGATTCATAACAGGAATCAAAGCACAGATATCAACTTTTAAAAAGAAATTTTTTAATGAATCCTCAAAATTTAATTATTTAAGTAAAACATGCATTCGGTTTCGAATTTTCGGTGCCAAAACATTAGCTTCTCTGTGGAAAATGAGCTAGGGAAATTACAAATTTATTCAGTTGAATGGAATGTTTGTCAGAAAAAAAAATGTTTACTTTGTATAATATGTAATTTTTAATGTTCTATATACTTTAGATAATGAAGTTTTCAACGCATTCTACCAAAACACAATTTCTTTTGTACTATAGATATGTTACACGTTCAATGTAAAGGATAATATAAAATATTCTATTGTAATTGCAAGTGTTCTGTAAAAACTAAATATATGGAAAATACTTTTGGAGATAAGCAAAGGAATAAAACATATGTCTTGTTATCTACGAGATATTTTATCTTCAATATAAAAAGAGAAAAATGGAAGACCATTTTGATTCAATACATTACTATCGATGAAGAATAACAGAGAAAGGATTACCAATAAGTAATAAGGAATTAGGAAGTGAAGAGAACAATTTTTGGATTATGAAATATCTAAAATAGAATTTACCAGGAATAGCTTCTGATATATATGTATATGTATATATATATGTATATTTAGCATTAAAAACATATTTTTTAAGTAAAAAAATGTTTATGATTTTTTTTTCCTGTAACTTAAATATGTTTGCTAACTGAGATAAATGATATTTAATGTAAAAGTATATAGTACACTGAGAAAAAATTCTGTAACTGACATCTAGAATCTAATTTGTGACTCTAGAAAAAATAGTTACATGTCATCCTTAAAATTCTAGTCCCCTTGAAAAGCGAGTTCTAGAAGACCCTATTACAATTCTAGAGCGTTTGTCTTTATTCTCGAGGGCAAAGTTATTTAAAAATCTCTGCAAATAAATGAGACTACAAGAGACGGGTTTCAGCAACTATAATCTTGGTTTATTACCCAATTCTAGAAAATCAAACGAGAATTTCTCGCAATACAAAAGATTCAGAATACTCGGAGTATTCAGAATATTGTTTCACCATCTAGAAATGTGTAAACAAGAAATTCTCGACCATTTCGTCTATTCAGTTTATTGGCGTGCCTTATGCGCATAGTTCAGAAATCTATATTTCTAGGTAAGAGATTTAGAAAATGGCCACTTATTCATTCTAGAGGAAGGCGGTCTATTTTTTTTTCTCAGTGTAAATAAAAATATAACATAAAAGAGAAAATTCTTTAAACATGAATTTAGAAAATATTTCAAATAAATTCTTTGTAAATTATTAAATTATGTTTCCGTAGATATTATTGGACATGGTTGAATTTTATATACATATATATAATAATATTTATATTATTTTTAAAGAAATCTAATTATTCCTTAGTTTCTAATACTATTTTTTCCATAATAAAAGGCTCTGTCTGTTAACTTTTTCTGCACTACTTGGAAAATATTTATTTTCTATAAACTTTTTTTTTTTCAAATACAAAATCGTTTTAATAACTTGAAAGCAGTGAAATACGTTTTTGTATAAAAAACAGTAAACTTTCAGCATAAAGAACACATATGTTGTATCTATCCCGCTAGAAATCTGAAGAAAAAATCTGCAATTTTTTCAATTCTTCAATTTCTTGAAACAAACAGTAATAGAATGTTTACGATTTGTTGTGTACTACAAAAGGTACAAAAGACAGTGATGTGGTACGAGCAATTAATCTCCGATATATTGTAAATAAACAAGTGAACTTATGTAAAACATGAATAGGTACACTCGCGCATTAGTAGAAGGAAAATCTCTTTTCTCCTTAATTTATTAAAAAGTTAGCAATTGAAGCAGGATATCCTAAATTTCTAGTTGAAAAATTATATAAAAAAAGAATAAAAGAATTAAATCGAGTATCAAACAACCAAAAATCACCGCAAAAATTTACATTTTCAATCCCATATAACCAAGGAACCTCAAACAAAATAAAAAATACCGCTAATAAGTATAATTTAAATATCCCAATAAAGCCGAACCCAAATATATTCCAGATTATAAGAAATGGTAAAGATGTAATTATCCCCCTAGAAACTGCCGGAGTTTATAAGATCCCTTTTGAATACCATAATAAAAAATACCGGATGTTATATAGGAGTTACTAAAAGGAAAATAAAAACACGTCTTAACGAACATAAAAACGATATAAAATATGCCAGATGAACTACTGCCCTTGCTAGAACCTATCAAGAAAGCGAAATAAATATAAAATTTAATGACGTAACAAAAATAGCCAACTATAATAATCCTATGCAGGCGTTTTATAGAGAAACCATTGAGATAATTAAAAATCAGGTTGCCATTAATGACCACGAGTCCGCCAAGATCGATCCACAGTGGCGCTACCTGCTGAAAGAGCAAGACGAAGCTATAAATAGCCAAGGCCCACTTCAGCAAGTTTGCAATTAAGAAAGGGGAGGATCCTCCCAGGAAAAGCTTCTTGCAAGTAATGATGAAGCCAAAGTAAGGTGTTTATCAATATATTTTTTAATCTCTTTTCTCCTTTTTTGAGTGTTACAGAAGATTGTGTTATTTTACACATACGTCAAAACGTGTGAACTCGAAATTGATTGTACTTTATTATGCCAATTATATGTACATTATCTATGTATGTATGTAAATTTGTATAAATGAATAATTTAAGTTAAATGAAGCATAATACAAACGGAACATACTTGTATATGAGTCGTTCATTGTAAAAGTGCTCCTTGTAAATGGATTTTGAAATAATGAGCTTTATGCAAATTTTTGTGCGGGACAAACAGTCGATTCAGTAGGTGTTTAGTCAATGTTTAGTGCTTAATAGAAATCAGGGTTATAAGAATTTATAAATTTTAAGAAAAGTAATTTGAAGTAACTTAGAAACTTCACTTGTATAATGAATATTTATACATTGATTTTAAAACTTCTTAACACACCATAAATTTATTAATAGTTACACACCATAATATAATAGTTATAATAAAATAATTTGAATAAAAAAAATAATAAATAAATAAATTTTATTAAATTTATTTATTAGTATAATATTAAACAAAAAATTTAATTGATTATTCCTTCCCTCCCTCTTTTTTTTTTGTTTGTGTTGCTCCCCCCCCCCCTCTGGATTTTGCCCTGCTTTCAGTCTTGCTTTTGCCTCCAAGACAGTAGCACCTGTTTTTTTTTTAACCTGATGAAGAAAGGCTACGTCCTTTCGAAACCAGTTGTGCTGGCTTAAAATTTATGGTGTGTTAAGAAATTTAAAAATCTGTATATTGATTGTACACCAGTTTTGAATTTAGTTTTGGTGAATATTTATACATTTTAGTTTTCTGAAAAAAAAAAAAAAAAAAAAAGTAGTGCCATTTATGGGATTTTGAATTTGATGCAATTATTGGAGATTTTTCACTTTTGTAATGAAAGATGTGACTAAATTGAGTATAATTAAGCAAAAAAATATGAAGTTACACCACTTTCACAATGGACCGTTCCTATATGGATTCATTAGTGTTTATTTTAAAAATATTTTATTGTACCATATAATAAATAAATCAAGATATTTTTTAATTTATTCTAAACAATTTGAGTTCTAAATGAAAGCAAAAATGTTAAAGAAATCAAAATTGCTATACTTATTGAATTTGAGGAAATATAACGAGTTAAGTATTTAATTTTATATACAAACTTAATGTTTTTTGAATTTCTCTATTTTTGTGCAAGAATTGATTGTCTGATCTGATATACATATGCCTTAATTGTAACGAAAAGATTTTATTCTAAACCTAGTAAAGGGGATGGGGTGGATTCAAACACAAAAGCGCTCATTAGTCTATCCCAGAGCTGCCAACCAAATCCGGCAAACTGTTAGTACCGCCCCTTTTCCTACACCACTTAATTTTTAGAGTAATTATCTTCAAATATTTTTACGATGAATGAAGAAAACAAATACTCTAAAAGTTAAGTGGTGTAGAAAAAGGGGCGGTACTATTAATTTTCCGGATTAGGTTGGCAGCTCTGGTCTATCCATTGAGAATTTCTGCGATTCTTTCCGAAGATCGCAGGAATATCGAATTAGAATGAACTCCATAGTTAGTATACTAACTAGGCCTAAAATTCTTACACAGACATTGACTTCAACTTCAGAACGACAACGCCAACAGTAACTCAATAAATATTTCCAGATATTATTCCCAAATATTTCACATTTAATATACAGAATTCATGCTTCCTGCAATTAACTGTTATTGTGTTACGTAGAAGATACATAGCCACAGAGATCAACAGATAAAAAATTATATTTTGAATTAAGGGTTGGTTGATTGGTTGGGTTTAACGTCACACTTGTACTGGGCAATGGGTAACTGACGACGGCTTGGGACGCATTCCTAAGGATGATCTGAAGACATGCCATCACAATGTTGATCCTCCACTGAGGGGACGGCTCCCCCCACATGGCTCCCCCGCTTCGCAATGTTAAAATTTCTGTAAATTTAATGTAAATATTTATCCAGAATCTCTATAAATTTACAGTAATTCTTAGTTAAAAGTGATTAATCGAGATTCTCAATCTTTATTCTGTATTTTTATCTAATTTGCTTATTTACTTATTTAATTAAAATTAAAAACGACTGGTTTTACTTTAGAAAAAGTATTCCAAGTACAAAATATATTCTTACCAATAAATAATTAAATTAATATTAGCCATTAACATGAATGTATAAAATAAGTTTTTTTTACATCTCCGTTTATTTTTCTCTGTAATTTTACGTAAGAATTAAGATAATAGATTACACAGAGTTTTCTGTTGAAATTTGTAACAGTGCGGTGACTAACGGAGGTATAGTTTGAATGGGAACATGGAGGACATTGCGGACACGACAGACTTTACGTGCACCAGCCATCATTAGTGTACAGACGGTCTTTGACCAGCTCGAGTATCAAACCCGTAATCTTCCAATTACGAACTCGGCGCTCTGCTGATCGGGCTACCGTGACCCTTGAATCAAAAGAATTTTACAATATGTAACGTAAATATAAATTTAGTTTCCACAATTCAACCCTTGAACAATTCTTTCTCTATTTTATAATAAATAAGAAAAAGCAAAAACTTATTCAGTTCTAAAAAACACTTACTATATCGATTAAAAAAAAAAAAAAGATCAAAGAGAGATTCTTTTAGAGATTCTTTTCATTCAGAGATTCTTTTTCTAATAATGTATTATTCTGTATGTTTTACGTACATTAGATAAAGAAAAATCTAGCAGATGCTACTAGAACATAATGTTTTTTTTATATAATAGATCTACAATACATTCAGTCTAAGCATTAATATCAAAATGTTACGGGAGTTTTGCAAAAACAAAATGCCTGGTTAAAAGATCTTTACAGATAATAAAAGAAAAGGGAAAAGACATATGCCTTGTTAGCTGCCACATCTTTTATCTGCGATATATGTTTTAAAAAAAATAAAAAATAAATAAATAAAAAAAGAATTTGGTAGTTATGTTCTTTTTTCAGATTTAAGAAGTTTAACTGGAAAGGGAAAATCTGGTCTTACCAATCTGTTTTTGTATAGCAAGGAATTGGTTGTTAAAGAGAACAGGTCTTTGACCGTGAAATACAATTAAAAAAATTTATCTGGAAGAATTTTTTTTTTAATTGAGAACTTTTCTGAATTATTATAATTATTATAATAATTATTATTATTATGAATATTATTTTTTGGTAGCTCATGTTATCTAAATATGTTTTCCAACAAACAAAGGTTAAATGGCATTTAATGTAATAAAACATAGTAAATAGATATGTAATACAAAACAGAAACGTTTTACGTAAAAACAGAGAAATATTTCATAATATGATAGAAGTATAAAATACCTGTAAAAATATAGTTAGAACATTTTAAAGAAATTTAGTATTTCTATAATTTGCATTTAGGTAATAAATTAGAATACATCTTTTCCTATTTTTCTTTCCGTAAATTTTTCTTTTTTTTTTTTTTCTTTTTTTTTTTTTTTTTCGTTTTACATATGGAACACAAAAAATATTTCTGGATAAACAAAATCGAACTTTGTGGTATATTTGAACTCTCAAAACAAGGCTGTCTGTTTCATAGATATATGTATAATAATATATAAATAATAAAAATATATTTAATATACCTAATAATAATATATATTATTTCGTTCATATCCGCTTTCGCTAGTATTAATACATTACGGTTTTAACAGCACGCATTAGTAACACATTACGATTTTACTGTAAATACAAATTCCAATGAAAGCACTTTGTAAACAATGATAAAAAAAAAAAAAAAAAATGATGTGGCAATCGCATTAAATTTTCTTACTCTGTATTACTACATATTTCCCTACATTTTAAGGTATGATGTATGAGTGAGCATTTCTACTGTACACAAAAATTCAAAATAGCTTTAAAAACAGTGACATTGCATTTGTTTGTGTGAGGGACTACATCCTCCTTAACACCACGTTTCAATTCAGCAGTTACGTTCTTAAAACATTTAAGACAATGTTAATTGTGAATTATATGAAAAAAAATTGTTATTTAATTTTAGAATTTATTTCAAAATAATCAGAAAATCGTCGCCCGTCTTACTGAAATTTAATGAGCTAATTTTCAGTAGCTCTGTGTCGTATATATATAATTCATAGATATAGTAATTCATATAGATCTATCATCCTCATGTTACCGTGCAAAGCTTTTTGATGTCGAAAAAAAAAGTTTTGGCATCAGCCATTTGGAAGTATAAAACTCGGAAATTGTAAAGAATAGAGTGTTGATGAATTTTGAAAATGACGTAATATTGCGAGGCCATTAAGTGCTCTAGTAAATATTTGAAAAATAAAATGGGATGAGTTTTCATAAATAAGTTATATTTAAGTAGTTTATGAAAAATATAATTTTTAATCAGCTGTTTTATTATTATTATAAAATAATCTGGTGAGTCATTCACCCGACTTTCTCTTACCCTGAAATTAAATACTATAAATAGAGGTTGGAAATTAAGAGGTAACATAACGAGTACTGTTATGTAAACCTATGTTAAAATAAATCAAATTAGACTTCAGAAGAGGTCTAATTTGATTAGGTCTATAGGATAATTAGTTCTTTGTAAGAGGGGGCTACTGTCCCCTCAACTCTCAGTTTCATCACTGCACCTACATTTATATAGAAATTAAATCTGTTATTAAAATTAAAAGTTCACTTAAAATTATTCAGACAACTTTCACAAGCAACATTCCTTGAAACTTATCAGTCTTGATCAAACTTTTCCAGCAACAAATTTATATTAATTTGAAAATACAACTTTTGGATCTCCTGAAATTATTCGTTTTTAAGTTATTCTAAGAGACACAGACAATAACCAAACATTTAAAAACTTGACTTTGGTAATCAGGAAACCTCAAAACATGTAAATACACAAAAAACAAGCTATGAATATTTAGCTTAAAAACATACATTATTTATCATATGTCTATGAAGAATTCATTTCCATTCTAGAGCAGCTTTCCTGGACATGGTAAAATATTATAGTAAAGCACTTCCGCTAACAATAAAAAAGAATGTTATCGCTTAAATACTTGGAACCATGCATATCTTTTGAAGGATATGTACAAACCACATAGTGAACCTAAATATAATCCTATAGTAATAATATACGGCACAACCTGTTATGCACTTCCATCAATTTTCAGCTATTATCACACTATAACTAGTTCTTTTGTGTATCCCTGTAAATGAACAGTCAATGATTTCACTACCATATTCTACATGAGGCATGTTTTTATGCATATAAATATATATATATTCATTTCATTTGGTTTAGTGCTGTCTATAGATGTTAAACTCTATTTACCTGCAATTTCTCCCATAGACATAATGTATTTGAATACTCTTGAGTGTCCCTGTACACGAGCCATTTGCTTCATCTCAATGAAAAGCTTAATCTAGCACTCTATATGATGCACATTTAGAATACCGAGTTTGGAATTTCTACTACTATTTGTTTTTGCGATATGCTGATAACACACACACAGACTAACCGCTAAAAACGTGATTTTCGGATTCAGAGAACCTTAAAACGTGTAAATATAACAAAAACTCCCATTCGAAAATTTCACTAAAGTTCACCTAAAACAATACTTTCTCTACCTTATGGGTAAGAGAAAGTTATAATTACAGTCTTCATATTTCATAGAATACTTTTTTTTAAATTTTAATATTTTTTGAGATTTTATATTAGTAAGTAATATGGTATTTTCAAAATTCTTTTTAATGTAGTTAGCAGGAAGTTCTAATATATAACTAGTATGTTGTGGCCACCACAAGAGGAACGTAGACGATTTTTATCTCAACGATGTTTAATAATAAATGCCGAAATAATGTCAGTTTTGTGCAGACATGAGTATACTAGAGTATAGTGAAAAAAAAAGAAAAAAAGAAAAAGGAAGAAAAAAAGAAAAATGGAAATCTGGAGTTCTTCCTTCTCTTTTAGCACATAAATTATTCATTAATTTTATTTGCTAAATTATCTATGTGTATTGCCGTGTATATACCCTCGGGAAAAGAGAGTAAAATGGCCCGTCTTTTCCCAAATGAAATGGCCGTCCTTTCCCTCCTCAATGATCAATCTATCTCTTATTACTATATGTATGGTGTAAATATGGATGAAACCACCGTTCTTGATTTTCGCACAGAAAAAATGCATATCTCAACTTGAAATGCACTACGAGAGTGACATCCAAACAAAATAATAACATACAGAATTTCATTCGTGTAGTTTTGTAAACGAAGGTTGAATATCCTTTATGACATTAACAAACATGTTTTTTGTACTTAATTTTTTTTTGTAATGTGCTATTTTGTTCTGTGCAGTCTACAGAGGGTAAACGTTACCTGTAAAATCATTTGCCAACATATGTACTGCATTTTCAAAACTTCTGCATGTGACTAAACAACATACATTCTTTCAATCCTTAAAAATAATAATAATAATAATAATAATAATAATATTCTATACTAGCAAACCCGTGCGAAATATTAGCATTTTATTTTTTTTCTTATTTACCATTAAAATTTGAATTTCATAAATACTATACCAATTTCACCACCTAATTTAAAATTTTAATTTACCAGAAGCCAAATTATTATTAAAACCAAATTTACATTATACAATAGTGAAACCAAATTCATTCAAAGAAAGGTTTCCAAATAAAATTCATGGTTCACGACCAGATTTTCATACTTCTGTAGGCAGTACGATTTTAATATAGGACTCCCTGGACGCCTTTTAAATTTTTGTCGTCATGTTGGTGATGACTTCTTATTAATTTTGGTATATATTTCTTTTTAAATAAATAAATAAAATAAAATAAAATAAAATAATTCCAATTTTGAATATATTTTTTATGATTGTGATTTTAAGTCAATTTATAACACAAAGGTCCATATTCTATATATATCTTTAAGACATTGCTAGGTTTAAATTGACGCTTGCAGGGATTCTGAAGAAACAACTGTTAAACATACATTTTTTTCGTAAAATAATCTCATCAGACAAATGTCGTCATTTTTCATTATTAGTCCATTGAGTTAAGCCCGCGTGCTTAAATATTGTTCATGTATAAATATTATTTTTATTTTTTTATCCTCGCGTATCGTATCGTTTCGACAAAAAGTAATTGAAACCGGTTCACGTTAGAGAAATATTTTATAGATTGTGTATGTTTTAATATTCAGTTTTTATTTCCAGTGTTTGGTATTATAGGTGAATTATAAACCACAAAATACTGCAACATTTTTGACAGATAATTATTCAAAACATTCCATTGCTCATTATATTAAAGAAAGCATTATTTAAACTTTTTTTTTTTTTTTTTTTTTTTTTTTTTTTATAAAATACCGTTCTCTGAAAATATAAATATATCATTAATAATAAAATATTTTCTGTTGTAAATTAGTAACTATATATATTTAAAATTTTGTTTTGTAAATTTTTACTGATTTTTATGTTTCTGGCTGTGCTAAAATCGAATCTGAAGAAAGTTTTTCTCTATCAAATATAGACCTTTGTCAATACAGCGTGTCTAACGACGTTACGTCTTACCTGATTCTTCCACCAATATAATTATATGGCAAATTTTATAGCATGTTTCTATGATTGATCAAGGAAACATACCAAAAATGAAGAAATTGTGTTAGTAGATACTGTATTGATAAAAATCGATACGTGGTTGGGAAAAATTGGCTTCATTTTCGGATGCAGGAAACCAAAAACATATATATCAGATAAAAGTATCATATCATTTTTTTCCAACATTATTTTTGTACAACTGTGTTATTAAATGACGATGATGTATTATAATAAAAGATAAAACTGAAAAGTGTTAAACTCATATTTAAATGAACCCTCCTGCATTCTTGTAAACAAAGTATGCAAAATAATTTATGGCTTTAAATTTTTAATTTTGTAATAGCATATAATATTTTTTAAATGGTGTTCAGTATTATTACCTCAATATTATATCAGCGCCTGTAGTTTATAGACGTATGTATAGTGAGTTTTGAGGAATAAAACCTGAGCTAAACAGAGGCGCTAATTCTGCTAAATTCGTAAGTTGAAGCTGAATGGGGAATAAATTTCACTCAAAATAAATTCGAAATATCTCGATGTATTCATGTGAGAATTATTTCTAAATTAAGAGAAAATAGTTGTATTATTTCGAAATGATTTGAAGAATCTCAGCATATATGTGAAGAGACTGTAGAGCAAGGCCCGAAATTTCGACTCAGATTTCACCAGCCGAAAAAAAGGTTACTCGCCACAAAATAGAGTTAACATATTTTACATTTTATGTATTTTGGAGAAAAAAAAAATCCCAATTATTTGAAATGCTTTACAGCTAAGCACAAAATTTTATGTAATAAAACCTCATGTATCATCATATCTCATAATCATTTATAATTAAAAATCATTTTAACGTATTACATTTGACATTTAATAAAGATTAAAATATCTAACATCATAAATATGAAGAGTCATTCAAAGAAAAACTTTGTTATACAATATGCAGTCAAAATATTCTTCCCATGAAAGATTTTATAAAAACTTTTTTTATCGGAAATGTCCAATGTATTTTTCCAAATAGATAAAATGTCAATGTGTATAATTTGTCCCTTATTATCATTTGAAACAGCAATTTCCAAATTACTGTTCGCGATTAGATACTTGCTTACTATGTCACGGGAAGCCCTATCTGTCGCTTTTGAGAAAAATGGCTGAATACATTAGAACTTCTATGCATACATTAAACATTTCTCCTCTTTCAGTTTTGTGCGGCAAGGAATCGTCTGCTGAGGTGATAGTCAGGCAGTGCACACAGAGACTCGGAGCTCCGCGACTGCTAAACCTGGACTGTTAAAAACGGAATGCTAAACCTGAAGTTCTTTCCTTAAATCAGCAAAATTTTCACTTTTTCCAATTTGTAAAAAATCTTTTTCGATTCCACCGTATGTGTATCCATCTATAACTAAATAGAATTTTTATTCCCCACAGTAAAATTTTCTCTAGCCGGTGGCGAACTGGCGAGCAGAAATTTCGCGCCCTGCTGTACAGAGATTGCCATTAGTTGAAAATATCTTCCATATATTTGACTGAAAAAATCGAATCTGTAATTGTTTTTTGTTTACCACGTACTTTTTTCCAAAAATATATGTTTTAGAAAATCTAAATTTTAAAAATATTGTTGGTGACATGGTGAAATGTTTTTGTGTTATAGGTTGCAATATGTCATTAAAACCACACTTTTTGGAGTCGCATCTGGACTTCTTCATAGAACATTGGCGCAATTAGTGATGAACCTGGGGAAAAGTTTTAAATGGACATCTCTGTGTTTGGAAAGCGTTTCAGCGATCGGGAGAATGAAATAGTGCTAGTTCAATATTACTAGCACGTTATCAGGGACACACAACCAGATGTCTACAAGAAGAAACGGGATAAATAAATCATTTTAGTGTTGTAACCTATAACCAAGACTCTATTACATTTCTCCATTCCTTGTAATCGGTTTGAGAAGTATGTCTCCTACAAAAATGGTACGTATTGGACCTTTTTGGTTTCGATACATGATTGAAGCACTTTTGTTTATACAGAATCATATAATGTTATATAAAGGACAGATAAAGTTAAAGGGTATTGTTCAGTCTTACAATGTTATTTACAAAATAAGATTCACCTCGTTAATTGGAATGTCTCATTAACAGTGTCAACATTTTCAAAGAACTTGGTTTTCATTTTATGACTGTGTGTATTATTTTATACTTCTCATGCATTCATATCAGATAAGATATTTCTTGTTTAGTGATGTTCTATTTCAAATTGGCTAACAGTTAAAGAACTCAATGTTTCTATATTGATTAAAATTTCTTAAAATAGTTTTCAGGTATAAAATTTTTTATATTAGATTCTTTTGTTGCGTTGCCATTTACAAAAAGAATTAGTTGAAATATCGAACACTCGTTTCAGTAACTCAAAATAGGTCGAAAATATCTTTCAATTGTCCACTACTGGTGCAGTTAGTATATTACTTATGTAGTTAAATTAAGGCTATTTTATATAAATTTATTATAAACTTAGATTTAATTTGCTAAAAAGAAACTCATTACGAAATGCTTAAAATACATATAAAAATTATTCCTTAATTCTCAAGAAACCTTTTTTTTTTCTTTTTAATGGTTTTTAGCATATATGTAATATTATAATTAATGTTTCTCTTTTTATTTAATTATAATAAGGTAAATAAATAAATAATGAAATAATCTGGTGTGTCACTCAAACGACTTTCTCTTACCCTGAAATTTAATACTATAAATACAGGTAGGAGAATAAGAGGTAAGATAACGATGTTATGTAAACCTATGTTAAACACTCAAATTAGGCTTCGGAAGAGTTTTATATGATAATTAATTCTGAGTAAAAGGGGCTACCGCCCCCCTCAACCCCCCCGTTTCATTAATGCACCTACATTTATATAGAATTTAATTCGGTTATTAAAAAAGAGTTTATTGAAATTATTATTTTAAAAAATTATCTTTTATGATAATGCAGACGATTTCCACATTAGAGAAGTAGTATAACACTAAATATATATAAAAAAAAAGTCCATTTTATTCTCAATATTAAAAAAAAAAATCTAATTTTTTTTCGTTAAAAGAAAAAAAAAATCGATAACTTTTTTTTAAATTATCACAGATCGATGGTTCAACCATTCGTTTTAAAGCTATTGGCGAGCTCTTTTGAAATATACCCATCATGAAAATTTACTCCCCTCGAGGGGGGACTTCCCCCCCCCCCAAGGAGGAGGCGAGGCTCCTACATACACAAAAAAAAATTTCCCAGTTGACTATCTCTATTACAAAAAATATATATTCGTTTCATTTGGTTTAGTGCAGTCTATAGGCGTCAAATTCTACTTACCTGCAATTTTCCCCATACACGTAATGTATTTGAATTCTCTTGATTGTCCCTGTACACGAACCATTTGATTAATCTTAACGAAAAGCTTACTGTAGCATCCCTATAGGATACACATTGAGAATACCAAGTTTGGAATGTCTGCTTCTATTTGTTCTTGAGATATGCTGATAACAGACATACACACAGACCAACCGCTAAAAACATGATTTTCGTATTCAGGACACCTCAAAACGTGTAAATATAACAAAATTTCACTTTCGAAAATTTGACCCAAAAACAATACTTTCTCTTCCTTATGGGTAAGAAAAAGTATTTTTTTCTTAAATAAATATTGGACGAAGAAGTTACCAGAAGAAATTGGAATTTAACGCTATAGTTACGTTTTCTTTATCAAATTTAACCAGAATTAACATATAATTATGTTTTAAAAAATCTCTCTCTCTCTCTTTCTCTCTCTCTGTGTGTGTGTATTTATTATCATTTTTCCTCATTTTTTTTCGGAGTAATTTGTTTCAAAATATTTTTATTATTGCAGACAATAACAAATAAATAATATAATTAATTTTTGCTTATAACTGAAGATAGCTAATGTTACTGCTGCTATGGTTATATTTTCTTTATGAAATTTAACTGCACAGAATTATGCTTTAAAATCTCTTTCTTTCTCTCTCTCTATAATAATAATAATTTTTTGGAGCAATATTTTCTAAGAAAATTTTATTATTACAAACAATAATAAATAAGTAATAACATTATATTTTAGTTTTAACTGTAGACCTCTGTACCAATCATTTTACGTTTATCTTTACTGAACTAAATTAATACTAGAAGCTCTTAGCAATGCAAACTTTAGAGAAACAAGATATCTGTACATAATGAGATCTATTAAGGTGCGTTATTCCATGATCGATATGTGAGTCGATTTCACTTAAACACGGATTAAAATAATACTTGGCTTTCTCCATTAGTATTATTTCTCATATTAAGGGGGTATTCTGGTCTAGAAGCCTGAATTTTTGGCACTTTTTAAAGTAAGATAAAAAAAAAAAATGAAAAACATTTTTACTATCCATTTTTTTTAAATGTTTTTTATTGACATTTTGAGAATGTAAAAAAAAAAATCACAAAAAAAAAAAAAAAAAAAAAAAAACCAAAATTCGCCGAGATACAGGCCGATGGAGTGGGGGCTTCAAAAAAAACGGTGCGTCCTGGTTGACATGATTTCAACCCTTGTAGTGATCTAAAACAAAAAAATCAAACAAATTCTTCATTAATAAAGATGTCGCTATCGGGTTGACCATTTTCAAAAAAAAAAAAAAAAAAAAAAAAAAAAAATGACAAAATGGCGTCGACTTGAAAAAAAAAATTTTTTTTTTACCCGACTTTTTTCGACCTTTTCGAATTTTTTAAAAATATTGAAAATCAAAATTTTTTAAAATCCAAAGCAGATGCGATAGAGAGTTGTATAAACAAGATATATACCAAATTTCAAAGCAATCGGTTCAGTAGAACTTGAAATATCATGTCAACCACCTCAAAAAAAGTAGTTTCGAGAAAAACGCATTTAAAGTTTAGGAAACAATTCTAATGGAATAACTCTGAAAATAATATGTTATACTCACTTTGCATCAATCGGCGATCCCAGATCGATACATTGGGCCTTCCTCCTTCTCATAATTCAGCTCTTGAGAAGTTCTTGATTTTTTTAAATTTCTAGACCAAAATACCCCCTTAACCAATATGCAACTCGATAAGAGATATTAATTCATATAAATTAATATTTAAACGTCAGAAAGCTGTCGTTTTTCTATAAATTTATCAAAAATATTAAACAAAGCTTTATATATATACATATTGTATATATATATATGCTTAAAATACATGGAAATACATTTTTGCTATATCTTGTATGAAAACAATTATTGGATTTTATAAAATAAAGAACATCAAATATTTACTTGACTTTTTTTCTCTTTTCAGGTTTAAGAAATATATATATTATTTATTTAATTTTTTTTCCATTATTTTCATATGATTACTGTAGATGGCAGCACTATTCATGTTACTGTAATTAATATGAATCCTAATTACGTAAGGATTCAACCTGTTTCGCTTTTGTGAATTCTCTAATTTTACTCCATGTTCACTGCTAACATTGAGCTGACTAACTGTGCTTTTAACTAATACCTGCTTGTTATATTTCACATGTGTCTCGTTTTTCATAGACTATGAGTTGCCTCTTTTAAAATAATAATTTTTTATGTAATTTTTGGATTAATATTTCTAGTGGTGAGTTTATTTTGATCTACGTTTTTATATGGCTATTGGATTATCATTTGTAGTGATGTGTTTTATTTTGATCTTCGTTTATTCTGGTTTTATTTACAATGGATGTTTCGAGCCTGAGAAGAAAGAAGTTCTTAGCTTTTGCTTTCTTTGTGACAGAAAAACATCCATTTTTTAGAATATTTGCATTCTACCAGGCCCTTGATAACATTAGAATGCAAATAATGCTTTTTTTTTCATTCCAATTTGCTATAATTCATTTAGACTTTACTTTACTTATTTATTTATTTATTTATTTATATTTATTTATTTTTTATTTTTTGGTTTGATTTAGGTGGTCTTCGTTTTTGATCAGAATAATTGTTTGAATACTGAAATTAAATCATCTTTAAATTTCAAAAGTTTGCACTGATAATATTTTATTACTACTGAACGGTCTGTTTCTCTCTATATATACATATATATAAAGATTAAGTTGGAGACTAGTATATTTCTCGAATATTTTCGATTTATGAGTTTTACTTTTTTTTTTTTTTTTTTTATATATATATGTCTTTATATCCTTATATTTTATATATTTTTTTAACTATGTAATTGCACTTATGCACAAATGAATTTAAAAGAAATAAAGTTAGTATTTAAAAGCACTTAAAACATCTAATCTAATACGAAAAGAAGATATAATTATTTAAATTATATAGACTAATTTCATTTGTGACAGACAAGGCATGAGACTGATTTCTCGTCCATTTCAAATGCTAAATATTAATTTATCTTAATGAATACTGGTGAACAGATATATCTGTATGTTTTGTGCGTAGATGTTGCAAAACTATTAATACAAGAAAAATAATCTATTATGTTAAAATACAAAGTATTTTCCTTAAGACCAAAATCGAACGATCTGGGCATGCGTTAGAAAATTTTGAAACGATTCGGAACGGGAAAATTCATTTCTCTTTGTGCAGTACAATACGAACATCGGACACAAGCTATTTGTGCTTGTGTCCATCTTCTCCCACATGTATAACGACACAAGCTATTTCACGACACAAGCTAACGACACTAACGACACAAGCACAAGGATGGACACAAGCTATTTGTGCTTGTGTCCATCTTCTCCCACATGTATAACGAAATATATATAGGAAACTGTTCAATGTAAATTTTCTGTGTTGTGAAAAAAAAATCTAACATTATATGACGGATATCTAAAATTTGAATGACACATGCATAGTTTTGACAAATTATAGTTTTGCAGTTTTGCTGTTTTTGTAAAAAACAAAATTGGAAAGACAATAACGTTGTGAGGGTTACAGGAAAGCAATCAATTATATAGTTTTTCTTCGGATTAAAGTAAAGATATAAAGTAAAAATAATTGCTAGATTCTTTTCTTTTTAATTCAAAACTAAAAATTTGTAAGATGCCACTAGAGAAGCAAACATGTAATAAGATTAAACGACGCAACAAATGCGTCAACTGAAGAGTCTTTTTCATCCATAGTAAACACGTGGCTTTTAATTTTTGTTTCACAATCGTTTTAGTTTGGGCTAAAGATGTATTTTTTATATGGACAATACTTTATACTGCACTGAGAAAAAAAATATATACCGCCTTCATCTAGAATAAATAAATTGTCATTTTCTAAATCATTAAACTAAAAATATAGATTTCCGAGCTATGCAAATAAGGCACGCCAATAAACTGAATAGATGAAATTGTCAAGAATTTCTAGTCTACACATTTCTTGATGGTGAAACAATATTCTGAATCTTTTGTATTACGAGAAATTCTCGCTTAATTTTCTAGAATTTGGTCATAAATCAAGATTATAGCTGCTGAAACCCGCCCTTTTATTCTCATTTATTTGGAGATATTTTCAAATAGGTTTGTCCTCGATAGTATAGGCAAATGCTCAAGAATTCTAATACAGGTCTCTAGAATTCGCTTTCGAAGGGGAATAGAAAATTTTTTATAGAATTTTTGATATAGAATTTTTTCTCAGCGTATTGGCGTGCCTTATACTCATAGCTCGGAAATCTATATTTCTAGTTTAAGGATTTAGAAAAGCACCACCTATTCGTTCTAGATGAAAGTGGTATATATTTTTTTTCTCAGTGTATTGATTAAAATTTACTATTTCCATGAATTAGAAAAACGTTTTTCTTCTTTGTACCTTTCAATTTTTAAGAAGATTTTGAAAGTCACATCAATGTTTGATTAAAAATACCAAGTAAAAATTTTTAAATAAAAAACTAAAAAAACTGAAAAGAAATTTTATAAGTTTTAACAAGCTTTTAAAAAAATTAACAAAATAATTTGACCATTCTAGACACGATAATGTTCGATTATTAATAAGTTCGCGAGAAAATTCAAGCCTTGTTCGTAAACACCAATATCATTATATAAACTAAACAATAATATCTACAAAGAGCAATAGTATCTAAAGATGATTTTCTATAACTATATAATCAACAAATTATTTAAGAAACAATTTTATTAGTAATTTTTAAAACGTTATCATAAATATTCGAAGATTTCATTTTGTCAGAATTTTCCAATGTATTCTTTCTGTTATTAGAAAGCATGCAATAAGGCTTTTCATTATATTTTTCGTAAAATATTTTTGTAGCTTATTATTGTAATTTAAAAAGCAAGTGAATCTGAGGATTTTAATTCTTACTACCCTAAAAATTCTGAAACAAAACATATGCTAAAGAAATAAACACAGATATGTCTTTTATATTATATATATATATATATTTTATATATATATTTTATATATTTTATATATATATATATATATATATATTGTACAAGTGTTTCAATATTTCTTCTCTTTCTCTCCAAATATTCAGTTATTTAGATGAAATCAAGTGAAAATATGATTTCCTTTTTGTTCGTCGATAAGATAATAGTAGAAATGTATTACTGTTTATTGATATCATATATAATTTATTATTGTTACTATTTATTAGTCATTGCAAAAATATTACAGAGTATACTGTATATAGATTTTTTTCTTATACATTCTATAAGTAATATTTCTCAACAAGCACCATATTGAAAAAACAAAACATATGCTAAAGAAATAAACACATATGTTTTTCTTTTATTGTTTACATCACAATAATTTACAAAATACTTTTATAAACACATATATGTTTTTTTTTCTTAGTTCTTAAATCATTATAATTTACAAAATACTTTTATTCATTGGCCTTCTTTTACTGATATGTATATATATATATATATATATTGTACAAATGCTTCAGTATTTTTTCCCTTTATCTGGAAATATTCAATTACTTAGACGAAATCAAGTGAAAATATGGTTTCTTTTTTGTTCGTCGATAAAATAATAGGAGAAATGTATTACTGTTTATTGATATTATATATAATTTATTATTGTTAATATTTATTAGTCATTAACAAAATTTGCAAAAATATTACAGAATATACTGTATAGAGATTTTTTTTAATACATTGTATAAGTAATATTTCTCAACCAGCACCATAGTGAAATATACAGAGGCTGATCGCGCATTTTTTAGACGATTTTGATGGAGTGTACTGAAACAATTTCACTCATATTTCGTGTTTTATTTGTTCGGTTTGATAGCCCTTGTTCTTAACTATCATTCTACATCGTAATTTCTATGATAATAATGCTTTTTACAATATCGGAAGAGGTATATTTTTCTACTCCTCTTGAACGGCTTTCCAAAGTCCACAAAGCGTTGTAGGTCGGTGTTTGGATAATGCTGATTTTAAGAGTCGAAAAACACAAAAATCCAACACTGATACATCAGGAGATTTAGCAGAAATATCAGTGTAGGGTATGGTTTTTATTCCCGTTTTTTGTTCCTTTTTTTTCTAGAAAAGTAATTGCGGATTGTGATGTGCGGCTGCTTGTTTTGTCTTGATACAGTTCAACGGATTGATAGCATTGTGGATAAAGATCTGGATTTTCATTTTTAAAAATTGGAACTAAAATATGTTCTTGAGAGTATTTAGAGCTGATTTTGACATTTTTGTCACCTTTTTTTTGCTTTTATATTGCTCTTGTACGAAAAACCAGTGACAATCATAAATCCTTTAGAAAAACTTTCTTTTGATTCTCTGAACCATGTAGCAAATTTTTTTTCTCCACTTTTGTGATAATAAATTGATCTTTTTTTATTATAACCACTTAAATAGACCCAAGATTCATCAATTGTTGCGACATTTTTCCATTTTTCTCCTGATAAATGCTTTTCATAACGATTTCACTAAAAACTCTCTTTGGAAAAAGCGGAAACGTATCCTTCCATCCACTGCCTTTTTAAAAGCGCATTTTTTCATCTAAACAAAACTTCTGAATATCAGAAGATAAATAAAACTAACAAAAATATAACTGTTTTGAAAATAAAATTCTCCATGCAAACGCTTTTTTCTTACTGCAAAATAAAATCATCTAAAAAATGTGCGAACAGCCTCTGTACACCAAAGCATAAATTCTCAACAATTAAACCTAAGTATTCCGCTATGCTTATTTTTTAACGGAATACAGAGTTAAATTGTATCATTTTATATTAAATTTAAATCGTAAATATGACAATCACCATAAAATACGTATAAATTCCTAACATAAAAGTATATTCCACTTGCATCAGGATTTAAATATTGGAAATAGCATTAAATTTATTATTTCACCATCTAGAAATGTGTGAACTAGAAATTCTCGATCATTTCGTCTATTCAGTTTATTGGCGTGCCTTATGTGCATAGAACGGAAAACTATAGTTCTAGTTAAGGGAATTAGAAAATGGCCACTTAATCATTCTAGAGGAAGGTGGTATATATTTTTCGCAGTAAAAAACTTTATAAACATAACATAAGCATAATGTATATTATCTGAGTAATATGTATCTCGCAAGTGCTTTCCTCAAATGAGTGTTTAGGAAGAATTAGACACAATGAATTATCGTTACAAATTGTAAATGACGGGATTCTAATGCTGCTTATATGTCAGTCTAAGCGTCAGCAGTTACACTCAGAAGTTTAAAAAAAATGTTCAGTAAATGAAAATAATTATTTATTATTTTAAAATTTAATTATTAATATTAATACGTTATAAAAATTATTAAACTAAATACTTATTTTTTTATTTTTTGTTTGTTAATTAACTCATAGGGAACATTAAGAACTACTTTTTATGTCACCAACATTTTTTGACAGCTGATAACTCCTGTTTTTAGAAGAATCTTAACGATAAACTTCTTCAGACATGGTAAAACAAAATTTCTGTACCTGTGTTGGTCACTTTGAGGGTAAATATCTGACACATATCTACAGAACTTTGCATGGAGGTCTGGTTTAACTTTTCCAGGTGCACCTCGAAGCCTGATTTTTAAAATTCTTGTTAGATTTTTAAATAATAATTATAATGTGAAAGCAAAAATCATATTACTTAGTTAAATTAGTTTTAAATCATATTAAGCTCATACCAAATTTTTTTTTACGCGCTGATCTTATTTTCGGCAGAAAAAGGAATACATTTATTAACCTGTGAATAATAATAATAATAATAATAAAAATCACCAAAAATTTTATTTGCTAATGCATTTATGGAAAAACTAACTTCATAAAGACTTTAAAAATTTTATATATATTGACGAAACTATATTTCCATCTTATCATTCATATGTAGATAATTATATTGTTGATGTCGAAAACATATTTGAATGCGTAGATGTAATTTTCACTTTATTGAAACTACACCTTCACACAGAGTCAAAGGAAATCTCTTAGCCATTTGTATATATAGATATACGAGTTTCTAGAAAAAAAATAATAATTCATAAAAATAATTAAATTTCCACACGATAAATAAAACACTGTAGAAATAAAAACCTTATAAAGAAATAATATATTTTATTTAATAATTTTTAATTATTAAGATAAAAATAATGAAATACCTTAAAAGGCTAGAATTTCATAATGATCATTCTACACCGACGCGAGCACTAAACAAGTATAAACTAAAATTTTGCTTCCCAATCTTATATTTAGAATATTAAAATCAATTTGATAAAATCAATAAATATTTACTTCAAAATCAAAGTTGCAAAAATTATTTCAAATACACCAATTTTGCAGTTATTTAAGAAAATACTTATTTACTGAACTTTTTTGACACGTATTTTCTAATTATATGTACGTAATTTAAATTCCAAATACGATTTTTTGAAAAGTTATGATTGTATAAAAATAACGAAGAAATTTGCGATTTCGCATTTTTTTCTTTATTTACAGCAATTATTACATTATGTATAAATACAAAAAACTAAATCAAATACATAATTGTGCTTTCTGAATAAAATGGTTCGGGTATAATCTTCTGAGTACACTAAAGTTATTTCTTTATTCCCTAAACGCTACGTATTAAGTCTAATACGTTAAGTTGTTTAACTTCGGAAAACACATTTTGCTAGCTTTTCTTTCATTGTAAAAATGTTTAAATGTACTGTTTCTTTAAATGTTCTTCACTAATAGAGTATATCTTTTGAAATTTTCCCTTTTTCTAGATTATAAACTTCTTATATGCCGTTAAAGAATTTACTAGTAAAAAAAAAAGACGACATAGAAAGAATAAAAAAAATTCATGTTATTAAAACTTTAAAAATGAAACGTGCAAATTATAAAAAAGAAAAGATTTCGTTTCTAGAGCATACCAATTTATTTACACTTTTTAAACGCCGTTTTGAAAAGTTTCCTCACCTTTTAAGGTGGTAAATTTTAATTAATTAAATAAATAATAATAATTAAAAAAAATTACAAGCGCTAAAATTTACATAGAAATCCATTAAAACATTGTGTTGAATTATGTTGAATAAAACATGTTTTAAAGCATTTGCTAAAAGCTGGAGAAAAAAAAATAAATAAACACGCGAAACGCATTTTTGCTAGTTTTCTCTGTTTAATAAAATGTTAAAATGGGGATAAGTACCACATTTTTACTTTTTCTTACCCAAAGTAGAGAAAGTATTGTTTTTGGGTCAGATTTTCGAAAGTGATTTTTTGTTATATTTACGTTATATTATTGAGGTCCCCCTGAATCCGAAAATCAGGTTTTTAGCAATTTATCTCTCTCTGTGTGTGTATGTGTAACTAGGCCTGTGTGTATCTGTAATCAGCATATCTCAAGAACAAATGATAGCAGAAAGTCCGAACTTGACATTATAAATATAGGGCTATTACACTAAGTTTTTATTGAGATGAAGCAAATTATTCGTGTACATGGGCACACAATAGAATTCATATATATTACATCTTTGGGGGAAATGTCAGGTAAGTAGAGTTTAACGTCTCTAGACTGCACTAAACCAAATGAAGTTAATATGTATTTTTTATATGCGTAAAAACATGTCTCATGCAGAATTGGGAAGGGATATCATTCACTGTTCGTGTACAGAGCTACACAAAAGAACTAGATTCTAGTGCGACAATAACTGAAATTTGATAGAAGTGTATTTTATGTTTTGCCGTGTATTATTACTGTAGGATTAAGTTTAGGTGCACCATGTGTTTTGTACATGATCTTCAAAAGATATACAAGACTGCAACCTAAGCAACCTAAAAACTGTGGGTGATAGGGCAAAATGGGCGTCATATTCGGATTCAGGAGGTCATTTTACATAAGAATATGCTGAAATGGTGTCACAGGCAATTTTCATGACGAGCAGTGTTATCGTACCTACCAATATACAATAGAATTCAACACTGTTATTGAATTTGAAAAAATATTCCAATTCTGACAACTTTTATATGCAACAATCCTTGAAATTTATGAATCTTACTCAGACATTTCATGTAGCAAGCTCGTATGAACTTTAAAATACAACATTGAATTTCTTGCAATTATTGGTTTTTGACGTCATGCCTAAAGGATCTATGAATGTTATTGTTTCCCCTCAACGTACGGTACACTGAAATTCACTGTTAATTTTACATATACCTAAACCATAAAAATGAATTTTATAATTGTATTGTCTGCAACTTGATGTTGAACAGATTTTTTTGTACACTCTTTTAGTAACCATCGGTCCAAAACATTCAAGCTTTATTATAGATGTCACTGAAAATGATTTCTGTACCAAAATCAACACAAAACATGTTTACATGCACATAAGAAAATATGTTCATTCCATTTTGATCGTGGGAACCTATAAATAATACACTGTTTCTACGCGTAATTCCACCCATAGACGTAATGTATTCGAATTCTTTTGGATGTCTCTGCACGTAAACCATTCCCATTATTACAACGAAAGTTTTAATGTTGTATTCCTATATCATACAAATTTAGGATAATAAGTTTGTACTTCCTGCAATATTCGTTCTTGAGACATGCTAATAATACACACCCACACCCACATCCCCAGACAACGCATCGACAAAACTTGATTTTCGAATTCAAGATTCCTCAAAAATGGTAATTATAGCAAAAACACAATTTCGAAAATTTTACCCAAATAAAACCTTTCTCTGAATATGGTTCTTTGTAAGTCAAACAATATTTGACTATTACTGCGTTCATGCGGTTTTTGTGCTTAATTCATGATGCTTGATGAAGAGTTGTGTTTATTATTTCCAAATTGTTTTTGTTTGATATATGGTGTTTTCTGTAATGCTGCTAAATGCAAATAGAAACCGGGCATTTATTTATTTATTTTTTTAATGAGTGTGTTCAACAAAATAACCTGTTAAGTACAGTACACAAATAAACTTATAAACTCATTCAGAACATGCTCCGATACATTTGTACATCAGTAGTCTTAAAGATATAGACGATATCGCCAAAATATATCTTTAAATGTTCTCCAAAACGTGTAATAGATCCATTATTGTTTATTTTAGAAATAGATTATTGCGTGAATTACTGGCGAAATCAAAATATTTCTTAATTTGCACTAAACAGTTTAAATTATAACTGAATTCTAACTAAGTTACAAAAGAATTCAAAGTTTGTGTATCTGATGAACTTGACGAAAAGCAACGAGTTATTATTATTTTTATATAGAAAGTTCATGTGTTTGAAAAACTGTTTACATTTTCTTAATTAAAAAAAAAAAAAAAAAAAAAAAAAAAAAACCTTTGTGGAAGAGTGTTTTTACTCTAAAACTGGTAGAGCAGATGTGCTAGATTCGAATACCAAAGCATTCGTTGACCTATCCATTCCAAGTTTCTGAGATTTTTTTCGAAACTTGCATGAATATGGAAATTGAAGGCCCCCTCCTCTCCCCTTGGATGGCATACCAACTAAGACTAGGTTCCTACCACAAACTTTGGCCTCAACTGCACAATAACCTTAACAGTAAACCAATAAAATTGTCCATATATTATCCCCATATGATACAGGTTCAGAAGACAGAATTCACACTTTCTGCTAATAACTGTTGTTGGATTATACTCGTAGTTGATATTTGCCTTATACACCCCGCGACAAAAAGATAGGTACAAAGGGTTTTTTCTTTGATTTTTCATAAAATAACATTATCTAACTTGTACTTATCATTTATTATTATCATAAAATAACACCATTCCCGGACTAATTTGTGTTTTAAGACTAATTTAGAAAAGTTATAACACTAAACTTTTTCTAATTTAAGACTACACTCCGCGACAAAAAGATAGGAACAAAGGTTTTTTTTTTTTAATTTTTCATAAAATAACATTATCTAAATTGTGCTGTTAAAATCATAACAAAGTATTATCATATCAAAAACATATTAAATATTTGAATCATGTTCAAACTATTCATATTCAAAATAATCATACTCAAAAATTAAAGACAAAAAACCCTTCGTTCCTATCTTTTAGTCGCGGTGTGTAGTCTTAAATTAGAAAAATTTTAGTCTTAAAATTTTTCTAAATTAAACTTAAAAAATAAAAAAAAATTAGTCGGGGAATAGTGTTATTTTATGATAATAATAAATGTTAAGCAAAATTTAGATAATGATATTTTATGAAAAATCAAATAAAACACCCTTTGTACCTCTCTTTTTCTAACGGGGTGTATGTGACTCGGTAGTTGTGGCTTTGAGGGAACTTGAACAACTGCCCTTTAGAATGAAGAAAAAAAATGTATGGAAAAAATACACAATCAGAAGTGTGAGGAACAAAAATATCACCAATAAGAAAAAGAATGAAACAGAAACAGAAAAAAAAAAAAAAAAAAAAAAAAAAAAAGGCTGAATCGGTCGAGTGGTTGATACAAGTTACTATTCTTAGCTACATCTCGTCTGAAATATCACAGAGATCCAACAGTAAAAAATTTATATTTTGAATCGAATTTTTTTTTAAATGTGTAACCCAGGCAAAAACATAGTTTCAAAAACGCAACCCTCAAACAAAACATTCTCTATATTATATATGAGTAAAAGAAACTAAAAATGTATTTAATTGTAAGAAATGTTTGATATACATATAAAAGATAGTATTCAGTATGCTTTATAATGTATTATTATGTATGTGTTTTACATAGATTAGATAATGGTTTTTCGAACATATGCTACCAGAACACAACTTATTTTATATTATGGCTATGTCACACATTCAATTTATATGTTAATAAATGAAAGATCAACAAAAACTAAATGTTTGGAAAAGACTTTAATAGATAATAAAAGGAAAAGGAAACGACATATGCTTTGTCATCTACTATATCTTTTATGTCCGATATAAAAATAATAAATATAAAAAAAAGGAAGGGGCTAGTTTGATTCGATTTCCTGATCGAAGAAGTGTTACTGGGAAAGTGACATCAGGTTTTCCCAATATATTTTTTTTTTAGTAAGGAATTACATGGTAAAGAGGAGACGTTTTCGATTGCATTATACAACAAATAGTTTTCTCGATTGCATTGTACTTAAATAGCTTCTTTTAAACATTTTTATAAAAAAATTAAGGATTCTCTTAAACGTTTGAAAAAGTAATTTTAGGATTTTTTTATAATGCATTTTATATAAATATTTTTAGTAACCAATATAAAGTGATATTTAAAGTAATAGAATATACTAAATATAAAAGTAAATAAAAGAGAAATTTCTTTACAAATAAATAGAAATTTTTTTTAATTATTGCTTTGTAATTTATTAAATCATGTTGTCTAATTCATTTTTACTATATGATAGTGTGAAAAGCTTATAATAATATATTTAAACTTTCTAAAGAAATGTAGTTATTCCTTAATTTCTTAATTAATAACAAATCAGAATTTTTTTTTACTGGATGAATAAAACATAAAAGGATAAGTTTATCAGTGGTTTACAAAGAACTAGTAATAGAAACTTTTGAATTCAAACTTTCAAATTAGTCATGCTATGTCGTGCATATGTTCACCTTATACTTATGGTTCAAGTTACAACCCTCTATTTTGAATGTCCTTAAATACGAAGATTTCAATCCACCAATCCTAAAATGATATTACTATAGCAGAAATTTTTATCATGGTTTCGTTAACTTCTTATTATTTTGTAAAAAAGCAAAGTTTTTATTTTTTATTTTTTTCTTTTGTTTTGTTTTTTATACATTTATTTCGAGCTAAAATATTTTGCTGCTTGCCTTCAGTCGACTAAAGTGTGTAAAATTCATTCGTGGTGTTACATGTTTGATTTGACAATAGCATAGCACTTTTTTTGGCGGGGGATCACTAGTGGTACTATAATATTACAACAGCGAGTATAGTATAGTGGACAGCATTGTTCATTAGCGGATCTATTGATATAAAGGAATGAATCAGACGTAGAAGGAGGAGTTAATACTTTCGATTTCGCATTTTGAAACAGTGAAGGAAATAAATGTCGATCAATATAAAATTGGAATATTTCGATACATTAATGTGGGGTTATTTATTTATTTATTTATTTTAGAAGATTCTGATTATTTTGAAATGATTCAAAGAATCCTAGGAAATATTTGAATGAGAGACGGTAAAGCCTAGAAGTTTAAAGGATTAATCCCCAAAGAGTTGATAATAACGTTATTGATGAAGTATGATTCAATCTGCAATTCGCATATCTCCTCGAAAATGTTAACATTTCAAAAAAAAAAAAAAAAAAAATCCAATCTATGATGTTAGCTTTCATATAAACACAGAAAAAATCCTAAACAGCTTCAACACCAAAGGATACAATATAATATTAGACAGCTATTTTGGTAGCATTTAGCATACCATCATCAGTGTATAAAAAAGGAAAACGAAAGCGCTCCTATATATCAGAGAGTAATAGCCAATAGATCTAATAATATTCATGGGCGTCCACATTGCGCCTATTTTTGTTGATTGACTAAACAGTCATAATATCTGGTTCCTTTATTATATACAGCTGCATTCCTGCTTCGTTACTTTATGCACTGACGACGTATGCTAAATTTCATCGAAATAGCTATCTTTTGTTTTTTTAATTTCTTTTGGCCTTCAAGACAGCGGTGATTTTCCTGTGTTTATATATACAACCCGCGACAAAAAGATAGGAACAAAGGGTTTTTTCTTTGATTTTTCATAAAATAACGTTATCTAAATTGTGCTTATCATTTATTATTATTATAAAATAACACTATCCCTGGACTAATTTTTGTTTTAAGACTAATTTAGAAAAGTTTTAAGACTAACATTTTTCTAATTTAAGACTACACTCCGCGACAAAAAGATATTTTTTAAATTTTTCATAAAATAACATTATCTAAATTGTGCTGATCATTTATTATCATAACAAAATATTATGATATAAAAAACATATTACATATTTGGATCATATTAAAAATATTCATATTCAAAATAATCATATTCAAAAATTTAAAAAAATAATCCTTTGTTCCTATCTTTTTGTCGCGCTGTGTAGTCTTAAATTAGAAAAATTTTAGTCTTAAAATTTTTCTAAATTAGTCTTAAAACAAAAATTAGCCCAGGAGTAGTGTTATTTTATAATAATAATAAATGATAAGCACAATTTAGATAACGTTATTTTATGAAAAATCAAAGAAAAAACACTTTGTTCCTATCTTTTTGTCGCGGGGTGTATTGCGGTAAGACTCCATCTTATTATTAAGTGAATGTTATTCTATTTTTCTTAACATTCATGTCACAGAAAATGAATTTTATTAATTGATGATTTATTTCAAATCGGTCCACAATTTTTTAGTAAAAATTCAAATGCATCCACATTTAGAGACATACAATCTCTGGAAAAATAGGTTTTGACTATAAAAATATTAGTACAATAAAGTACTGTTTATACGTCTCTCAAGGGACTGAGGTAAAAGGACGTATAAATGAAAAGACGCAAAATCAAAATAATAATAAAACTCTGATCACAACAAATTTAAAGACTCTGGAGCAAAATTCATGTGAGATAGCAATTAATAAATATTTTCAACCCTCTGACTGCTTAATTTGTGGACCAAAATCGCTTCTAAAATTGTGTATTTTATTTTTCTTGTATATTTTAAGTCTATATATATTGGAGAATTGAAATATGCATTTTTTCTTTCTAGAAAAGATTTTTTATATAGATTTTCATCATGAGAAACTAAGCTGTCAGAAAAACCAATTTCAGATGTTATCACAATTTTTTCTTAATAACTTTCAATTTAATTACAGTTAATTTCTATTTATTACATAATATAAAAAAGTGCAATCTATAAAAGTTAAGAAATTAAAATGGAAATATAATGAATCAGATTCATCGCTATCTGAGGAGCAGTCCGAAAAATCTCTATCACTATCAAAACTAAAATCGCTTTCAGAATATGATAAATCATCAGGAATATAATATACTCTGTCAATCGCTGAACCTTTTCTACTAGTCACTTCTTATTAGAAAAAGGCGGCAAACATAGTGAAGTTAGAGCGATAATTATCAAGTATCTTCAAATGCCGCAATTTAGTGGACGACTATTGACCTCTGTTAATCAAAACCTAAATTAAACTTCTAATGCTGCATATAATTTATTTCAATGGTTAAACGGTCAAAAGGCGGTATGCACTCCTCAATAAAGGAAGAAAAACACATGCCCACGAAAGTCGCGGGATGAGCAAATTTTGCTCCATTTGAGTTGCCCGTGGAAATCGCGGGATGATCAGCCAGAGGGTTAAGATAGTAACTAGCATATTAGTTTATAATAGAATTTGTATTTGAAGATAATATTTAAATTTTAAAAATAGCGAGTAATAATTATATATATTATCTTTAATAGGAAGTACTTACATACCATTTAGGTTATCGCAGGTAGTTATCAAATTGCATTAAAAAATCTTCAATACTCGCCTGACGTTCTGTGAGTATACAGAACTGCATTCTAAATAGAATTAAATTTATTAAATGTTTTCACCTGTGTTTTGACAAACAAAGTAAGTTCGAAGTTTTTCAATACAATTGATTGCGTCTTTAAAGGAAAGTGAAACAACGTTTCGCATTCTAGTAAAAATATATCCCCATAAATTGAGATATTTTTACACTCTGCATCATTATTTCACCGCTCAAATTATCATCAGACAATTTGTTCCCAATTACTTTATCGACTGTAAATACCTCCAGTGTCATGATATTGGAATCAAAGTTCATAGACCTTATTCAGAACGGAGAAATAATGTCCGGTACAGAAATTCTGTGAATTTTTATAAAAGTGCAAAAGACATATAACCAGTATTGAGAGGCGTGTAAACGAAATATTTTTGCATTTAAACGAATAGGCTTGAATCGGAACGTCACTAAAAGGACGTATAAATGCAAAAATCGTATAAACAACAGACGTATAAACGGTGTTTTACTGTAGTTTTTGAGAATAAAAATATTGTTAGATCTGTTAACAGTGTTGACATTTACAAAAAAACTTAGAGAACACTGATTACTGTAGCAGCCTCTGTAAACAAGCAGATTATACACAATATAATCAGAAAATGTGTTTATTTTTGCAGTTGTATAGTTAAAGTGTGATATTTTATACAAATTTAAAGATTTATTTTAATAAATAAATTTCCTTAGCGAAATATTTACATTATATCATACTTGCCAACATCCTAATTAATATTCCGTAGTGTTGTCTGTCCCGCCTTTTTTTTTCACACCAGTAAATTTTAAGAGTAATATTCTCCAAATGCAATTACGATTAAATGAGAGAAAAAATAATACTTAAAAAGGTACTTGTGTGAAAGTGTAGGCGGTGCTGACAATACTACGCAATAATTATTAGTATGTTGGTAAGTATATTATATGTTTATAAGAATTTTTAATTTCTCCTAAGTATTTAAATCATTTTTAAAGGTCCAAACACTGAATTTTTGTTATTATTGGTGTTAGATATATTAAATTTTAATTAAAAACATTTTTAGAAGAGACGTAATTTTAATTAAAAAACATTAAACAAACAAGTTATTTAAATAAAAGCATATTTAATGTTCTTGCTTATGTTTTCTTAATCCAATTTAACTGCTCAGAATATTGTTTAAAAACCCCCACAAAAATAAAACCCTATATCATGTTTAAAATTTAATATAATTTTACATAATTTTTATTTAATAAAAATTATAAATTATTTTACACTTTATAGCTTCAACAACAGACATTAATGAAACAAAAGCAAAATTAAGTTGCCTTACACTAGCTGCCAAAAGCTGTGAAAGATTAATTGTGTTAAAGCAAGTTTAATTAAATTTTCAATAGAAATTTTATATACTGTTTACTCTAATATGAATCATATAACTAGGAAAGCTTATGCTTGACAGTGCATAACAGAATATTTTATTAAAAAGTAATTTTATGTTTTTTAAAATTCTCAGATTATTTAGCATAATTTTTCTTTTAATATCTCATACATTTATTTTATATACACAATATTAATGTGCCACGGTTGTAATTCAAAGTATGCATTGAAAAACGTTAGTTAAGATAAACTTACATAGGTATTAAAAAGAAAGAAAAAAAGAAAAAAGAAAAAAAAAAACGACTTTTACTGTAAAAGCATCCCACTCTATGAATTAGTTTAATCTAACAAGTTTTAATGTTGATTTAAAAGTAAATAACAGTTCTAAATATTTTTTTTTTTTTTTACAATTGTTTAGGATTTTTTTTTGTAATTTTAATAATTTTATATTATCTTTTTGTTATAGATAAATATAAATGAATAAAAGATTCATATACATATAAAGAGAGAAAGAGAGAGGACGACCTCCAAATCTGCTTGAAGATGACGAATTAGAAATGGTATGCAGTTATACTTTTCTAGGACAAGTCCTTATGGTGAACTGGAATATCATTGAAGAAATTAACAACCAAGTTAAAATTTGAATGCAGAGTATTCGGGAAAAAAAGTGCTATATTCAAAAGCCACTTTCCAGTTTGAAAAAAAAAAAAAAAAAAAAAAAAATCAATCAATGTATTTTGACATTTTTAAACTTATGCTTCAGAAACTTCGAGCTTAACCTGTAAAACTATACAAAAACTTCAACCCAGAGACGCTTTTTAGATTTCATCTAATAAAAAGTAAAAAGGAGTACTTGGATTAGAGTAAAAATTAAAGTTACTAATGTTATTTCTAGAGTTAAGAAATTAAAATGGAGCTCGGCACGTCACCTTGGCAGAATATATGATGACAGACTGACCACCAAAATCTTATTTTAGATACCGAGAAATAAGGAAAGACAGAAGACGAGACCACTGTGTCGTTGGAGAGATGACATTGTGAAGTTTGAAAGAGCAGAATGGAGAAGTTTTGCAGAAAAAGGGCAGACTAGAATCACCTAAGAGAGTCCTTCATCCTGCAGTGGATTAATAAAGGCTGAAATTGATGATGATGATGATGATATGTGTGAGTGTGTAATAAGAAAAACTCCCTAAAAATACAGTAGCAGTCACACAAAGTAATATTTCCACTTCCGCCACTATTTTTTAACTGAAATCATTATCCTACTTAACAGTAAAAACACATGCTGTAAAAACACGATTAAGAGTTCTGCTTAGCAGTAGTGGTAGCAAATAAAAAGCGGATATATATTTTTTTACTGTTGCGACACTGACATCTTTATACGTAATGGAATTACGAATAAACATAAATAATTAATACATTTTATAATTTATTTTCAGAGTTTTATTTTGTGCTAGTTTTAATAACACATCTTTTATTATAAAAATGTCACAGTCAGATTGTACAAAAACAAGTTAACAATTTTAATGTAATTAAATTTAGACAATAATTACACTACTCAACGCATTTTCGTGATCTTTTTGTAAATAATTTCAAATGACGTTTTTTACAACTCTATTATCATAAAAAAGAGGAATTATTTACCTAATCTCTAAATAGTAAATTATTGTATAAAAAAAATATATGTGGGTTGTAAAATTAATGAACGACTCATTACATGGTTACCAAAATGAAATTTGAAACAACCTGCAAAGTTTTTATAGCGTATTTTTATGATAAAATTACATGAGTCAAAATGTATAAGAATGATAAAATAATTACATTTATTTCTAAGTATTGAGAATAACTAAAGGGATGGTCAGATAGGTTATATTGTTTTTAGAAAATTTCTAGTGGAATAGGTGGCATCATACAGAAATAAGAGGTTGCTGAATAATTTGGAGATTCATTAAAAATTTTTGGCACTGCAAAGAGCAATAAACGTTTTTTACCTTTAATCGAGTTACGCAAGTTCTTGGTACAAGTGTTGCTTACAATATTAAGAGACTATATTTTATCTTGATCTTTAATTCAAAACACAAAACACACTCTATATCTTGTAATTAGTGACGTAATAGCCTGTCTCTGACTATTTTCAAACGTAGAGAGTTTGTCAGGAGAGATCATACAATCTCAAAGCATGCTAAAACAAGAAATAAGTAACACGATACAAGCATATGATAACAAAAGATTAACTATTTATTCACACCGGCCAATCTAAAAGTCACTGAAAAAAAACCAAAAAACATATTATTCAAAAAGTATTGACCGTTCCCGCCGCAAAAGTGACAACCGCATAAGGCATGCGGTTCTCACTGAAATGCGCAGAATGACAGGGTTTTTTTTTTTAGGTGACAAGAGATTTATCAGCAAATTAATTTACAAATTTTCTCATCAGGTAGCACTTTAACTGTAAAATTATTTTTTACAGTGGTGCAGCACATTTAATAATGTAATTAGGATTACAAATGCTTAATGTGAAACCGTTATTCATTAGAATGGCAGCCAGATGTTATACATTGGAAATTCTCCTAAAAAGATTTAGTATTCTCAATATGACGTCATTTGATCAGGCAGATATATTTAAAACATGAGAGAATGCTGTGAATAGATCGCGACATAACAGTGAAAATTGTAACTAATATAATATAACTAATATAACTAATGTAACAATGGAAATTCAAAAAGTAAAGGCACATTTGCAATTTTTCTTTCCAGGGATTGGCAACAATGCTAGGAACCAGCACTGAGTGAGTGTAGTTGGCAACACTTCGATACAACGTGTCGCTCGTATTCCTGCATTAGTCGTTGGAGAGTAGCAGACCGTTAAACATGGCAGCTCGATTGACGATCTGTACCAAGGAGGCTTTTTGTATGCAAAAGGTGTCTGTGAAACCTGCGAACATTATTCGTTGAATGCAAGCACAGTATAGTGACAGCTGTTTATCGCGAAGCAATATCTACGGATGGATAGAGTGCTTAAAACAGGGAAGAACTTCTGTATGTGACAAGCCAAGATCGGGCAGGCCATCGACGAAAAACCGAAAAACTTTTTTTCTGACGCAATCAAAAAAAATGTGAAATTTTGGGAAAAGTGCATTGAAGTCCAGGGAGGCTACGTAGAAAATAAGGTATGTTTCAGTTTTCTATCATTAGAGTAAGTACAGCTTTTCTCAAATGTGCCTTTACTTTTTGAATTACTCTCGTATATAAGAAAACAATTCTATGTTTTTCTGTATATTTCAGTGAAAATTGAATTAAATATTTTTGAATTATATTTATCTTATTTTTTCTGTTGCTTTTGAATTAAACAGTAAATTCGAATGTACTATAATTGAAACCTCTCGCATGTATTTTTCTTTTTTTCTCTTAGCATTTTCTAGAGTAAAATTGTGTTTCATTTTGTAAGATTTACTGCTTTATATTTTTTTTACAAAATCACTTGTAAAATGAAATTTTGAGCTAATCTTCACTTTAGATTACCATTTTCGTGTCCAGTGGCCCAGAACTACTTTTTAGTTTTATTTATTTATTTATTTATTTATTTTTTTAACAGTCGCTTTTTTTAACTTTTTTTTTTTTTTAAATAAGTCACTTCTAATTCTTGTAAACAATTTTCCGTAGAATATTGGATTCTTCTCGTAACTATATACAATTTAATTCTTTTTAATAAATACATTGAATAGAGCTTTTTTATCTATAAAATTTGCTCTTTTTTACATAATAACATTTGTTTTTAGTAACATTTTATTATTACAAGCAGTAATAAATTATGTAATTAATAAATCTGAACTTTTGGTTGTAGAACATTTTATAAAATATATTATATTTACTAGAATATCTTTAGAAGCTTTTAGTAATGCAAGCTTTAGGAAAACCGGTTATCTTACACATAATGCACTCTATCAGGTTGTCTTACTCCATGATCGATATGTGAATCGTTTTGAGTCAGATACGAATCAAAGGGAAACTCGGTTTTATCCATTAGTTTGATTGTTCCAATCTATAATAATCTAACGCGATAAAGGGTATTGATTTATAAAAGTAAATTTATAAACCGTATTAAGATGGTGTTTTCATTTGCTTTATAAAAATATCTAACAAATCTTTATATATTTAAATAATTTCCCTTAGAACACACGAAAATACACTTATTTTTTTTTATTTTATATAAAATGATAAAAGTATAATAAATACAAATGTTTAAATATTTGTTATAACAAAGAACAGTAAATATTAACTTTTTTTTTTTTTTTTTTTTTTTTTTTTAAGTGTAAATGTCGAGAAAAGATTAAGATTCATTCTGCAAGATTTACTGCTTTATATGTATTTTAAACATCACTTGTAAAGTGAAATCTTGAGATAATCTTAACTTTAGATTAGCATTTTCGTGTACATCAATGATCGTCACTCCTAAAATTTGCACCATTGTTCGCCACCCCCACAAAAGACATGTTAAAATCAGCGTTTAGTAACATCTATGAATTTGAATCCGCCCGCACTAGAGTCCCTAGGGCTGTAGCTCGAGAACCTTAAATTTTATAATACTTATCGAATACTTTCGACATTTATTTTATTAATATTTTTTAACCCCTTGACGCATTTGCCCGTGTCTGACACGGGTGATCTTGTATCTCACGTTCTTTTATTTCTAATGCCCATCTGAGATCTGTTCTGGTAAAAATAGATAGGCTAGATTATAAATAAACTTATTTGCCATAGATATATCACCACTATGCAGTTTTTTTCTTCTATAAACCACGTGGTGCATTTTGATGATTAGCTAAAGGTTGTTATGATTTTTTGTTAAATAAAAAACTCGATCATTTTTTTAACAGTTTTCCCAAGAATAATTCGTGCTTTAAGGGATTAAGCTACCCGTAAATTTTAATAATTTTCTAAATTATTTAATTAATTGTATCCACACAGAGACTTTTTAAAATATAAAGTTTGTACATAAAAGCGTCTGGAAACTCTAATTCAATGTGAAGAATTTACATAGTTTTTAAAACTATATATTATTAGGGGAAAAAGTTGAAACAAGGCTTTAAGTCTTAAAATACTGATTTAGTGAAACGTGACATGTTACAAGAAAGTGTACAAAAACAGCAAATTTTTTTATGAAATCATTTGCAAAATAATTATACAGATAAAAGTTTATGAGGCACACCTATAGAAAATTTGGAAAAAGAAAATACCATAATAAGATCGAAATACAAAATTATAAAACTTGTATATAGAACAGTACATGTACTTTTAAAAATTCCACCATGATGTTTAAAGAAAATTATTGACAAAGTATTCGCAAATAAATGGGACCCGGGGACATTTTTTTTTCTTTAAATAATAATGTTAACGAATAAGAAAAATGTTTAATTCAGCATTTTTGTCTTAGAAACTTTATGGAATAGAATGAGAAAATTTTGCACATGCTCTTTTCAGATTATTAGGCACATTCCTTACATTGGATTTTTAGTCGAGTTTTGATGTTTTGGGTTGTGGGAATTAAGGCCGATTGACTGCACTAGGGTTCTAGGCTTTAAGAAGAGTGCTCTCCGTGGGGGAGGGGGAGGGTTCTAAGGGACCTTAGACCGTATTTGCGCAAGTTTCCGAGAAAACTAATCGGTTAGACCAACAAATGAGACCTAGGATCGAACGTGGCACCTCACATCTAGCAGCTTTGAATGCAGAATTTCTCGGCCACTGATGGACCTTAGTCTAGTTTGGTTTTAAAAAAAAATATTTTTTTTAATCCTTAAAACTGAATCTGTACATTTCAATTAATGAAGTGGATTCTTTATATATGTTTTGTACACAACTTTGCAATGTATAGTACATCAGCTCTAATGTACAAGTTAAGGTGAACAAAAGACGAAATTTTAACACAATTCGATTTCGAGAGATTGGTGAGCCTGATTTACATATTTAACAGCGAATTTTTTTTAGCTCTAATGCATTAATTTAAATTCATTTAATGTCACCTTCTAAAGCACCTTTGTTTTATTAGACTGTATATTACTTATTGAAAAACTACATTACAAGTTTGAAAGGATGCAATTTAAAACAAAGAAGTTAAATTAAAATAGGTTATTCTGTGACATATCCAGTTAAAAAGGCAAGTGTATCGAGGAAATATCTATCCCGTACACTCAGAAAAAAATTCTGTAACTGACATCTATAATCTAAATTATGGCTCTAGAAAAAATAGTTCCATGTCATCCTTATAAATTCTAGTCCCCTTTGAAAGCGAGTTCTAGAAGCCCCTATTAGAATTCTAGAGAGTTTGCCTATTTTTTCAAAGGCAAAGTTATTTAAAAATCTCTGCAAATAAATGAGACTACAAGACGCTGGTTTCAGCAACTATAATCTTGGTTTGTTACCAAATTCTAGAAAATCAAACGAGAATTTCTCGCAATACAAACGATTCAGAATATTTAGATTATTCAGAATATTGTTTCACCATCCTAGAAATATGTACATTAGAAATTATCGATAATTTCGTCTATTCAGTTTATTGTCGTACCTTATGCTCATGGCTCGGAAATCTATATTTCTAGTTAAGGGATTTAGAAAATGGCCACTTATTCATTCTAGGGGAAGATGATATATTTTTCTTCTCTGTGTAAATGAATTACAGTCATCCTCATACAATTTTGAAGATTTTCAAAGTCCCATCAATGTTTGATTTAAAAATACCACGTTAATATTTTTAAATAAAAAACTAAAAACAACTGAAAAGAAATTTTACAAGTTTTAACAATCTTTTAAAAAAATTACCAAAATAATTTGACCATTCTAGACACGATAATGTTCGATTATTAATAAGTTCGCAGAGAAATTTCAAGCCTTGTTCTTAAACACCAATATCATTATATAAACTAAAAAATAATATCTACAACAAGCAATAGTACCTAAAGATGATTTTTCTATAACTATATAATCAACAAATTATTTAAGAAACAGTATTTTTTAGTAATTTTTAAAACGTTATCGTAAATATTCGAAGATTTCATTTTGTCAGAATTTTCCAACGTATTCTTTCTGTTATAATAAGCATGCAATAGAGATTTTCATTATATTTATCGTGAAATATTTTTGTAGCATATTATTGTAATTTACAAAGCAAATAAATCTGAGGATTTTAATTCTTACTACCCTAACAAATCTCAAACAGAACATATGCTAAAGAAATAAACACAGATATGTCTTTTTTTTAAGTTTTTACGTCACAATAATTTATAAAAATTTATAAAATACTTTTATAAACACAGATATGTTTTTTTTTTTTTTTTTTTTTTTTTTTTTAGTTTTTAAATCACAATAATTTACAAAATACTTTTATTCATTGGCCTTTTTTTACTGATATATATATATTCTACAAGTGTTTCAGTATTTTTTGTCTTTCTCTTCAAATATTCAAAAATGTACTACTGTTTATTGACATCATATAATTTATTATTGTTACTATTTATTAGTCATTAAAAAAATGTGCAAAAATATTACAGAATAGTAGAAATGTATTACTGTTTATTGATATCATATATCATATATAATGTATTATTGTAACTATTTATTAGTGATTAAAAAATGTGCAAAAATATTACAGAATATACTGTATATAGATTTTTTTCTTATACATTTAATAAGTAAAATTTCTCAACTAGTACCATATTGAAACATACACGAAAGTATAAATGCTCAACAATTAAAACTAAGTATTGCGCTATGCTTAAATTTAACGGATTACTGAGTTAAATTGTATCATTTTATATTAAATTTAAATCGTAAGTATGGCAATCACCATAAAATGCGTATAAATTCCTAACATAAAAGTATATTCCATTTGTATCAGGATTTCAATATTGGAAATAGCATTAAATTTATTTCATTCATATTTACAGAATTTTAAACACTGAGAAAACAAATTCTGTAACTGACATCTAGAATCTAAATTGTGGTTCTAGAAAAAACAGTTCCATGCGATCCTTATAAATTCTAGTTCCCCTGGAAAGCGAGTTCTAGAAGCTCCTATTAAAATTGTTGAACGTTTATCTATATTATCGACGGAGAGTTATTTAAAAATCTCTCCAAATAAATGAGACTACAAGAGACGGGTTTCAGCAACTATAATCTTGGTTTATTACCGAAGTCTAGAAAATCAAACGAGAATTTCTCGCAATACAAAAGATTCAGAATACTTAGAATATTCAGAATATTGTTTCACCATCTAGAAATATGTAAACTACAAATTCTAGATCATTTCGTCTTTTCAGTTTATTGGCGTGCCTTATATGCATAGAACGGAATTTCTATTTAAGGAATTTAGAAAATAGCCACCTATTCATTCTAAAGGAAGGCGGCATATTTTATTTCTCAGTGAAAAACTTTGTAAACGTAATACAAGCATATTGTATATTATCTGAGTAATATGTATCTCGGAAGTGATTTCCTCAAATGAGTGTTTAGGAAGAATTAGACACAATGAATTATCGTTACAAATTGTAAATGACGGGATTCTAATGCTGCTTATATGTCAGTCTAAGCGTCAGCAGTTACACTCAGAAGTTTAAAAAAAATGTTCAGTAAATGAAAATAATTATTTATTATTTTAAAATTTAATTATTAATATTAATACGTTATAAAAATTATTAAACTAAATACTTATTTTTTTATTTTTTGTTTGTTAATTAACTCATAGGGAACATTAAGAACTACTTTTTATGTCACCAACATTTTTTGACAGCTGATAACTCCTGTTTTTAGAAGAATCTTAACGATAAACTTCTTCAGACATGGTAAAACAAAATTTCTGTACCTGTGTTGGTCACTTTGAGGGTAAATATCTGACACATATCTACAGAACTTTGCATGGAGGTCTGGTTTAACTTTTCCAGGTGCACCTCGAAGCCTGATTTTTAAAATTCTTGTTAGATTTTTAAATAATAATTATAATGTGAAAGCAAAAATCATATTACTTAGTTAAATTAGTTTTAAATCATATTAAGCTCATACCAAATTTTTTTTTACGCGCTGATCTTATTTTCGGCAGAAAAAGGAATACATTTATTAACCTGTGAATAATAATAATAATAATAAAAAAATCACCAAATATTTTATTTGCTAATGCATTTATGGAAAAACTAACTTCATAAAGACTTTAAAAATTTTATATATATTGACGAAACTATATTTCCATCTTATCATTCATATGTAGATAATTATATTGTTGATGTCGAAAACATATTTGAATGCGTAGATGTAATTTTCACTTTATTGAAACTACCCCTTCATTGAAGCACTATAAGGCTTTCTGTTTGTTCTATAATTTTTTATCATTCTCATTTTCAAACTTTAAATAAGTTTGATACTAAAACATTTCCTGCAATTATTAATTATGCTGATGAGAGACTTACACACATATCAACCGCTAATTACTTGACATTTGTATACAGATTACCTCAAAACGCATAACACAATAACATGTATTAAAACCATTAAATTTAAATTAAAATATGTCTGTAAGGACATATGATAAGATAGTATTGATTATACCTATAAAAATACTCCACAAATGAGAATAGAAAGTTGTTGATGATATTAAGACAGATATTTATAGATATTAAGACAGATAATTTATAAAGATAAAAAAAAAAGTAAAACTTTCATTGAAATTACAAAAAGGAAAAGTTTTTGAGATTAAGGCTGATTGATTACGCTTTGGGTACTAGGTCTAGGTGGGATGCCATCCTTGAGGGTCTTTCTAAAGGAACCTAGCCTGTACTTACGTGTCTTTAGGAGAAAACCGCGAAAAACTCCGAAAGACTAGGCCGATGATCGCAACCTGGATTCAACGTGTAACACAATTTACTGAAACTATCAGGAAGGACGAGTCCAAGGATTTGCAGGGGTGCCAGAATGACCGACAGGTTAAGATTTGGAAAACAGCCTGTCATTCGGAGCTCTCTTGTTGCTTATTTTTCTGTTAATCACATGACCATCACGCCTATTTTAACTCTGGCCTCGTTGAGTCAGTACTTGCGCAGAAGCTTCCATAGTTTCAAGAAAAGTAGTTGAAGAATATAAGAAACCAGGGCTGAAAATTAAACTTAAAAAAAAACTTTGACTACTGAATGGAAATAAGAAGTTAATCTCCATTCTTGGGCAGTTTTTCTCGACATGATAAAGTACAGTAAAGCAGTTCGATCAACTAAAATCAATACAAAAGAATGATTTTGACTTTTTTTACCAGCAGTTTCCAATCATAACTCAAACATATCTGGATTCATTGGAATCCCCCTGTAAATGAATGGTGAATTATCATCATATCCTACTCTACAAGAAATGTTATATGCTTTTATGCATATAAAATATATGCTCATTTGATTTTATATATGCTCACTTTGATTATTTTTAATAATGCTTCTAATAGATTTTAAACTATACACGACTTTCGCCCAAAAATATAATATACTTGCGTTATCTTGGATATCCTTTTACACGTACTATTTGCTTGATTTCATAAAAAAAATTAGTGTAGCATTCTTATAAAATACCTATTTAGAATACCATATTCGGGCACCCTGAAAACATTTGTTCTTGATATATGTTGATAACAAACACACAGCCAATCAGTAAAATCCTGTTTTTCGGATAGAAAGGACCTCAAATTGAGTAAATATAACAAAAATTCAATATCAAATTGTTCCCAAAGCAATACTCTCTTTATTTTACCCGGTTAAAAGAAAGTAAAAATTGGTATTCTTAAACTGAAATACAAAGATTTGACTGCTATATTTCTCCCATACTATAATAGGTAAACGGCATTGTTTCACAGAGAAATAGTATATGTAAACAGTCTTAGGTTATACATAGTTTACAGTTTAAAATTTTATACTAAGACTAGAAAAGCCGCGGTTCGTGAACGAACCGAATTCCGAATGCGGGAAAAATTTCAAAATCAAATTCGAAATGTACAAAACTCGACCTGATGCTCTTTGCATGCCAAAAGATCAAAGTTTGTTAACAAAAGCATTTTTAAATTCATGAAATCAATGAATGTTGTGTAGATCGTATTATTGAAAAGATCTCTGGACAGAAATGGATGAAGATTTCAGACCAATTTTTTATAGCACAAAGAACTTATAATTTATTTATTATATTTCTTTAATCTAATATTATAATCTTTAATCTTTTTATACAGATGCCACATGCATCACATAAACTCTTAATTTTTAAACTCTTTTAAAGATAGCACGTGATCATATTACATAAAATTCAAAAGATTAACTTCATTTAACCATTTTTTTTTCTTTTACTTTTTGTTCAGTGTGTTATCTTATTTAACCAAATTTATTCAAACAAAAATTTAGCTGAAAATTTCCTCATACAGAACATTTTTGGTTAAAACCTTTTCCCATTTTTAATTAGACGTCCTTGTTGGGGCGTATTGAGAACTTTCACCTTAACATTTGAAGAATGCTTGACTCTCGAAAATCGTTTCTGTCTAGTCTCTTTTGATCTTCGTCTTTATCGCTAGGATCCATCTGATCGAAGGATAGAGAACGAGAGAGAGCAAACAAAAGAAATCCACACTTTAAAAATCAATAATGTATCATCAATCTGCGCTTGCATAAAAATATGATTATTCTTATATTAGATAAGACTTAAAATTCAAAACAATAGCTGTAAAATAAAATGTTGCTTCTCTTTAAACATTCTCTAATAAACATTTTCTTTATTCTACATTGAGAAAAAAATATACCTCTTTCATCTAGAACGAATTGGTGGTGCTTTTCTAAATCCCTAAACTAGAAATATTGATTTCCGAGCTATGTGTATAAGGCACGCCAATACACTGAGAAAAAATTCTATAACTAACATCTAGAATCCTAATTGTGGGTCTAGAAAAAATATTTCCCTGTCATCCTTTTAAATTTCTTATAAAAAATTTTCTAGTCCCCTTCGAAAGCGAATTCTAGAGACCTGTATTAGAATTCTTCAGCATTTGCCTATACTATCGAGGACAAACATAATTGAAAATATCTCCAAATAAATGAGAATACAAGATTCGGGTTTCAGCAGCTATAATCTTAGTTTATGACCCAATTCTAGAAAATTAAGCGAGAATTTCTCGTAATACAAAAGATTCAGAATATTTAAAATATTAAGAATACTGTTTCATCATCTAGTAATGTGTAGACTAGAAATTCTCGACCATTTCATCTATTCAGTTTATTGGCGTGCCTTATGCGCATAGCTCGTAAATCTATATTTCCAGTTTGAGGATTTAGAAAATGACCATTTATTCATTCTAGATGAAGGTGGTATATTTTTTTTTTCTCAGTGTATTTCTTTAATTCTATTTCTTTAATCTATTTCTTATAAACATTTTATACAGATGTCACATGTATCACATAAACTCTTAATTTTCACACTCTTTTAAAGATAGCACGTGATCATATTTTTTTGCATAAAAATCAAAACATTAAATTCATTTAACCATTTTTTCCTTTTACTTTTTGCTCAGCATGCGTTCTTATACTCCGTGTGTTCACACATAGAGTCCAAAGAAACCTCCTAACCATTTGTATATATATATATATATATATATATATATATATACGAGTTTCTAGAAAAAAATAAAAATAAATGGATAAAAATTTTATAAAAATTGTTAAATTACCGCACAGTGATAAATAAAGCAATGTAGAAATAAAAACCTTATAAAGAATCAATATATTTTATTTAATAACTTTTAATTATTAAGATAAAGTAAAAAATTAAAAAACCTTAATAGGATAGAATTTCATAATGATCATTCTACACCGACGGGATCACTAAACAAGTATAAACTAGAATTTTGCTTCCCAGTCTTATATTTAGAATATTAAAATCAATATGATAAAATCAATAAATATTTACTTCAAAATCAAAGTTACAAAAATCATTTCAAATACAACAATCTTGCAGTTATTTAAGAAAATACTTATTTACTGAACTTTTTTGACAACGTATTTTCTAATTATATGTATGTAATTCAAATTCCAAATACGATTTTTTGAAAAGTTAAGATTGTATAAAAATAAAGAAGAAATTTACGATTTAGCATTTTATTCTTTATTTAAAGCAATTATTACATTATGTATAAATACAAAAAACTTGATCAAATACATAATTGTGCTTTCTGAATAAAATGGTTAGGGTATAATCTTCTGAGTACACTAAAGTTATTTCTTTATTTCCTAAACGCTACGTATTAAGTGTGATACGTTAAGTTGTTTAACTTCGGAAAACACATTTTGCTAGCTTTTCTTTCATTGTAAAAATGTTTAAATGTACTGTTTCTTTAAATGTTCTTCACTAATAGAGTATATCTTTTGAAATTTTCCCTTTTTCTAGATTATAAACTTCTTATATGCCGTTAAAGAATTTACTAGTAAAAAAAAAAGACGACATAGAAAGAATAAAAAAAATTCATGTTATTAAAACTTTAAAAATGAAACGTGTAAATTATAAAAAAGAAAAGATTTCGTTTCTAGAGCATACCAATTTATTTACACTTTTTAAACGCCGTTTTGAAAAGTTTCCTCACCTTTTAAGGTGGTAAATTTTAATTAATTAAATAAATAATAATAATTTAAAAAAAAATTACAAGCGCTAAAATTTACATAGAAATCCATTAAAACATTGTGTTGAATTATGATGAATAAAACATGTTTTAAAGCATTTGCTAAAAACTGGAGAAAAAAAAAATAAATAAACACGCGAAACGCATTTTTGCTAGTACCACATTTTTACTTTTTCTTTCCCAAAGTAGAGAAAGTATTGTTTTTGGGTCAGATTTTCGAAAGTGATTTTTTGTTATATTTATACGTTTTGAGGTCGAATCCGAAAATCATGTTTTTAGCAGTTGGTCTGTGTGTGTGTATGTGTAACTAGGCCTGTGTGTATCTGTAATCAGCATATCTCAAGAACAAATGATAGCAGAAAGTCCGAACTTGACATTATAAATTTAGGGCTATTACACTAAGTTTTTTATTGAGATGAAGCAAATTATTCGTGTACATGGGCACACAATAGAATTCATATATATTACATCTTTGGGGGAAATGTCAGGTAAGTAGAATTTAACGTCTGTAGACTGCACTAAACCAGATGAAATTAATATGTATTTTTTATATGCGTAAAAACATGTCTCATGCAGAATGTGGTAGGGATATCATTCACTGTTCGTGTACAGGGCTACACAAAAGAGCTATATTATAGTGCGACAATAGTTGAAAACTGATAGAAGTATATTTCGTTTTTGGCCGTGTATTATTACTATAGGATTATGTTTAGGTGCACCATGTGGCTTGTACATGATCTTCAAAAGATATATAAGTCTGTAACCTAAATAACGGTGGTTATAGGGCGAAATGGGCGTCATGTTCAGATTCAAGAGGTCAATTTACATTAGAATATGCTGAAATGGTGTCAGAGGCAATTTTCATGCCGAGCAGTGTTATCGTTCCTACCAATATACAATAGAATTCAACACTGTTATTGAATTTGAAAAATTGTTCCAATTCTGACAACTTTCATATGCAGCAATCCTTGAAATTTATGAATCTTACTCAGACATTTCAAGTAGCAAGCTGGTATGAACTTTAAAATACAACACTGAATTTCTTGCAATCATTTGTTTTTGACCTCATGCCTAAAGGAACTATGAATGTTATAGTTTCCCCTCAATGCACGTCACACTGAAATTTACTGTTAATTTTACATATGCCTAATCCAGAAAAATAAATTTTATACTTGTATTGTCTGCAACTTGATGTTGAACTGATTTTTTCGTAAACTCTTTTAGTAACCATCGGTCCAAAACTTTCGAGCTTTATTATGGATGTCCCTGAAAATGATTACCCTCTGTCCCTGTACCACAATCAATCCCAGTACCACAATGAGTCCCTGTACCACAATCAACACAAAACATGTTTACATGCATATAAGAAAATATGTTCATTCCATTTTGATCATGGAAACATATAAATAATACACAGTTTATACGAGTAATTTCACCCATAGACGTAAGGTATTCGAATTCTTTTGGATGTCTCTGCACTTAAACTATTCCCTTTATTACAGCGAAAGTTTCAATGTTGTATTCCTATATCATACAAAATTAGAATAATAAATTTGTACCGTAATTTTCTGTGTATAATCCGCAGGTCAGATAAGTCAGTTTTCCACCGGAAATTTTAATTGACAAATATAATTATGTTTGTAGTTGTTGTTCTCTCCTTGAAGTCTTAGAAAATAAAGATTTTTCTGTTAAATAAAATTACTGGTGGTGAAATGACATATCTTACCTGCGGATTATGCACAGAAAATTACGGTACTTCTTGCAATATTTGTTCTTGAGATATGCTAATAATACACACCGACATCCCCAGACAACGCATCGACAAAACTTGATTTTCGAATTCAAGAGACCTCAAAACGGGTAATTATAGCAAAAACTTGATTTCAAAAATTTTACCCCAAAACAAACCCTTCTCTATGCGTAACCTATACCACAAGCAAAAAAAAAAAAAAAAAAGAAAAGAAAAGAAATGTTTAAAAGGTGATTTGTGCTATTTTTTTCTCTAAAAAATTTTCACTAATAGTGCATACTTTTTACAATTTGATCTACTTCTATTTAAGCCTTGATATATATATTTTTTTAATTCGGAAAATTAAATATGGTTCTTTGTCAGTCAAACAAAATTTGACTATTACTGCATTCATGTGGGTTTTGTGCTTAATTCATGATTCTTGATGGAGAGTTGTGCTTATTATATCCTAATTATTTTTGTTTGATATATGGTGTTTTCTGTAATGTTGCTAAATGCAGAGCATTTATTTATTTATTTTTTTAACGTGTGTGTTCAACAAAACAACCTGTTAAGTACAGTAAAGAAATAAACTTATAAACTCATTCAGAACATGCTTCTTTACATTTGTACATCAGTAGTCTTAAAGATATAGACGATATCGACAAAATACATCTTTAAATGTTCTTCAAAACGTGCAATAGATCCATTAGTGTTGATTTTAGAAATAGATTATTGTGTGAATTACTGGCGAAATCAAAATATTTCTTAATTTGCCCTAAACAATTTAAATTCTAACTGAATTCTATCTAAATTATAAAAGAATTCAAAGTTTATGTATTTAATGAACTTGAAGAAAAACAACGAGTTATTATTTTTTTATATAGAAAGTTCATGTGTTTGAATAACTGTTTACCTTTTCTTTAAAAAAAAAATGTGAAAGGGAGTTTTTACTCTAAAACTGGTAGAGCGGATGTGCTAGGTTCGAATACAAAAGCATTCATTGGCCTATCCGTTCCGTGTTTTTGAAGTTTTTTTCGAAACTTGCATAAATATCGAAATTGAAGGCCTCCTCCTCTCCCCTTGGATTGCATGCCAACTTAGACAAGGTTCCTACCACAGACATTGACCTCAATTGCACAATAATATTAACAATAAATCAAAAAAAAAATTGTCCATTTATTATTCCCATATGATACATGTTTAGAAGACAGAATTCATACATTCTGCTAATACTGTTGTTGGATTATACTCATAGTTGATATTTGAGTCATACACCCCGCGACAAAAAGATAGATACAAAGGGTTTTTTCTTTGTTTTTCATAAAATAACATTATCAAAATTGTGCTTATCATTTATTATTATCATAAAATAACACTATTCCCGGACTAATTTTTGTTTTAAGACTAATTTAGAAAAGTTTTAAGACTAAACTTTTTCTAACTTAAGACTTCACTCCGCGACAAAAAGATAGGAACAAAGGAATTTTAAATTTTTCATAAAATAACATTATCTAAACTGTGCTGATCATTTATTATCATATCAAAAACATATTAAATATTTGAATCATATTCAAAATAATCCTATAAAAAAAAAAAAAAAAAAAAAAAAAAAAAACGCTTTGTTCCTAACTTTTTGTCGCGGTGTGTAGTCTTAAATTAGAAAAATTTTCGTCTTAAATTTTTTCTAATCTAGTCTTAAAAAAATTAGTCCGAGAATAGTGTTATTTTACTATAATAATAAATGATAAGCACAATTTAGATAGTGATATTTTATGAAAAATCAAAGAAAAAACCCTTTGTACCTATCTTTTTGTCGCGGGGTGTATAAGGCAAATATCAACTATGAGTATAATCCAACAACAGTGATTAGCAGAAAGTATGAATTCTACCTTCTAAACATGTATCATATGGGAATAATAAATGGACAATTTTTTTTTTGTTTATTGTTGATGTTATTGTGCAGTTGAGGCCAATGTCTGTGGTAGGAACCTAGTCTTAGTTTGTATTCCATCCAAGGGGAGAGGAGGAGGCCTTTTTGTCACGGGGTGTATGTGACTCGGTGGTTGTGGCTTTGAGGGAACTTGAACAACTGCCCTTTAGAATAAAGAAAAAAAATTGTATGGAAATAATACAAAATCCACAGTTCCCCACACTTTGTGTGAGGAACAAAAATATCACCAATAAGAAAAAGAATGAAACATAGACAGATAAAAAAAAATGCTGAATCGTCGAGTGGTTGATACAAGGGCCATCGATTCATAGCTACATTTTGTCTAAAATGATACGGAGATCCAACAGTTAAATATTTATATTTTGAATCGAATTTTCTTAAAAATGTGTAACCCAGGCAAAAACTTAGTTTCAAAAACTCAACCCTCAAACAATACATTCTCTATTATATACGAGTAAAGGAAAGTAAAAATGTAATTAATTGTAAGAAATGTTTGCTATACATATAAAAGGAAGTATTCTGCATGTTTTATAATATATTATTATGTATATGTTTTACATAGACTAGATAATGGTTTTTCGAACATATGCTACCAGAACACAAATTATTTTACATTATGGCTATGTCACACATTTAATTTATATGTTAATACATGAAAGATCTACAAAAACTAAATGTTTGGAAAAGACTTTAATAGATAATAAAAGCAAAAGGAAAAGACATATGCTTTGTCATCTAACATATCTTTTATGTCCGATATAAAAATAATAAATATAAAAAAAGGAAGGGGCTAGTTTGATTCAATTTCCTGTTCGAAGAAGTGTAACTGGGAAAGTGACATCAGGTTTTCCCAATGTATTTTTTTTTTTTTTTAGTAAGGAATTACATGGTAAAGAGGAGAAGTTTTCGATTGCATTGTACAATAAATAGGTTTCTACCTTAAATAGCTTTTTTTAAACATTTTTATAAAAAAAATTAAGAATTCTCTTAAACGTTTGAAAAAGTAATTTTAGACATTTTTTATAATGCATTTTATATAAATATTTTTAGTAATCAATATAAAGTGATATTTAAAGTAATAGAATATAGTAAATATAAAAGTAAATGAAAGAGAATTTTGTTTACAAATAAATAGAAAAAATATTTTTATAAATGCTTTGTAATTTATTAAATCTTGTTGTCTTATTGATTTTTACTATATGATAGTGTGAAAAGCTTATAATAATATAATTAAACTTTCTAAAGAAATTTAGTTATTCCTTAATTTCTTAATTAATAAGAAATCAGAATATTTTTACTGGATGAATAAAACATAAAAGGATAAGTTTATCAGTGCTTTAGAAAGAACTAGTAATAGAAACTTTTGAATTCAAACTTTCAAATTAGTCATGCTATGTCATGCATATGTTCACCTTATACTTATGGTTCAAGTTACAACCCTCTATTTTGAATGTCCTTAAATACGAGTATTTCAATCCACCAATCCTAAAATGATATTACTATAGCAGAAATTTTTATTATGGTTTCGTTAACTTCTTGTTATTTTGTAAAAAAGTAAAGTTTTTATTTTTTATTTTTTTGTTTTGTTTTGTTTTCTATACATTTATTTCGAGCTAAAATATTTTGCTGCTTGCCTTCAGTCGACTAAAGTGTGTAAAATTCATTCGTGGTGTTACATGTTTGATTTGACAATAGCATAGCACTTTGTTTGGCGGGTGATCACTAGTGGTACTATAATATTACAACAGCGAGTATAGTGGACAGCAGTGTTCATTAGCGTATCTATTGATATAAAGGAATGAATCAGACGTAGAAGGAGGAGTTAATACTTTCGATTTCGCATTTTGAAACAGTGAAGGAAATAAATGTCGATCAATATATATTTTAATATTTCGATACATTAATGTAGGGTTATTTATTTATTTATTTATTTTAGAAGATTCGGATTATTTTGAAATGATTCAAAGAATCCTAGGAAATATTTGAATGAGAGACGGTAAATCCTAGAAGTTTAAAGGATTAATCCCCAAAGAGATGATAATAACGTTATTGATGAAGTATGATTCAATCTGCAATTTGCATATCTCATCGAAAATGTTAACATTTAAAAAAGAAAAAAAAAATTTCCAATCTATGATGTTAGCTTTTATATAAACACAGAAAAAATCCTAAACAGCTTCAACACCAAAGGATACAATATAATATTAGACAGCTATTTTGGTAGCATTTAGCATACCATCATCAGTGTATAAAAAAGGAAAACGAAAGCGCTCCTATATATCAGAGAGTAATACCCAATAGATCTAATAATATTCATGGGCGTCCACATTCCGCCTATTTTTGTTGATTGACTAAACAGTCATAATATCTGGTTCCTTTCTTATATACAGCTGCATTCCTGTTTCGTTACTTTATGCACTGACGACGTATGCTAAATTTCATCGAAATAGCTATCTTTTGTTTCTTTAATTTCTTTTGGCCTGCAAGACAGCGGCGATTTTCCTATGTTTATATGTATTGTGGTAAGACTCCTTTGTACTATTACGTGCATGTTATTTTATTTTTCTTAACATTCATGCCACAGAAAATGCATTTTATTAATTGATGATTTATTTCAAATCGGTCCACAATTCTTTAGTAAAAATTCAAATGCATCCACATTTACGGCCCATTAACTTCAACTCCCGGTTCAATGCAAAAGCCTAAAAAGCGTCTAAAGGCAGGGTGCAACTTTCTAAAAAAAATTGACCGGCTTCTTCTGCCATCTAGCGAAGGAGATTTCATAAAACCTTTGATTGGTTATTTTCCGATAAAAAATTGGAAAGTAACTATGCCGTTAGATGGCATAAACAAAGCATCACATTTTGTTGAAAAATTGTACCCTCACTTTATGCGCTTTTCAAATTTTCATATTCAACCGGGAGTTGAAGTTATTGTTAAACACAGCCGTTAGAGACATACAATCTCTGGAAAAATAGGTTTTGACTATAAAAATAATAATACAATAAAGTACCGTTTATACGTCTTTCAAAGGACTGAGGTAAAAGGACGTATAAATGAAAAGACGCATAATCAAAATAATAATAAAACTTTTATGAACAAACTTTCGGTCCAAAACTTTCGAGCTTTATTATGGATGTCCCTGAAAATGATTACCCTTTGTCCCTGTACCACAATCAATCCCAGTACCACAATGAGTCCCTGTACCACAATCAACACAAAACATGTTTACATGCATATAAGAAAATATGTTCATTCCATTTTGATCATGGAAACATATAAATAATACACAGTTTTTACGAGTAATTTCACCCATAGACGTAAGGTATTCGAATTCTTTTGGATGTCTCTGCACTTAAACTATTCCCTTTATTACAGCGAAAGTTTCAATGTTGTATTCCTATATCATACAAAATTAGAATAATAAATTTGTACCGTAATTTTCTGTGTATAATCCGCAGGTCAGATAAGTCAGTTTTCCACCGGAAATTTTAATTGACAAATATAATTATGTTTGTAGTTGTTGTTCTCTCCTTGAAGTCTTAGAAAATAAAGATTTTTCTGTTAAATAAAATTACTGGTGGTGAAATGACATATCTTACCTGCGGATTATGCACAGAAAATTACGGTACTTCTTGCAATATTTGTTCTTGAGATATGCTAATAATACACACCGACATCCCCAGACAACGCATCGACAAAACTTGATTTTCGAATTCAAGAGACCTCAAAACGGGTAATTATAGCAAAAACTTGATTTCAAAAATTTTACCCCAAAACAAACCCTTCTCTATGCGTAACCTATACCACAAGCAAAAAAAAAAAAAAAAAAAAAGAAAAGAAATGTTTAAAAGGTGATTTGTGCTATTTTTTTCTCTGAAAAATTTTCACTAATAGTGCATACTTTTTACAATTTGATCTACTTCTATTTAAGCCTTGATATATATTTTTTTTAATTCGGAAAATTAAATATGGTTCTTTGTCAGTCAAACAAAATTTGACTATTACTGCATTCATGTGGGTTTTGTGCTTAATTCATGATTCTTGATGGAGAGTTGTGCTTATTATATCCTAATTATTTTTGTTTGATATATGGTGTTTTCTGTAATGTTGCTAAATGCAGAGCATTTATTTATTTATTTTTTTAACGTGTGTGTTCAACAAAACAACCTGTTAAGTACAGTAAAGAAATAAACTTATAAACTCATTCAGAACATGCTTCTTTACATTTGTACATCAGTTGTCTTAAAGATATAGACGATATCGACAAAATACATCTTTAAATGTTCTTCAAAACGTGCAATAGATCCATTAGTGTTGATTTTAGAAATAGATTATTGTGTGAATTACTGGCGAAATCAAAATATTTCTTAATTTGCCCTAAACAATTTAAATTCTAACTGAATTCTATCTAAATTATAAAAGAATTCAAAGTTTATGTATTTAATGAACTTGAAGAAAAACAACGAGTTATTATTTTTTTATATAGAAAGTTCATGTGTTTGAATAACTGTTTACCTTTTCTTTAAAAAAAAAAATGTGAAAGGGAGTTTTTACTCTAAAACTGGTAGAGCGGATGTGCTAGGTTCGAATACAAAAGCATTCATTGACCTATCCGTTCCGTGTTTTTGAAGTTTTTTTCGAAACTTGCATAAATATCGAAATTGAAGGCCTCCTCCTCTCCCCTTGGATTGCATGCCAACTTAGACAAGGTTCCTACCACAGACATTGGCCTCAATTGCACAATAATATTAACAATAAATCAAAAAAAAATTGTCCATTTATTATTCCCATATGATACATGTTTAGAAGACAGAATTCATACATTCTGCTAATACTGTTGTTGGATTATACTCATAGTTGATATTTGAGTCATACACCCCGCGACAAAAAGATAGATACAAAGGGTTTTTTCTTTGTTTTTCATAAAATAACATTATCAAAATTGTGCTTATCATTTATTATTATCATAAAATAACACTATTCCCGGACTAATTTTTGTTTTAAGACTAATTTAGAAAAGTTTTAAGACTAAACTTTTTCTAACTTAAGACTTCACTCCGCGACAAAAAGATAGGAACAAAGGAATTTTAAATTTTTCATAAAATAACATTATCTAAACTGTGCTGATCATTTATTATCATATCAAAAACATATTAAATATTTGAATCATATTCAAAATAATCCTATAAAAAAAAAAAAAAAAAAAAAAAAAAAAAAACGCTTCGTTCCTATCTTTTTGTCGCGGTGTGTAGTCTTAAACTAGAAAAATTTTCGTCTTAAATTTTTTCTAATCTAGTCTTAAAAAAATTAGTCCGAGAATAGTGTTACTTTACTATAATAATAAATGATAAGCACAATTTAGATAGTGATATTTTATGAAAAATCAAAGAAAAAACCCTTTGTACCTATCTTTTTGTCGCGTGGTGTATAAGGCAAATATCAACTATGAGTATAATCCAACAACAGTTATTAACAGAAAGTGTGAATTCTACCTTCTAAACATGTATCATATGGGAATAAAAAAATAGACAATTTTTTTTTTTTTGTTTATTGTTGATGTTATTGTGCAGTTGAGGCCAATGTCTGTGGTAGGAACCTAGTCTTAGTTTGTATGCCATCCAAGGGGAGAGGAGGAGGCCTTTTTGTCACGGGGTGTATGTGACTCGGTGGTTGTGGCTTTGAGGGAACTTGAACAACTGCCCTTTAGAATAAAGAAAAAAAATTGTATGGAAATAATACAAAATCCACAGTTCCCCACACTTTGTGTGAGGAACAAAAATATCACCAATAAGAAAAAGAATGAAACATAGACAGATAAAAAAAAATGCTGAATCGTCGAGTGGTTGATACAAGGGCCATCGATTCTTAGCTACATTTTGTCTAAAATGTCACGGAGATCCAACAGTTAAATATTTATATTTTGAATCGAATTTTCTTAAAAATGTGTAACCCAGGCAAAAACTTAGTTTCAAAAACTCAACCCTCAAACAATACATTCTCTATTATATACGAGTAAAGGAAAGTAAAAATGTAATTAATTGTAAGAAATGTTTGCTATACATATAAAAGGAAGTATTCTGCATGTTTTATAATATATTATTATGTATATGTTTTACATAGACTAGATAATGGTTTTTCGAACATATGCTACCAGAACACAAATTATTTTATATTATGGCTATTTCACACATTTAATTTATATGTTAATACATGAAAGATCTACAAAAACTAAATGTTTGGAAAAGACTTTAATAGATAATAAAAGCAAAAGGAAAAGACATATGCTTTGTCATCTAACATACCTTTTATGTCCGATATAAAAATAATAAATATAAAAAAAGGAAGGGGCTAGTTTGATTCAATTTCCTGATCGAAGAAGTGTAACTGGGAAAGTGACATCAGGTTTTCCCAATGTATTTTTTTTTTTTTTTAGTAAGGAATTACATGGTAAAGAGGAGAAGTTTTCGATTGCATTGTACAATAAATAGGTTTCTACCAATTACATGGTAAAGAGGAGAAGTTTTCGATTGCATTGTACAATAAATAGGTTTCTACCTTAAATAGCTTTTTTTAAACATTTTTATAAAAAAAATTAAGAATTCCCTTAAACGTTTGAAAAAGTAATTTTAGACATTTTTTATAATGCATTTTATATAAATATTTTTAGTAATCAATATAAAGTGATATTTAAAGTAATAGAATATAGTAAATATAAAAGTAAATGAAAGAGAATTTTGTTTACAAATAAATATAAAAAATATTTTTATAAATGCTTTGTAATTTATTAAATCTTGTTGTCTTATTGATTTTTACTATATGATAGTGTGAAAAGCTTATAATAATATAATAAACTTTCTAAAGAAATTTAGTTATTCCTTAATTTCTTAATTAATAAGAAATCAGAATATTTTTACTGGATGAATAAAACATAAAAGGATAAGTTTATCAGTGCTTTAGAAAGAACTAGTAATAGAAACTTTTGAATTCAAACTTTCAAATTAGTCATGCTATGTCATGCATATGTTCACCTTATACTTATGGTTCAAGTTACAACCCTCTATTTTGAATGTCCTTAAATACGAATATTTCAATCCACCAATCCTAAAATGATATTACTATAGCAGAAATTTTTATTATGGTTTCGTTAACTTCTTGTTATTTTGTAAAAAAGTAAAGTTTTTATTTTTTATTTTTTTGTTTTGTTTTGTTTTCTATACATTTATTTCGAGCTAAAATATTTTGCTGCTTGCCTTCAGTCGACTAAAGTGTGTAAAATTCATTCGTGGTGTTACATGTTTGATTTGACAATAGCATAGCACTATGTTTGGCGGGGGATCACTAGTGGTACTATAATATTACAACAGCGAGTATAGTGGACAGCAGTGTTCATTAGCGTATCTATTGATATAAAGGAATGAATCAGACGTAGAAGGAGGAGTTAATACTTTCGATTTCGCATTTTGAAACAGTGAAGGAAATAAATGTCGATCAATATATTGGAATATTTCGATACAATAATGTAGGGTTATTTATTTATTTATTTATTTTAGAAGATTCGGATTATTTTGAAATGATTCAAAGAATCCTAGGAAATATTTGAATGAGAGACGGTAAATCCTAGAAGTTTAAAGGATTAATCCCCAAAGAGTTGATAATAACGTTATTGATGAAGTATGATTCAATCTGCAATTTGCATATCTCATCGAAAATGTTAACATTTAAAAAAGAAAAAAAAAAAATTCCAATCTATGATTTTAGCTTTTATATAAACACAGAAAAAATCCTAAAAAGCTTCAACACCAAAGGATACAATATAATATTAGACAGCTATTTTGGTAGCATTTAGCATACCATCATCAGTGTATAAAAAAGGAAAACGAAAGCGCTCCTATATATCAGAGAGTAATACCCAATAGATCTAATAATATTCATGGGCGTCCACATTCCGCCTATTTTTGTTGATTGACTAAACAGTCATAATATCTGGTTCCTTTCTTATATACAGCTGCATTCCTGTTTCGTTACTTTATGCACTGACGACGTATGCTAAATTTCATCGAAATAGCTATCTTTTGTTTCTTTAATTTCTTTTGGCCTGCAAGACAGCGGCGATTTTCCTATGTTTATATGTATTGTGGTAAGACTCTTTTGTACTATTACGTGCATGTTATTTTATTTTTCTTAACATTCATGCCACAGAAAATGCATTTTATTAATTGATGATTTATTTCAAATCGGTCCACAATTCTTTAGTAAAAATTCAAATGCATCCACATTTACGGCCCATTAACTTCAACTCCCGTTTCAATGCAAAAACCTAAAAAGCGTCTAAAGGCAGGGTGCAACTTTCTAAAAAAAATTGACCGGCTTCTTCTGCCATCTAGCGAAGGAGATTTCATAAAACCTTTGATTGGTTATTTTCCGATAAAAAATTGGAAAGTAACTATGCCGTTAGATGGCATAAACAAAGCATCACATTTTGTTGAAAAATTGTACCCTCACTTTATGCGCTTTTCAAATTTTCATATTCAACCGGGAGTTGAAGTTATTGTTAAACACAGCCGTTAGAGACATACAATCTCTGGAAAAATAGGTTTTGACTATAAAAATAATAATACAATAAAGTACCGTTTATACGTCTTTCAAAGGACTGAGGTAAAAGGACGTATAAATGAAAAGACGCATAATCAAAATAATAATAAAACTTTTATTAAACAAATTTACAGACGCTGAAACAAATATCATGTTAGATAGCAATTAATAAATATTTTCAACCCTCTGACTGCTTAATTTGTGGACCAAAATCGCTTCAAAAATTGTGTATTTTATTTTTCTTGCATATTTTAAGTCTATAAATATGGGAGAATTGAAATATGCAATTTTTCTTTCTAGAAAAGATTTTTTATACAGTTTTTTATCATGAGAAACTAAGCTGTCAGAAAAACCAATTTCAGATGTTATCACCTTTTTTTTAAAATAAATTTCAATTTAATTACAGTTAATTTCTATTTATTACATAATATAAAAAAGTACAATGTATAAAACTTAAGAAAATAAAATGGAAATATAAAGAATCATGATCAGATTCATCGTTATTTGAGGAGCAGTCCGAAAAATATCTATCACTATCAAATTTAAAATCACTTTCAGAATCTGATAAATCATCAGGAATATATACTCTGTCAATCGCTGAACGTTTTTTACCAGTCATTTCTGATTAAAAAAAGGCGGCGAACATATTGAAGTCAGAGCGATAATTATCAAGTACCTTCAAATGCCGCAATTTAGTGGATGACTATTGACCTGTATTGGTCAAAACCTAAATTAAACTTCTAATGCTGCATATAATTTATTTCAATGGTGAAAAGGTGAAAAAGCGGGATGCAATCCTCACTAAAGGAAGAAAAACACATGCCCGTGAATTTCACGTGATGAGTAAATTTTGCTACATTTCAGTTGCCAGTGAAAATTGCTAAATGATCAGCCAGAGGATTAAGATAGTAACTAGCAATTAGTTTATAGTAGAATTTGCATTTGAAGATAATATTTAAATTTTAAAAATAGCGAGTAATAATTATATACATTAATTATCTTTAATTGTAAGTATTTATGTACAATTTATGTCCACGCAGTTATTATCAAATTGCATTAAAAAAATCTTCAATACTCACCTGACTTTCTGGGAGTATTCAGAACAGCATTCTAAATTCAATTAAATTTATTAAATGTTTTCACCTGTGTTTCGACAAACAAAATAAGTTCGAAGTTTTTCATTACAATCCATTGCGTCTTTAAAGGAAAGTGAAACAACGTTTCACATTCTAGTAAAAACATATCCCCATAAATTGAGATAATTTTACACTCTGGATCATTATTTCACCGCTCAAATTATCATCAGACAATTTGTTCCCAATTACTTTATTGACTGTAAATAACTCCAATATCATGATATTGGAATCAAAGTTCATAGACCTCATTCGGAACGGAGAAATAATGTCCGGTAGAGAAATTCTGTGAATTTTATAAATGTGAAAATGACATATAACCAGTACAGAGAGTCGTATAAACGAAATATTTTTTGGATTAAAACGAATAGGCTTGAATCGGGACGTCACTAAAAGGACGTATAAATGCAAAAATCGTATAAACAACAGACGTATAAACGGTGTTTTACTGTAGTTTTTGAGAATAAAAATATTGTTAGATCTGTTAACAGTGTTGACATTTACAAAAAACTTAGAGAACACTGATTACTGTAGCAGCCTCTGTAAACAAGCAGATTATACACAATATAATCAGAAAATGTCTTTATTTTTGCAGTTGTATAGTTAAAGTGTGATATTTTATACAAATTTAGATTTATTTTAATTAATAAATTTCCTTAGCGAAATATTTACATTATATCATACTTGCCAACATCCTAATTAATATTCCGTAGTGTTGTCTGTCCCGCCTTTTTTTTCACACCAGTAAATTTTAAGAGTAATATTCTCCAAACGCAATTACGATTAATTGAGAGAAAAAATAATACTCAAAAAGGTACTTGTGTGAAAGTGTAGGCGGTGCTGACAATACTACGCAACCCAGTGGCAGAAACACTGCGACACGGCGACATAGTCGCAGACACAGAAAAACGGCTTGCGAACAGTTTTTGTCTGTACTGAGAAAAAAATTTGTCTGCAACTTTCGGATAACAATTCACTTATAAAAATTTCTGTATCAAAACTAAAACTAATACTTGTATTATTTGTAATTATTTATATTGTGTTGTGTCAAACATTGCTATAAAATATTTAATTGAATGAGATGAATTGAATGAATACAATTGTTTATACTATATCGTTTTGTAGTAAAATTGTATTCGTGTATTGTTGCACAAGATCACCAGTGATGTTAAGCCCCCCCTCCTCTGCCACGTCCCCATCAGGTTTCAGGCTTTTTGAGAGTAAGCCATTTTCACCCTTGATTACACGCAAATTTTGCAGACAGATTATGAATTTTTAAAAGCCTATCGCAGACAGCTTCAAAACTTTCTGCCACTGGGCTACGCAACATTTATTAGTATGTTGGTAAGTATATTATATGTTTATAAGAATTTTTAATTTCTCCTAAGTATTTAAATCGTTTTTAAATGTCCAAACACTGATTTTTGTTATTATTGGTGTTAGATATATTAAATTTTAATTAAAAAACAGTTTTAGAAGAGACGTAATTTTAATTTAAAAACATTAAACAAACAAGTTATTTAAATAAAAGCATATTTAATGTTCTTGCTTATGTTTTCTTAATCCAGGTTAACTGCTCAGAATATTGTTTAAAAAACCCCACAGAAATAAAACCCTATATCACGTTTAAAATTTAATATAATTCTACATAAATTTTATTTAATAAAAATTATAAATTATTTCACACTTTATAGCTTCAACAACAGACATTAATGAAACAAAAGCAAGATTAAGTTGCCTTACAGAAGCTGCCAAAAGCTGTGAAAGATTAATTGTGTTAAAGCAACTTTAATTAAATTTTCAATAGAAATTTTATATACTGTTTACTCTAATATGAATCATATAACTAAGGAAACTTATGCTTGACAGTGTATAACAGATTATTTCATTAAAAAGTAATTTTATGTTTTTTTTAAAATTTTCAGATTATTTAGCATAATTTTTCTTTTAATATCTCACACGTTTATTTTATATATATACTATATTAATGTGCCACGTTTGTAATTCAAAGTATGCAGTGAAAAACGTTATTTAAGATAAACTTACGTAGGTATTAAAAAAAGAAAAAAAAAACGACTTTTACTGTAAAAGCATCCAACTCTATGAATTAGTTTAATCTGACAAGTTTTAAAGTTGATTTAAAAGCAAATAAGAGTTTTAAATATTTTTTTTTTTACAATTTTTTAGGATTTCATTTTGTAATTTTGATAATTTTATATTACATTTTTGTAATAGATAAATATAAATGAATAAAAGATTCATATACATATATGTACATATATGTACATATATAGAGAGAAAGAGAGAGGACGACCTCCAAATCTGTGTGAAGATGACGAATTAGAAATGGTATGCAGTTATACTCATCTAGAACAAGTCCTCATGGTGAACGGGAATATCATTGAAGAAATTAACAACCAAGTTAAAATTTGAATGGAGAGTATTCGGAATAAATAGTGCTATATTCAAAAGACACTTTCCAGTTTGAAAAAAAAAATAAAAAAAAGTTTCAATCAATGTATTTTGACAATTTTTCACTTATGCTTCAGAAACCTCGAGCATAACCTGTAAAATTATACAAAAACTTCAACCCAGAAACGCTTCTTAGATTTCATCTAATAAAAAATAAAACGGAATACTTGGATTAGAGTAAAAATTAAAGTTACTGATGTTATTTCTAGAGTTAAGAAATTAAAATGGAGCTCGGTACTTGGCAGAAGAATAAGAAAAGTCAGAGGACGAGACCACTGTGTTGTTGGAGAGATGAAATTGTGAAGATTGAAAGAGCAGAATGGAGAAGTGTTGCAGAAAAAGGGCATACTAGAATCTCCTAAGAGAGTCCTTCATCCTGCTGTGGATTAATAAAGGCTGAATTTGATGATGATGATGATGATATGTGTGTGTGTAATAAGAGTATCTCTATAAAAATACAGTACCAGTTACACAAAGGAATATTTTCACTTCCGCCACTATTTTTTAACTGAAATCATTATCCTACTTAGCAGTAAAAACATATGCTGTAGAAACAGGATCAAGAGTTCTGCTTAGCAGTAGTGGTAGCAATTAAAAAGTGGAAATATTTTACTGTTGTGAGACTGACATTATTATATGTAATGGAAATACGCATAAACATAAATAATAAATACATTTTATCATTTATTTTCAGAGTTTTATTTTGTGTTAGTTTTAATAACGTATCTTTTATTATAAAAATGTCACAGTCAGATTGTACAAAAGAAAGTTAACAATTTTTAATGTAATTAAATTTAGACAATAATTACACTACTCAACGCATTTTCATGATCTTTTTGTAAATAATTTCTCAAATGGCGTTTTTTACATCTCTATTATCATAAAAAAAGATGAATCATTTACCTACTCTCTAAATAGTAAACCATAGTATAAAAAAATATATGTGGGTTGTAAAATTAATGAACGACACATTTCATGGTTACCAAAATGAAATTTGCAACATCCTGCAGTGTTTTTATTGCGTATTTTTATGATAACATTACATGAGTCAAAATGTATAAGAATGATAAAATAATTTCATTTATTTCGAATTATTGAGAATAACCATAACCTCATAAACTAAATGACAGTCGCGTGCCTCGAAAACTTGGCAACAGTTGAAGCTGTAGACAGCGCCACCTGGTAGAGATTGTGCGACTTTTTTATTCAATAGCCACCAAATATTTTTAGAAGTGGGATATGATATACATAAAATGCGAATAGAATCGAAGAAACGTCGATTATATGTATCATATATAACTTCATAAAATTATTGGTGACCGCTAAATAAAAAAGTCGCGCAATCTGTACCAGGTGGCGCTGTCTACCGCTTCAAATGTTGCCAAATTTTCGAGCCACGTGACAGGCATCTAGTTTAGGAGGATATGGAATAACTAAAGGGATGGTCAGATAGGTTAAATTTTTTTAGAAAAATTCTAGTGGAATAGGTGGCATCATACAGAAATAAGAGGTTGCTGAATAATTTGGAGATTCATTAAAAATTTTTGGCACTGCAAAGAGCAATAAACGTTTTTTACCTTTAATCGAGTTACGCAAGTTCTTGGTACAAGTGTTGCTTACAATATTAAGAGACTATATTTTATCTTGATCTTTAATTCAAAACACAAAACACACTCTATATCTTGTAATTAGTGACGTAATAGCCTGTCTCTGACTATTTTCAAACGTAGAGAGTTTGTCAGGAGAGATCATACAATCTCAAAGCATGCTAAAACAAGAAATAAGTAACACGATACAAGCATATGATAACAAAAGATTAACTATTTATTCACACCGGCCAATCTAAAAGTCACTGAAAAAAAACCAAAAAACATATTATTCAAAAAGTATTGACCGTTCCCGCCGCAAAAGTGACAACCGCATAAGGCATGCGGTTTTCACTGAAATGCACAGAATGACAGGGGTTTTTTTAGGTGACAAAATATTTATCAGCAAATTAATTTTAAAAATTTCTCATCAGATGGCACTTTAACTGTGAAATTATTTTTTACAGTGGTGCAGCACATTTAACAATGTAATTAGGATTACAAATGCTTAATGTGAGACCGTTATTCATTAGAATGGCAGCCAGATGTTACACATTGGAAATTCTCCTAAAAAAGATTTAGTATTCTCAATATGACGTCATTTGATCAGGCAGATATATTTAAAACGTGAGAGAATACTGAGAATAGAGTGCGACATAACAGGGAAGAGTGTAACTGATATAATATATATATGTGTGTGTGTGTGTGTAAAAGGGGAATTCAAAAAGTAAAGGCACATTTGCATTTTTTCTTTCCAGAAATTGGCAACACTGCTAGTAACCAGCACTGAGTGAGTGTAGTTGGCAACACTTCGAGATAACGTGTCGCTCGTATTCCTGCATTAGTCGTTGGAGTGTAGCAGACCGTTAAACATGGCAGCTCCATTGGCGATCTGCACCAAGGATTAAATGAGAGCTGTGATTCTTTTTTTGTATGCGAAAGGTGTGAAACCTGCAGACATTATTCGTCGAATGCAAGCACAGTATGGTGACAGCTGTTTATCTACGGATGGATAGAGCGCTTAAAACAGGGAAGAACTTCTGTATGTGACGAGGCAAGATCGGGCAGGTCATCGACGAAAAACCGAAAAACTTTTTTTCTGACGGAATCAAAAAAATTGTGAAACGTTGGGAAAAGTGCATTGAAGTCCTGGGAGGCTACGTAGAGATATAAGGTATGTTTCAGTTTTCTATCATTAGAATAAGTACAGCTTTTCTCAAATGTGCCTTTTTTTTTAAATTCCTCTCGTATGTAAGAAAACAATTCTATGTTTTTCTGTATATTTCAGTGAAAATCGCATTAAATATTTTTGAATTATATTTATCTTATTTTTTCTGTTTCTTTTGAATTAAACAGAATAATCGAATGTTCTACAATTGAAACCTCTCGCATGTATTTTTCTTTTTTCTCTTAACATTTTCCAGAGTAAAACTGTTTTTCATTCTGCAAGATTTATTGCTTTATATGTTTTTTACAACATCACCTGTAAAATGAAATCTCGAGCTTATCTTCACTTTAGATTACCATTTTCGTGTCCAGTGGCCAATAACTACTTTTATTTTTATTTATTTATTTATTTATTAACAGTCGCTTTTTTTTTTTTTTAATTACGCTGATGGAAAAAAAAATCCCAACACCAAGAAAAAATTATTGCACAGTAATGAAATTTCAGCAATACATTTGTCTAGGTAACAGGAAGAGCCATTGGCGAGAAGAGCCATTTCAAATGTGAAATGTTGGTACATTAGTAACCGGTGTAACCGCCAGAATTTTGAATGCAAGCATGCAAACGTGCATGCATTGTGTCGTACAGGTGTCGAATATCAGTTTGTGGGATGGAGTTCCATGCCTGTTGCACTTGGGCGGTCAATGCAGGGACGGTTAATGCTGGTTGTGGATGACGCTGGAGTTGTCGTCCAATGATGTCCCATACGTGCTCGATTGGAGAAAGATCTGGTGATCTAGCAGGCCAAGGCAACATGTCGACACACTGTAGAGCATGTTGGGTTACAACAGCGGTATGAGGGCGAGCGTTATCCTGTTGGAAAACACCCCCTTGAATGCTGTTCATGAATGGCAGCACAACAGGTTGTATCACTAGACTGACGTACAAATTTGCAGTCAGGGTGCGTGGGATAACCACGAGAGTGCTCCTGCTGTCATACGAAATTGCTCCCCAAACCATAACTCCAGGAGAGGCCCTGTGTGTCTTAGGCCGCAGACAGGTCGCTAGCAGGCGTTCACCTGGCCTCCTTCTAACCAACACACGGCTATCACTGCGACCAAGGCAGAACTGGCTTTCATCAGAAAACACAACAGATCTCCACTCCGTCCTCCAATGAGCTCTAGCTTGACACCACTCACGTCGCAAAGGGCAGTGGTTTGGAGTCAGTGGAATGCACGCTACAGGGCGTCTGGCTCGGAGCTGTCCTTGAAGTAACCGATTTGTAACAGTTCGTTGTGTCACTGTGGTGCCAACTGCAGCTCGAATTTCAGCTGCAGACGCAGTACGATTAGCCACAGCCATACGCCGAACACGGCGGTCTTCCCTCTCAGTAGTGCCACGTGGCCGCCCGGAACCCGGTCTTCTACAGAAGGCAGTACCTTCCCTTGACCACTGCTGCCAACACTCATGCACAGTGGATACATTCCTGCCAAGTCTTTCTGCAATATCGCGGAAAGAAAACCCACCTTCTCGTAGCCCTAATACACGACCTCGTTCAAACTCAGCGAGCTGTTGATAATGGCTTCTTCGTCTTCTGAGAGGCATCCTTGACTAACATTAACCCACTGCGTCAAATCTCAACTGTAAATAACGATCACGAACCTTACAACGCTTATTTAAAGCAAACCTCATTTGCATGTTCATAGTGTCGCTACTAGCGCCACACTTATGCGCGTAGCTCGAAATTTGAATCGACGTCATCTTTCAGATGTATAAACACGCCTACCAAATTTCGTTTATCTAGCACAGCTCCTTCCTGGTGTTGGGATTTTTTTTTCCATCAGTGTATTTAATAAGTCGCTTCTAATTCTTGTAAACAACTTTACTTAGAATGTTTGATTCTTCACGTAACTATATACAATTTAATTCTTTTTAATAAATATATTGACTAGAGCTTCTTTATCTATAAAATTTGCTCTTTTTTACATAATAACATTTGTTATTAGTAACATCAAGCAGTAATAAATTATGTAATCAATAAATCTGTGCTTTTAGTTGTAGAACATTTTATAAAATATAGTATATTTACTGGAATATCTTTAGAAGCTTTTAGTAATACAAGCTTTAGGGAAACCGGTTATCTTACACATAATGCACTCTATCAGGTTGTCTTATCCCATGATCGATATGTGAATCGTTTTGAGTCAGATACGGATCAAAGGAAAACTCGGTTTTATCCATTAGTTTGATTGTTCCAATCCATAACATTCTAACGCGATAAAGGGTATTGATTTATAAAAGTAAATTTATAAACCGTATTAAGATGGCGTTTTCATTTGCTTTATAAAATCATCTAACAAATCTTTATATATTCAAATAAGTTCCTTTAGAACACATGAAAATACACTTGTTTTTTTATTTTATATAAAATGATAAAAGTATAATAAATACAAATGTTTAAAGATTTGTTAATATAAAGAACAGTAAATATTAACTTTAATTTTTTTAAGTGTAAATGTCTAAAAAAGATTAAGGTTCATTCTGCAAGATTTACTGCTTTATATGTATTTTAAACATCACTTGTAAAGTGAAATCTTGAGATAACCTTAACTTTAGATTACCATTTTCGTGTACATCAATGTTCGTGACTCCTAAAATTTGCACCAGTGTTCACCACCCTAACAAAAGACATGTTAAAATAAGCGTTTACTAACAGCTATGAATTTTTATCCGTCCACACTAGAGTCTCTAGTCAGGGCTGTAGCTCGAAAACCTTAAATTTTATAATACTTATCAAATACTTTCGACATTTACTTTATTAATATTTTTTAACCCCTTGACGCATTTGCCCGTGTCTGACACGGGCGAAAGTTACCTGCAAACTTGCACATGCCCGTGCCTCCCATGGGTGATATTATATCCCACGTTCTTTTATTTCTAATGCCCATCTGAGATCCGTTCAGGTAAATATAGATAGGCTACATTATAATTAAACTTATTTACCATAGATATCACCACTATGAATTATTATTTTTTTTTTTTATAAACCACGTGGTGCATTTTGATGATTAGCTAAAGATTGTTAAGAAATTTTTTGTTAAATAAAAACTCGATCATTTTTTACCAGTTTTTCCAAGAAAAACTCGTGCTTTAAGGGGTTAAGCTATCCGTAAATTTTAATAATTTTCTAAATTATTTAATTAATTGTATCCACACAGAGAATTTTTAAAACATAAAATTTGCACATAAAAGCGTCTGAAAACTCTAATTCAGTGTGAAAAATTTACATAGGTTTTAAAACTACATATTAATAGGACAAAAAGTTCAAACAAGGCTCTAAGTCTTAAAATACTGATTTAATGAAACGTGACATGGGTATGTATTCTCCGATCCGACTGCCATAACGACCGTCCTTAAACAACGACAGTCGTCAAATCAAAAGTCGGAATGTGACGTCCCGTGATCGAAATAACGACTGCCACAGTCGGAATTGAGGTATATTCTGGTCGGAGATTAGATGCCCTGGTACAAAAAAATGTACAAAATTTTTATATGACACACCTATAGAAAATTTGAAAAAGGAAAATACCATATTAAGATCCAAATACAAAATTATAGAACTTGTATATAGAACAATATAGAACATGTTCTTTTAAAAATTCTACCATGGTGTTTAAAGAAAATTATTGACAAAGTATTCGCAAATAAAGAGACCAGGAGATATTTCTTTTTTCCTTTGAATAATAATGTTATGGAGTAAGAAAGTTGTCTTTTTATTTTGGAAACTTTATAGAACAGAATGAGAAAATTTTGTACATGCTCTTTTCAGATTATTAGGCACTTTCCCTACATTGGATTTTCAGTCGAGTATTGATGTTTTCGGTTGTGGGGATTAAGGCCGATTGACTGCACTAGGGTTCTAGGCCTGAAGCGGAGTGCTGTGCGTGGGGGGGGGGGGTCTTTCTAAGGGACCTTAGACCTTGTTTGCGCAAGTTTCGGAGAAAACGGATCGGTTAGACAAACGAATGAGACCTAGGATCGAAGTGACACCTCACGTATAACAGCTTTGAGTGCAGAATCCCTCGGCCGCTGACAGACCTTAGTCTAGCTTGGCTAAAAAAAAAAATTCAATTTTTATAATCTTTAAAACTGAATTTGTAAATTTCGATTAATAAAGTGGATCCTTTATATATGTTTTGTACACAACATTGGAATTTATAGTATATCAGTTCTAATGTACAATTTAAAGTGAACAAAAGACGAAATTTCCCACAATTCGATTTCGAGAGTTTGGCGAGCCTGATTTACATATTTACCAACGATTTGTTTTAGCTCATTACTATTCTGTAATGCATTAATTTAAATTCATTTAATGTCACGTTCTAAAGTACTTTTTTTTTTTTTTTTAGACTGTAGGTATTTTACTTGTTGAAAAAGCTATAATAAAAGTTGTAAGGTTGAGGCTATGGTAGGTAACCACCGTTTTAAAATATTGCTGGATCCAGCTCTCGTAATAAGTTGGGGAGGCTAAAAATGTTTCGGCGTCAGTCTCGGCGAAGTTTTAGGTTAGAATAGTTTTGTGTCAGCATAGCGCTGCAACAAAGAAAGTATGTTGCGAATGTGAAGAAGCTTTAAAGCTTGTTTGAAGTTAAGAGGTGGAAAATTATTTGAAGGAAGTATAAGTAGGAGGTTATTTTCGTAAGGTGTATGAGGGTGATGGTGTGTTCTGGTCTAGTGGAGATAATTCAGACGGCTAGATATGATATATTTTAGGGCATAGCTCTTGAATTAAGTTATTGTCAGATAGCTAAGCTCTAGTGCCGTTGGAGCCAATTAGTTTGATGTGTGTAGAAGTGCGGTGATGTTGATATAGTTAATAGAAAAATCATCCGGCTGGGAAGCCACCGGTGGTTTGGAGTTTACGTAATCTAGTGAAAAGAGTGCATCCGTCGCTTATCTTCTGCTGTCTTTTGTGGTGAGATATTTAAAATTATCTAAACTATTTCTTATGTCTGTTTTCTAAAGTATTTATTTTATAGTACTTAGTTTAGTTAACTAATATGGAAGTTGCAACAACGCAAACCTCACAAAGTTTGAAAGGACGCAATTTAAAACAAAGAAATTAAATTAAAATAGATTATTCAGTGACATATCTGGTTAAAAAAGACAAGTCTATCCAGGAAATATCTATCCCGTAATTACTGTCAGAAAGAATGGGGTTTAGCCATACCTGTTTCCTTAACCCGTCAGATCCAGATGCTAAAATTAAAGTTTCATAAGAGCCATTTTGACGGGCTTTTGAGAATCATTCGAGGGCAGTGTTTCTAGTCTTTACGATACTGTACTTAATAAGAAGCTCTAGTACTTTTATGCTAGTTTGATCAATATAAGAAACTGGACAATTTAATAAAGTTAATTAACTTTTCCTTTGAAAAGAACTTGAAACACAGAAACTTATGTTAGGTTACAAGATAATTATGAATTTTTGTCGTTTTTATTAGGATCAATATTGCTCCACGCACCTATTACGAAATGATTATGAATCGAATTTAAAGGGCATATTTTATGTTTTTCTGAAAATATAAGAATCTCTAAAATGCTCTAATCTCCTTAATTTAATTTAGTGATATTCAGCGATCGTTTCTAGAGATAATAATTACATTATTTAGCGTTCCGGTAGAGCGCCGGCCTCGCAATTGGAAGATTGCGGGTTCGGTACTCGAGCCAGCCAAAGACCGTCGTGTACACTAAAGATGGCTGGTGCACGTAAAATCTGTCGTGGCCGCAATGTCCTCCATGTTCCCATCAAAAATTATACTTCTGGGGGTCACCGAAGCGGGAGAGCCATCCCTTCCGTGGAGGATCAAAATTGCGATGGCATGTCTCCGGACCACCTCTAGAGGTGAGTCCCAGACCGTCGCCAATTGCCCATCTGCGCAGCACTAGTGCGACGTAAAACCCAACAAACAAAGCTTCTTTCAAATGCTGAAAGGTCCAGGTATAATGGAACAAAAACGTTCATAAATTGTCTCATAAAAAACAATGTTGTCTTCTGAAATGCTTTCGCTTTGATTGAAAATTTTAACTATCGGATAAAAAAAAAAAAGTCTCAGTTGCTCTAGTTGCATTTTCTGATTAGAAGTAACCACGGAGTAAATAACGCAGCAAACCAAAAGTTCCGAAGTAACTCTCCGAGGTTGTTGATCATCATTCACATGACCCTCAAAAATATTTTTTCTAAGTTATTACATTTCTAATTTGTTTTGTGATTCTTATACATACAATATAATCAATATTAATGTTTCCAGAATGAATAATTTGTAATAAATTAGCACCATTTAAGTACAGGAAGTAATATAAGACTTCATATATAATACAAAAGATATTGATTAAAAAACAAGTGTATCATTATAAAAACTTTTAAAAAGACAATTTAAAACACGTATATTTAAAAGCATTTTTAATTAAAAGACTTATTTATATAGTTAACCCCTTAACGCGCGGCGTCCTCGCTGCGAGGACGCAAAATTTAAGATACAGCTGCAAAAATTCATCCCGGAAAATTTTTAGCAAAAATTTACATTTATAACGTATCAGAAAAGGCCGGTTTTTTTAACCTTAAATTTTAAAATTTCTTTTAGTTTAATTTAGTTCATGAATTCCGATGGCTGTATAATTTAAATGATCTGAATTGTCTTGTGCCGCAAAGGGTTATAACATATTTCAAAGGATTCTTGCCTTGACCATAAAGCCCTTGACCATCAGGAAAATATTTTTTATAATTGAGTTTCTAAAGTGCAGCTTTCTCTCTATATATATCACATTTTAAATAATCATAATATAATATAATAATCATAATATAAAGGGTATCTTCAATAATTATCATATTTTCAAAAAATGTTATGCGTATAACAAGAGCTGCAATTTAGGAACACAGTTATTAAAAATACTTTCCTGATGATGCCTGGATGGTCAAGGTGAAAAGCATTGTTATCTGTTTTAAATGTAAATAAGTCTTTTAATTAAATCAGTTTTTAAATATACGTGTTTTAAAGTGTCTTCTTAACGAAATTTACAAGAATCAATCTCTGCCTAAAAATTGAGCTTAGATTTGTCCCACGTGATCAAGAAGTAATTTACGTGGACGGGTAGTATTTGCAATTGGAAGTATTTATTCTTTGTGCTCAGAAGATTTGCTAGACAGTTTGTGTAAAGTGTTTTAAGATGATTAATATTTTAAATAATATTTATTTATTTATTCATTTTTTAGATTCAGGGGTCTGAATTTTATGACATATAAAGAGCAATATGGAAGCAAATGCCATACATTTAGAGTTAGAGCTGACTTTATTATTATTATTATTATTATTATTATTATTATTCCACTTCATGTTCTCTGATAATTTATGAAATTTATGTAGAAATTTAAGTGGTACGTTGCTTTTTATAGGAAATCTCCACATTGCAAAAACATTTTAAGTTCACCAATATTGGCAATATCGGATATCTTTTTAGTTTATCTTTTTCTATAGAAGGAATTTTACGCTAAGACAGTGTCTCTAAATTTAGGGACTTTTTTTTTAATATCTGCCAATACATTGTAACCGTAACGGTTGCCAATCCACATCGAAGATTAATCATCTACTAGCTGGCTTCACCAGCTAGCTGGCCAGAGACCCTTGAAAATTTTTACCAAAAAAAACATGCTCTCGGGGGGCCTGCGGCGCCAATCGTAATTTGTTCTCTGTAAAAGTCGCATAATATTAAAATATTAAAAATTCAAATACTTTTAAATAAAATCTAAACGTAGCTCTAGTTAAACGTAAAATACACCCAAATCAATGAAAATCAAATAAACCAATCAAATCTCTCGTAATTCTTCATAACGTAGCTCTAAATCAACGTAAAATACACTCAAATCAATGAAAATCAAATGAACCATTCAAATCTATTGTAATCCCTCATAACGTAGCTGTAGTTCAATGTAAAATACACTCAAATCAATTAAAATCAAATAAACCAATCAAATCTCTCCTAAGATTCTCCATTCTGCGTCATTATAGAAATTGGAAGTTTTATTTTCATATTTTTATTAATTAAAAGAAAACTGATCAAAAATTCGAAAATCTGACTTCGATGTGCACAATGACCCTACGGAGGGAACCTTTGTGTTAAATCACGTGACTGTCCGAGCAACCGTTTTCGAGAACAGTGAAATATATATATATATATATATATATATACAAATATTGCTCACTTAATAGTATAAGATTATGTATATCGCATATCTCTTCTCAAAATTATTCTTGATTATTTTATCAAAACTCCCTAAATTCAACCACACTATACAAAGCTCTTAAAGCACTGTACTTATTATTAAATATGAAACATATTTCACCTTCCATTTAAGTTTAAGAGACAATGTTACATGGTACTCCTGAATTTTTTTCATTGGTTCTGGCAAAGTTTTAGGCGTTACAAACATCCTAAAACACGTGTCATTATATTTTGACTCGTGAATTCGTTTTATTGTTCTAGCATAGCCTCCTAAACTAGATGCCTTCCGAGTGGCTCGGAAACTTGGCAACTGTTCGAACTGTAGACAGCACCACCTGATACAGATTGCGGGACTTTTTTATTCAACTGTCACGAATAATTTTAAGAAGTGGTGTATGACATATATAATCACAGTTTCTTCGATTTTAATCGACTTTTACGTATATAGAATCCCACATTTAAAATTTTTTCGTGGCTGTTGAATAAAAAAGTCGTGCAATCTGTACTAGGTGGCGCTGTCTACCGCTTGAACTGTTGCCACGTTTCCGAGCCACGCGGAAGGCATCTAGTTTAGAAGGCTATGGTTCTAGTAACTGTTTCACGAAGAGTGTTGAATCTTTTGGCAATTTGAATTTTAAGAAGGTGGGATTTATTCAGAAAATAACGATATCTTCTCGTTTATTCGACATTTTTTTCGGTATAAAATATTTTACAAAAGTCGAAATCAGTAATAAATATAGTTTAATATTTTTTAATCAATGTTAATGATCGGCTTTGTCGAAAATAAATTCTTACACATAAAGAAGCTAAATGTTACTGAATAAAGTAAATGCGTTTATAAAAGATTAAAATTATCGCTTTGTGCATAGTGAGGATGTTTACAGAGGAGTCGAATATAAATTCTTTTTAAACATTTAAAACTTATATATATATATATAGCTTACATTTGCAAGATTAAATTTCAACAAAATAAATTTTGCCTAGCGTACCCTTCTCTGCTTATCCTGAGCTCAGCTCACAAGGGAAGTATGAATCAGTAAAATTCCTGTTGAAAGCCAACCATGCTTAAATTAAAGAGCATGTTCGAAAATATTGGGTAGAGTGCAAATTTGCTGCAAACCCCCCATGGGGCGAGTAAACGACCCTAAAATGTTTTAGCTGTTTCTATGAAAACCAACGAAAAAGATTCCTTTAGCATACTTGCCAACCTAACCCGGAAGATTGTTAGTCATGCATTTTTCCGCCCATTTTTTTCACACCGGTCTTTTTTTAGGATACTTTTCTTCTTATTTAATCGTAAATATATTTGAAGAGAATTACTCTAAAAATTAAGTGGTGTACAAAAAGAGGCAGGAACTAACAATGTTCCAGGTTAGGTTGGCAAGTATGCTTTAGAAAGACGGCGTGGTGCAGTGGTCATAGTGTTGAGTGTCAGTGAGGAATGTCGTGAGATTAAGCCCCAATGGGAGAACGCATTTTTTTTTTATTATTATATAAATGAACTAAAACACAAAATATTAAAATAAATGAATGATTTAAGGGGGAAATGTGTATTAAATTCAATTAAAAAATATATAATGATACTTTTTTTTTTTTCAATTAAAAATATATTTTCAATTTTTCTTTATAATTTAAGTATTTCTCTTTATTACGCATTTTTCTCATTCCTAAAGTGTTCTTCAGTTCAAACTCCGACGGAATGATCAATTATTTTATTATTTTATTTTTAAATTATTAATGAGATAAAACTTTAAAATAAATGAATAACTTAGCAGAAAATAATTATTAAATTTAATTAAGAAATTAAAAATAAATCAATATACTCTATATAAAGACATTGTTAAGAAATATATAGGATAAAATTACCTCTTTGTGAAAACAAAATATCACGTTTAAATTTACGAATTTATTTTTAAGTTAATGACTATGATTAGAAGTAAGAAAATGATCAAAGCATAAGCATTTTTCACGATGAGCACAAAGCTTAAAAGAAAATTTATCACAATTAATTTCATTACAATCTTTTTCAACGCTGAAACAGACATCGCGAACATTTTGGAAATTATTGGGTTTTTCTTCGCGATAACCAGCTTTGTAAAATACATATATGACTAGATTTTTAAATTTTGGACATGTACTCATATGGAAGGGCCAAAAGAATAATAACAATAAGTAAAAGTTCGTTCTCTTTTCGTTTGAATAATGGCGCAATTAAAAGCAGACGAAAAAATGTATTATAAATGTTATTTTCCGTTGTACTATTCATTTGAAAAACAGTTTTTCACTTGATAAAATGTTTTAATAATTTAATAGAATATTTATTTTTATGTATAAAAGATAACAAAATTAAAAGCAGATGATCAGCATTTGTTAGTAGCGGCTTTGGCGTAAAATATTAATAAAAAAATTAAATTAAACTTTATTAAAGAGAAAAACGCGCAATAAAGAAACATATTTTCCCGTAAGTTATTAATTTATTTAAATTATAAAAAAAATATGAATGATTAAAAGAAAAAAAAAAAAAAAAAAAAAAAAAAGTTGAAATAAAATAACAATCTAAACATATACATGAAATAAGATGTTTGTGTGTGTGTATCTCATTGTGTATGTATGTCTGGAGCATTTTAGAAAAAGGACTGATCGCAGGGCTACGCGCATTTGCATGCAGGTTCGTAATGACCTCTCCTGGTGCGCCTCGAAGCCCGATTTTCGAACTTTTGATTAGTTTTCTTTTAATTAGAAGTTCTTTTACTTTCTTTTCTTTTATTTTCTTTTCTTTTCTTTTTTTTTTTTTTGTATTTTATCATAATGTTTTCATGTTACGCTAAAGAACAAGGCGTTTCCATTTGAAAATAAATGTGAGATATTGTGCGAGTCAGTTAAAGCGTCAAGTTGTTAATGCGACGGCTGGGAGTTCGTTACTTGGTGGTGGATGTGTTATTATTATTATTATTATTATTATTATTATTATTATTATTATTTTGTAGATAATTAATAGATAAGATGTCAATTGTAAAATAAAACATTTCATTGTCTACACAGTACCCTAAGAAATTCTAATTAGATTTTTTAAAAGCTTTTTTTTCGTTACTAAAACGCGCAAAATAAAATTTTAAGCGAAAAAAAAAATGGAGCCCAAAAAATTATAAAATAAATATTTATTCTTGAAGAGTTATGACTATAAAAAAAATCAACGTCTCATCAATAAATAAATTTTAAAGAAAAATATAGATGTTTCAATTGTGCAAGAGATGAAATATTTTAACTAATCAAAATATTTTAAAAAGAATTCGAGAACAATATTCGGGATTCTTTTTATATTTGTTAGATTCTTGATTTTTTTTATTTTTAATTATTTAAAATATGAAAATAATTTCCTTATATAGCATGAAAATTGGCCATTTAAATACTAGTTTTAAAATTAATTGTTGCCAAAAAAGTTTTCCAGTTCATTGTTTTCCACAAAAAAAAAAAAAAAAAACATGTATATATATATATATGCAGAAAACTGATGAAATGAATTTATATATATATATATAAGTTTAAAGATTAAAAAAACCAAAAAGTTTAGAAAAACCAGAAGGAGAATTACAAACCAAGGCGCAAAATTGCAGCAAACGGAAATGCAAAACTTAAATGTAGGAATAAATAAACAAATGGATGAAATTAATGAAATTAAACCCCAAAAAACACTGAGGTCTTCATCAGGGAGGCCCCTCAGTGTAGGGGTGAAATGTAGCCCCGTCAGTGTAGCACCGTGAGCTGAAGTGGGTTTGTTTATCAGGTAAAGGATTTTATTTTATTTCATTTTATGCTTTCTTGTTTACCTTCAGTAATTCCTTTATTATTGTATATTTTTTTAATTATTTCATCTAATTTTATAACTTTTTTTGTACTTTATACATTATATACATGTTTGATTTCTTTTCAGCTAAAGGCGTTTTTCTGTTTGGTGAGAAGTTGAGGGCTAAGCATAGTTATTAGCTAACTGCTACTGTCCTTTCTGAAACTTCTCTTTCACACCTACACTGAAGGTCCTCCTTGATGAAGACCTCAGTGTTTTTTGGGGTTTAGTTTCATTTATTTCATTCATTTGTTTATTTATTCCTATATATACACACGCGAATAATGAAATTTTGTTACTGAATAATGAAACTAAAATATTTAATAATGTTGAGATACAGTCATCTTTGAAATCGTAGTTCTTATATAATAACAAATCTACCTTTCGCCTATAAATACTCAAATTGAAGTACCCGGAATAGACCTTTCTACAGGCAGTGGTAACTTGGACCCAATACAGTGCGGGCAGAAAAAGTAGGTACCCGAAGCAATGTTTAATGCGATTTCAATGTAGGTTTTTTTATTTTTTATTTATTTTTTTATTTTTTTTATAATGTGATATAAAAAATAAACAGTAATTCAATTCTTTTGAAAAATCATTTATATGTAGTGAAAAGCGAAGCGGGCGTAGCCTGCTAGTTAAAAATATATCATTATATAATTTTTAATTAAATTTAATACATATTCCTTTTACATTACTCATTTATTTTAAACATTTTGCTTTATTTGCTTTATATATATTTAAAAAAGAAAAGAATAGAAAAGTGCGAGCAGTCATCGGGGTTCGATCTCACGACCTCCCTCACTCAAACTCAACGCTTTGACCACTGCGCCATGCCATCTTGCTGAAAGGATCTTTTTCGTTGGATTTAATAGAAACAGCTAAAACTTTTGGGATCACTTTCTCCTTCCATGGGGGGTTGTTGCAGCAAATTTACTCTCTACCCAATGTTTTCGACCCTGCTCTTTAATCGAAACTTCGTTTTGTTTCAATAGGAATTTAATTGATTCATACTTCCTATGTCATGCAAGCGAGGAGACAAAGAGAAATATATATGTATATATATATATTTTTTTTTTTCACGCGAATAATGAAATTTTGCTACGGAATAATGGAACTAAAATATTTAATAGATGTTGAGATACAGTCATCTTTGAAATCGTAGTTCTTAAATAATAACAAATCTACTTTTGGCCGATAAATACTGAAATGTAAGTACCCGGAATAGACCTTTCTACAGGCAGTGGTACCTTGGACCCGATGCAGTGCGGGCGGAAAAATTAAGTACCCGAAGCAATGTTTAGTGCAAATTCAATAAACAAATTATTCATTTATTTTAGACATTTTGCTTTATTTTATTTATATATATTTAAAAAAGTAAATAAAAGAAAAGTGCGAGCAGCTATTGGGGTTCGATCTTACGAACCCCCTCACTCAAACTCAACGCTTTGACCAATGCGCCATGTTGTCTTGCTAAATGGAACTGTTTCGTTTGTTTTGATAGAAATAGCTAAAGCTTTTGGGATCATTTTCTTGCTCCATGGGGGGGGGGAGGGGTGTTGTCGCAGCAAATTTACACTCTACTCAATGTTTTCGACCATGCTGTTTAATTTAAGCTCCGATTGGTTTCAACTTCAAGAAAAATTTTAACTGATTCACACTTCCCTTGTCAGGAAGGCGAATACACAAGGAAGCAACAATTTTCGTCTAAAGACAAAACATTGAAAAAAAAATACTTATCTATAACTTTTGTGTTATTAGTGCAGTAATTTACTGTCATAGAAATTATTGATAAAGAATGCTGGTGTCAATACTTTTTTGAGTCGGAAACTCTTGCCACTCTGTGAATAAATTGAGCCGACAAGCAGTTAATATTTTTCTCTTTCTAATTAATATTTAAATAAATATTTTTTTTCTACGAAATAATATTCTGAATCTTGTTATTGACATTACAACTACAAATACTCCTGTGAGTTTTTATTCAAGGCGGAAAGCCTTGGCAATTTTAAATCCAAACATATACCAGTGAAATAAACTTAGTTATGCTTAATTTAGTCCATGCATCAAAATAATTTATAATATATTGACTATGTTTCAAATAATGATGTTCTTTCATTCAATTATTCATACAAATGTCTCTTCAGAAAGCGATACTAAAAGGAAGTTTGTACAAATGTTTGTATCATTTCTCCTCTTTGAATCCAAATATTCAATTTCTCAGAAATAATAAAGAGAAAATAAGGTTTCCTTTTTTCCCTAGAAATGATATCAGCAAGAAAATATTTCTATTTATTAATATCACGTATCTTGAGTTATTGTTAACATTTGTTTGACACTATGAAATAAATTATAAAAAAAAAAAAAAAATGTGCTATATATATTTATTTTATTTCGTTTGACTATTAAATTATACGTGTTATTCTTCTCTTAGCGCCATGATTTAAACAGTCTGGTTCTGTACAGTACTTTCATTAATCCTGCATTTATATCTATGGTTTATTACAGAGCTGCTATAGGCGACTATATATATATTACCACTACTTAACATCTATACATATATATATAT